>JAPZDY010000005.1:13934968-13953344 GCA_029783645.1 Ctenochaetus hawaiiensis
AATTTTTTTTTTTTGTCCCCCCCCCCCCCCCCGTAAATAAGCTAAGTTTGACTTAAATTTGTTGAGAATTAAACATTCAAAAAGTTGTTTAGTTGGTTGGTTGTTTAACATTACATTTGATTTATCACAAATAAAACCTTGATAAATCATTCTAGTTTCAAACTGTTGCTACTGGAACTTTTGGTTTACACCCTTTCCAAACCAAACTTAGTCAGATTAGCTGATTTTGAGATTGTTAAAATGCAGAATCATTTATCAAGGACGGACAGACAAACAAAAAAACAACAGTCTTATTATCCATTAAAAACTTTAGGCCAAAAATTAAACTTTTTGCCATTTATTTTTTCACTTATTTTCAGATAGGCAAACTCTTGAGCATGTTCTGGCCACTTATAACGGGAGACCAAGGGTCACAAATAACTGCCCCTCCTCTGGAGGTCTTTGCTCATCTTGCTCCAGTCCTGGAGCAGTTGATGACTGAAGAGGCAGACCAAGAGACGTGGGACAAGTAAGTTTATTCTTTTCCATTTTAATGAAAACTTCCATAATCAGAAGGGCTGGAAGGGATATTTAAAACTGCATGTGCAGATACAGGTCTGAATATATCTCTAAAACTATTATAATTTCCCTTTTGAATGTATGAAAGAGCAAATTATTTTCAAGAATGATGTGGTTTACATTTCTGTAGCCACTCATTATTGGGACAATGTAACAATTGCAATTGTTTTGCATTAAAACCTCTGTCCTGCTCCAGAAAGACTGCATTTTATATTAAGTTTGAGCAACTACATGTGTGGATTGTTATATAGTGTCATTGCATTTCTACACTTGTCTGTGTTTGTAATTTTTTAGCAATACTACCACAGTAATAAAGCTGTTCCGTCGCTTTTGTAACTGTCATAAAAAACAAATTTAATGTGTTTTGTCACAGACTTAGAAAGATGGTAGAAGCCTTACTGTCAATCCTCAAAGGATCAGGGGAATGGGACAGCGTTCAATCTGTTATCCCACTGTTTGAAAAGATCATAGGAAGTACGGTGAACAACATGAAAGCAGAAAATGGTAAGAACACTACAGAACTGTTGTCTTTAGTTTGTTTTTGTCAGGACAGGGACTGTTTAGTGATCCAGAACACGTTAAACACAAAAAGGATCAAGAGTCACTGACTGAAGGATTGATTGTTCTTAAGATCAGTACGTGTAGAGTTATAAACACAGATGCATTCTTTGGATTTAGTTTGGTAATACCTTGCTATACACACTTGTCACATCAAGACGCACCCTAAAAATACCTGAAACTGCTATTCATGAGAGCCTATTCATAAGTTCCGTCTTATGTTAAACCAAATGTAACCAATTTTTTTAATTTATGACCTGTTTTTAACATGTATGAGTCATTGTTTGTAAAGCTATTCATTTCTTTTAACCCTCTCACTTCTCCTTCTCCTAGTGATGATACTTAGCCTTCAGACGCCTGTCATAACCTTGATGAGAGAAATTGGACAGTCTTTGAACACCAGTCATTTCAACTTGTCTGAGGTCTCTGAAAGAATGCAGCTTGCCATTGAACACACCATGGAGGCTGCTCAGCAGGTTAGACAGCCATTGTTTTCACCAGTATGCATATAGAGATACACACTGTCCGTACTGCATCACTGAGCGTCTTTGCATTTACTGGCACTTTGCTGTGGATGTTTTTGCCTGTATTTATAAACTCTTTTAATTTAATAATAATAATAATAATAATAATAATAATAATAATAATAATAGTTTTACATATTGCTTTGTCATGATGCCCAAAGGCTTTCACATTGAAGGGGGATGGCCAATGTGTATCAGCCAGCTGGAAAATGTTGCAATGGGATGATTTGGTGGTCAGATGTGAGAAACACCGTGGAATCTTTTACTCTTTGTAATAACTGTCGTTGGATCTTTCATGGTAACAGGTGGTCAGGACCTCAGTTTGAGAGGGAACTTAGTTTAACTTAGTAGAACTTAGTAGCAACTTAGTTTTTACTAAGAGGTCTCCTGTTGAAGGATAGTCAGTCAGAGGAACAGAGTACATGTTGGTGTGGCTGTCGACATGCATTATTGCACTTGACAAAACATATCCCTACATACTTATCTCTGATGTAAGAGCTGTGTTGTGCTGTTCTTTGTGTGGTCTGATTCTGTTTCATCTGCCTGCAAAGGCATTTGCATGCTATTTACCCTTCAACAAGACATTTGACAGACAGGACGAAAATAATACCTTAGCGTGACAAACACATAGTGAACACTTATTAATAGGATTTAGCTGTCAGCCTGATATTGGCTGAAATATGCTACTCAAATTATTAAACAAGGGTAAACTTTGGGTGAAGCTGGCCTTCTGATCTACAGTGAGAGAAAAAAAATAAAAAACTGACAAGCAGAAACAACTGAAGTGCTCGTCAGATGATTTTTTTCACACATGCTCTTTCAAAACTGAGCCTGAGCCATACACTGACAAGCTATTATTACCTGCTTATATTGACTTAGTGTCAGTCTGTTTGCATGCAAGAAAAAAAGGAGCATGTTTAAAGGTCATTCTAATGTTTTCTCCTTCACTTCTCAATACAATAACATGTGAGACCAAACTAGCGTTTTTAAAATGCCTTCAAAGTCAAACATTATCTCCAACAGATTACTAATGAAAAATGTAGATTTTATAAAGATAGTACTTCCTGCATGGTTGAATTGAATAGGATTCTGCAGTTTTAAATAGTACTTTAGTAGCTCTGGTATGTTGTGTTTTCGTTAAAGGAGTAGTCTGGAGACATCTTGTTCACCCTCCTTAGTTAGATGAGAAGATTTTACCCTCATGCCTGCACAACAAATACAAAGCAACAATACCTTCAGCTGCACTTTGTACAAAGAATGTAAAACTGAAGGATTCTGTAAAGAAAATAACAGTAAAAAATATCTAATTAAATGTTGCTATGCTAACCAGCTGCTAAAAGTAGCTTAATAACTTGTCAGACATACTTTAATTTTAATATTAATACTCATGTAGTTTTGTGCAGCTATTGTCAGGGCTAGTACACATTTTTTCATGGAATGATATCAATTTTTGGAGGAAGATTAAAGAAGACTACTTAAGTGCTATTCTTTGTCTTTAAAGGAAGCCTTGTTACAACCTTTAAGAGATGTCTAATGTGTCAGAATCTCTATAAATGACCCACTGTTTGTGCACGTGCTTTGTGCGCCTGTGCAGTAAGTGTGGGTGTGTACTTGGGAGGTCAGCCTGTAAGAAACGATGATACCTGTGTGAGACTTCTGCCCTTTATTTGCTTTACTTTAAACTGCATAAAAAAAGAGATCATGTTATTTCCCCATCCTTTTGCCTTTTGTCTCCCAGTCACTCAGACACTGTTCTATTTTCATCTCTGTCTTGCTTACTGAACTGGTTTTTTCACCCGAACAATGTATGGGAAACACTATATGATGTTTGTCTTTTTTGTTGGCATTTTTCCCTCCAGGCTAACGGCACACTGGAGTGCAGTGAAGTTCTCAAAGCATGGGAGCCAGTAGGAGAGGCAGCAGGGTTAAGTCATGCAGCCATGGCCATGTGGTGCAACATCAGCCTGCAGCCTGTTTTAGAGGCCTATAAAGACATAGAAGCTGTCTATGCCAACCTAAGCATGAGTGTAAGCGGAAGCAAGGCGAATGAAAAGAAACACATCTCAGAGAAGGAATTAACTTTTAAGACCCAGACTACATTGTTAAAATATGTGAAAAACAACAAGAGCTTATTCATGCACAATTAACAGTTTCACCACTTGGTGGCAGTGTTGACATACAGTGAAAGTTGCCACATTGCAAATGGTCCATCTCTGTTGTATGTTCTCTGTATAGCACATGGGCCAGGGACCAACGACTGTGGATGCAACAGCTGCCAGGGTTGTTAAGATCATGCAGTCTCTCTACCAAGTCAGCATTAACCACACAGTTGTGACGGAGCAGCTCATCATGGCTTTCTTCAACCAGCTCACTGTGCTGACAGGCCAGCTTATGAGCCCTGAGGCACATCTTCTCTGGTTCAAGCAGCTCCACGACCTGCAGCTAAAAAACAGGTGGATATTTACAGTTAAAACAATATTTGGTCAATTCTACCTTGACTATGCTATGCTTTAAATTTAAATCTGTAATAAAACACTACAAGAAAACATTATTTGAACTGATTTTGGTATCCCAGATCCCTTTTATTATTGAGTGATTGTTAAAAAGACATCGCATTAATTTAACCTAACAGATTCTCAAAACCTACAAGTTATAAAAAATGCATTGGTTTGTTAAAACAGCAAAGAGAATGAAATAGCAACAGAAAGAGCCTCTTTGCAAGTTTTAAGAGTTGCATTAGGAGAAATCCATCACTGCATGCCTCTGTTCCATTTTTCCTCTGACACTGGCCTTAGCAGATCAGACAGACTAGGCCACTGCAAAGCAACAGGATATGAAGACAGTGCACTGCAATGATATCAAACTGCACTGCGGCCAAAAAATTTACTCACTGAATGTTACAATCAGATCATATTTAAGAGTGTTTTGTCTGACTGTAAACATTTTCTTCAAATCACTATTTGTTTTGATAAGAGCGAGTTGCGTCTCTACACAGACCCTATGCTTATCCATGCATGAACTCACCGCTCCATTTGTTGTTTAAACATCATCCACAGTGCACCAGTCAGGACAGTTTGATTCATACATAATTAAACAAGTAATTGAAATGATCACATTTGCATTCACCCTTATTAATTTAATGTGCATCTGCCTGACAACAGGCAGGCCTGCTTAGACAGCGGCTTAAACATGATTCAGCTAGCCAAGACATCCTCTTAAAATTGATTTTCCTTTATACACCAGCTACAATGATGTGCTGAGCATGGTGATAAGAATCACGTTCTGCGTATCACAGGGAATTAATCTGGTCTGACTACATGAGTCGTAGATCATTGATCTCAGTGTAAAGACTCCATACTCCATTATCAAGGAAGAAATGGGCAAACTATGCGGATAAAGAAAAGTGATGAAGAAATGCAACTTCTGGTCGAAAATGAAGAATTAGAATTCTTGTCAATCAATGTCTTTAGGAATCATAATTGGAAACAGTTTGTACTGAATGAAAGAAGTTAAGATTTGGTTTACTTAAGCCTACTCCAAAGTCTTTAGGTCTTACAATCATCTCAGGTTTTTCTAATTATAATGATACATTTCTGTGGACTTGACATCACATTCATTGAATTTCTCCCCTCTTCAGTTTGTCTGCCATCAAACTGCTCTCAGACGAGCTGCTCGACGTGGCCCCGTTCCTCCAGCCTTACATTAAAGCTATAGAGAAAGCATTGCATCACATCCTGGCCAACTATGATCTCACTCAAAACAGCAGCTCATCCCAGAAGATCTTCAGAGAAGCAGCAATGATCGTCCTCTCCTCTGCGAACATCACTTTAGATGACATGTCCTCCATGATGTGGGGGAATTTTTCTGGACTCAATGAAGCATCAGTTTATGGCATGATGAAGGAAGCTGCCAAACTGTTGATTGACATGAAGATATTCGGCAGTGAACCAATGATTTACCAAATCCTGGAGGAATTTCTGGCATCCAACGACACAAGATTGATTGTGCAGAGGGTGACTGAGATGTTTGTGTGGTTGGACTCCACTCAAGCGTCTGGACTGGACCTGCTGACTCAGGCTCTACCGAAAATCTACGACATCCTCAGACCTCTCTTGTCTCTTCTGAACCAAATGGGTATGGACGTGCCTGCTGACATGGGGCTGTTTGAAGACCTGGCTGGAAACATAATTAGGATGCTGAGGCAGCTGGTAAGCACCGGTGGTCTTCCAGCCCCAGGGGACCCTCATTGGCGTGTGTTTCAGCATGAAATGGCAGGTGGTAATCATACTATGAGGACCCGACACAGACGCGAGGCCCCAATGATGCCAACAAGGGACCCAATGGACGACTTCATAAACATGTTCTACTTCGACTACCACGCCATGTTCAGAGCCATCTCCGTCCCTCCCACCACAGCAGAAGTTATAGAGACGGCCCATGTGCTTTTTGCCAATCCTGATCTGAACGTCGTGGTAAAGGGAGCAACAAGCGACATGCCCTGGGGCTTGGATGCTTCCCGGGAAGAAACCATCGATGCTCTCCTCGGGGTGCTCTCCTTCCTCACGCTCCCTGATGCATTTCAGATGTAAGTCCTATTTGCACTGGCCTAAATATGTCTCAAGGAATAAGAAAAGAGAAAGCGCTTCAGATATGAATTTGCCCCAGCATCTAAAAACAACTGCTTAAAACAATCCTTCCTTACCATCCTGTTGCTCTGTTGGCCTCTTTTTCATGAACAGTATTTTATTCTTCTCCAGGTCATCAATGGATCTCCTGATGAATGCTGCTGCCATGCTTCCAGATGGCTTTCCATTTTCCCCAGTGATCAAGAACATCACCAGAGTGCTTGCCAGTGAATCTCAAGGTAACTCTGCAGCTCAGATCTTTCTTCTCTCTGACTTAGTCTGGACAGTTAGATGCTTCCTTGGACCAAGTGCAGCTTCATAATGAGAAACATTTGCTCATTAGTTAAATGGAGAATTCCCCGATGAATAATATTATCCTTTGAGTTGCTTCCAATTAACTTTAGCTACTGACTACTCAGTGCCTTCCCGCCCACTCATGCTTGGTCTAATTGTTGCTGTACAGTAGAGCTCACACTGATTCTACCGCATGTGTTTACATACCTGATGTGACAGGATATGTGTGTGTGTGTGTGTGAGTGCAAGCAGAGTCTACCAGCCTGCGCCATTAAACTGACACAGCGTGGAACAGAGCCACCTTTCTCTCTGACCTTCATAGTAAATGCGGAACCATGGGAACACCATAAAACGTTTTGTTAAAGCTGTTGTTGGTGTATACATGATTATAGCGGGCATAATTCATTCTGGAGATTTGAGGAATGAGACTTCACATCAGCTTAGTTTGAGCTCCCAAAGAGCCCAAGGCCATATGGCCCTTTTCCAGCAGAAAGCCACTCAGCACCTTTTTAAATCTCATTAGCAAAGTAGAATTCAATCACTTGCGCCGTCCGCCCTCGCTAAACGTCTCCCCTCGCACTCACACAAGTGGACATCTATGACCTCCTTTTAATTGGCATCTGTGCTCGTGTGATAATGTTTCTTACTGCACAGAATCTCTTTTGTAAGCAGCAGATACCCCACTCATATTCTTCGCACACACACATACACACATGCAAAGTGTACTGTTGTTAATTGCAAAAGGCCTCTAGGTGTTGAGCACCCTGAGATTAAACATCACCATTGTCTAATTTTGGCCTAATTAAATATTCTGTCATCACATCTTGTTGCCCGAGGTGGTGCCTTTCTTATGGCTTGTCAGATGTGTTTTAATGCACGACAGCATCTAGCACCGCCGGCCCCTCTGGCCCCATCAGTCCCGCACCAGGTTTTACTTTAAGCACACCATTTGCTGCTTGCTGCCTGACAACGCTGGCCTGTAATGGTGCGAGTTGTAATGAAGCCCAGTGGGATGTCATGTTATTCTGTCACCTTGCAGACCTTATTGCCCTCTTTTCCCTTTCCCATCCCATCTTCCTGTCTAACTCTAATAACCTCTCTTTTACCCTCATTTTTTCCCTCATTCACTCTCTCTCTCTCTCCATTTAACAGGGAACCTGAGCCTCATGCATCAGACCATCCAAACAGCCACTGAGCTCTTCCACATCAGCCTGACAGACCCGCAGTTCACAGAGCAGCTGGACCACCTTAAATCCCAGGTTTTTGCATTGACCCCACCACTTAACCACAGTTATCAGTCGTGAAAACTTATAAAAACAGTACTTTAGACTGTTTGAAAACACTGTCTGGGTTTATTAAGTGTTTTAGCAAACACATTTAAAAATAAAATACTTGAAATTAAAATGTATTTTTGCAGAGCTTAAAGAGAATGACAATAATGTTGTCAGTGCTTAAACCAACTCGGCATTTGTATGAAGTGTATCTGCCATTGATAAATGTGCCACTGCAGTGCTATTATTGCAACAATGTTGTTTGAAAGTGGTTGACTCACTTTAAAGTGAACTGGCAGTTAAAATTTTTGCCAGCTACAGCTGCAGCATGGACATGAATATCTACCAAATCAACAAAACAGCAACACCACTGACTTTCAGACTTCAATTTATTGTGTATTTCTTTTTCAATAAATGCCAAAAGCTCTTGTTTGTTCCTATTGCCATAAAGCTGCAAATCAAAAATCACAAGAATTCAATTAAAATGTACAAACGTTTTGCTCAGACTTGAAAAAAAAAAGGCTGAAAACTGAAAGATCAACTTTTTAAAAGACGTTTCCTCACACTCTTAAGTTGTATTGAAGTTCTTCGAGGCACAAAAACTTTGATTGGCTCTAACTGTAACCCTGAAAACTCTAATATGAACCAAAACTTGATCAGAAATATGCTCATAGTGCTTATTTGGCCTTTTTGTTGTAGGTGTGTCTCTTGGAGAATACAGAGACTGTGCGTCTGCTGATGCGGACTCTTTCCATGGAGCCTGGTCAGCTGTGTCACACTGTCCTGCCCGGTCTGCAGATCTTGATTGAGAGTTTGATGATGAACATGACATCTATGACTGATGCCATCTTCCAAGCCTTTATTGGCGATCCTAGCACCTACAACTTCCACTCTAACTGGTACAGCTTTGTCTCTATCTCTCTCCAAGGTTTTTTTTCTTCCATACTTGCACAAAAAAGCTGCTCTCACCATTCTCTTGAATCTTATTCCCAGCTTTCCCTGTTGTATAATTTGCTAAATAGTAAACAGTGTGGTCTTGGCTTCTGCACTTAACAGAACTCACCTCACAGGATTTAACGGTATTGAAGTCTGCATAATCACGATTGCCTCTTGTCGTTTTTTGAGGCAAATAAACAGAATTTCCTTGTGTTTTCACCTCAGCCCGTTTAGCCTGCAGGACGCCTGGCAGCACTTTGTTTTTTGTAACAATGGCAAAGCTTCTTCTAAACAATATGTTTTATATTCTTGACTGAAATCACTTATTTGTTTGTGTTTGGTGTTTTTGTGTGCATATTTGCATGTATGTGATTACAGGACCTCTGTGCTGAGTGAAGGTTTGAACTTTAACACTAGCAGCCTGAGCTCTCTCAACATCAATGTTACTGCGCCAGGTAAGACTTCTCTCTATATCACAGCACTCTTTGCAGTTTTCAATTAGAACAAATTGCACAAAACAAATAGGTGAGTAATTACTGACCCAAGTCTTCAGCTTTATTGATCATGACCATCACTTTCTTTCAAAACCTCCTTGAAGTTTCCCCAGATTTTATCAAAAACTCCCAGCTTCCCCTCAGTAAAAGACATTAGTTTTTCTAAAGCAATATGTAATGATAACTCCATCATATTTTAAATCATACTTGCTTTGTTTACATTTTTCCATTCCGTAGCTGTTGTTCTGATTACTTGTAAGGGACACAAGTCTGTTGGTGCGTGGTCTCTCTTTTTAGTAATGAATCACATGGATAAATACCCAGAATGCACAACTTTGGCATTTTTTTCAGGTTCCTTATCAGGCTTCTGAAACCAAAAACATTTGATCACATCACATTCTCATAAGCAATTAGAGAGAGTTCCTTTATTGATACATGCAAAGCTCGAGTCAGGCCTATCAGGATTTAAATGATGGAACTTTATGATAATTGTGTATATATACATTTAAAATCCCCTTGTATTGTAGTGACACAGCTGCATGTTAATTGTCTAAGTGTTTTAGCCTTCAGGTGTACCTCAGACCATTCCTCATCTGAGATTTACTGCTGGTAAACTTGCCTCCAGCTTTTAAGTTTATCTTCTGAGGACTTAGGTAACTTATCTACAAACATAATATTAGAGCTGCGATACCTGTCGCCTTCTCCCAGCACTGACAGAGTCGACTGTGCAACTGAATCTTTTTGAGATGCAGAGATAAAAGCTCTTATTTGTAAAAACTTTAGAAGTGACTTTGGAGAAAATAACATACTTTTCTTGTGGTTTAGTACATTGTAAATGACATTAGCCTTCCATTGGTGCAAAGATCCACTGCCATGTGTTATGTTTGCCCTCATCTAACTATATACCTGTGTACTAATACAAATAAATGTATATAGAATGTGTTCCCGTACTACACTGATGCATTTTCGGCCATACAAATTGTGCTATTTTGGCTCATTATGTTGCTCTGTGTACCATTTTTTACTGGTCAGTTATGAATAAGAAAAAGAGGGAAACATGTAAATTCAGAAAAGGTTATCTCCAAAACTATACACTTTACAGATTACTCTTAATGAAAAAGTGAATACTTATTTTTTGTTTGTAGAAAAAGTCTCTATGCAATTTATTGTGATCCAAAAAGTAAGCTTGTACTGGGTAAATTTCAAATTCAGGCCTGTGGTCACTCTCATATTAAAAGGCCTGATGTGCTATCAGTAGGAAAAGCAGATCACAACCTTGTTTCCATAACAACAGTCCGCTCATTTCAGCTCACCCGTTGCTCACTCTTGTCTGATGCCATCAGTTTGCTCATTACTGAATTATCTATCAATAATGACTCCCTACACCAGCCAATTTCTCCAATGTCACTTTGTCTTTTAATGTTGCTCTTTTCACATCGAACCAGTTTCTTCTCCATCACAATGGAGAAGCTGTTGCACCTTTTCATTAGCATGGGAAGAAACTCGAATTGAGAACTATCCAAAGAAAAAAGTTTCCGGACACCCACTTGAATATCTTAAATAAAGAGCAACTGGAGAGAAAAACAATCTTGTGAGATTTTACAGACCACTGTTTTTATAGTTTCTACCATTGTGTAGAGATGGAAATGGACTGGATCTGTATATAAAAAACAAACACACTGTATCATTGGGATAATAAAACTAACTTTTTAACAAGCACTTGTATCACTTTCTTTCCCAGGAGCTGTGACGGTCGGTGAGATGCTGAGGAATAAAACAGCCTTCGTTTTGGACGTTAAGCATCACATGGACTTTGATCCAGCTGCTCTCCACCTCCTGCTGGAAACCACGCTGCCAAACAACAATTTAGTGGTGAGAAAGAGACATGTTTAGTATGTAACCACATACAGTCTGTTGTGTGCAAGTCAACATTTTATCACAGCTTCACTCAATTTGAAGACACAGTGTAACGTCTAGAGTCTGCAGTGTTGCAGGGAAATCACACCGCCACATTTGTCAACAAACAAGTTTTTTTTTAGTCTCTTTTTCATATTGACCCGATGCATTCCCTTATGGAAAAGCACTAAGACACTGTCAAATCTGTGCAGTATTTCTGGTGTTGTTGAAAGTACTTTTATCTTTTTCTGAAGGTGGCAATACAGTGTGCAATGGGCAAAGTCTGCCCATTTCAAATTGCTGTATAGCATATTAATGAATTGTAACTATCAAGGCATTAACATATAACCATCCCTAATGTCAGAAATGGTAAAAGGTGAGTTAATTATTGCTACTTAATGCACCTCTGTGTTGCTTAATTCATAATTATATATTAGAATTCATTATAGTGCAGATCAGTTCATTCAGTAATTTAACATTTGAATATGCAAAGTAACTGGTGACTACTGATGTCAACTGAATGCAGTGAAAAAGAATAGAGAATATTGACTTCCAAAATGTAGTGAGAGTGGAGGTGTGAAGTAGCATAAAATGGAAATACCCAAGTAGAAGTACCTTAAAATTGTTCCTAAGTGCGGTTGAGTAAATGTGCTGAGTGACATTGCAGCACCACATGTTATATTGACTTGCATCATGGTATTGTTTTTCCATTAGGCCCGTGCTGCCTGTATGCTGTGCCTGAGGCTGGTGCTTGACTTACAGTAAATGTAACTCCACTTTCATTAGAGGATAACCCCGTAACCTTCAGCTAATGGCACAGAAGTTGTATTTTGTAAAGCCAGCTTGTTTAATTTAATACCACATCAATCAGGTTAAAAAAGAAAGAAAAGAAATGCAGCACAATGAGAACCGAAATGCAAGTGTAATCAAAACCTCGCAGCGGCTGGCTACTGTACATGGACCGTTCTCTCGAGCAAACATGACTTAGTGGAATAAAAGGCTGTCCTTTTAAAGTCAATGCCAGCACACTGTGGATTATGTTGCAAAAGTTCACAGAAAATCGTTAATAAAGAATTTGTCAGCTGGTAGATGAGTAAAATATCAACACTAGATGCTGTTTTACAGTAACTGACCTTTGTGACTCACACACAGGCCTTAAATTGGAACAAACACCTCCACGTTTGCAAACTTGAAAAACATTCAATTCTGTATGCTTGATTGCACATCATTCTTGCAAAGCATTTAGAGAAGCAAGAATGACTTTTCCAGGAGCATACTTTGTTTTATTTTCACTTAATGGAGAACAAATCAAACCCAACATGTTCCAAAAAGTCACATGAGCTCAGGGATTTCGCAAAACCCAGCCTCAGGTGAACACTTTGAAAGTGGGAATCTGGTATTAGTGATAAACTATGAAAGCTTGAACAATGTTTATACCTGTCTGTAGTCATGTGGATGGCGCACCCTCCAACTGTTTCAATACTCTCTTGATGCTTTTGAAACAGATCCTGTCCTGGTTGATCAACCTGCGTCACTGCGACTCCATGGCATCCATGAAAATGACAGAGACGGATGACGTCTTAAAGACCTTCTGCTCCATGTCGGTGGAACAGTGGTACAGCCTCTTGCTCCTGATGGCTCGCCACGTCAACGTAGAGAAATTCATCTACAGAGTAAGACTGAACCGAGATTGAGTCTTTTGTCAAAAGAAAAATAATAGGCTGCATTTTCATCAGTTAATATTTTGTTCTTTGCTTTGTAAGAATTGCAGTCAATGTGAGAGTTTGATGATTGCTCATTGTTCTGTAATGGCTGAATGGATAAAGAAATCGTTTGCGCCGGGCAGCTGCAAAAACATGTTTGATGCTACAGTGTGTTTGTTTGAGGAACATGTGAGTCTGGAAGAAATCCGCCTTTGTACAAGAAAACATTTGTTCCCCAGACAAAGCCGTCTTCCCCCCACACATCCTTAAAAATGCATTTCATCACTGATGTTTGTTTCTATTTGATCTGAGAAAAACAAACACAAAGAAAAACTCCAGCAGAACATCAAAATCTCAACATGAGACTTGTAAAACATGTGAAGGTGTAGAAGAGATGTAGTTTCCCAAATTGAGTTTTTTTAAAGGATTTATTCGTCTTCAATTACATATCCAGATGCGTATTTTTTGTCTGTTTAACCTGTGTTATGTACAAATTTCTACTGAGGCAAGACTGCTTTCAAAAGACATTTAAGAGTGACAAGTGACAGGATTAACTAAATCTGAATTACAACACACATCTGCTTAAACCCAGCTTGTATTCAGTGCAGTATTAGTCATGCTTAGGCTGAGATTTTTAATAGCTGCATTAGTTTCCTACATTCGTGCTTTCCATTTCATGTCGCATTGCCAGACCTTTTTGACAGCTTATGTATGGAGCACGAAAAGCTGAAGATAACGTCAGCACAAAAATGTTTTCTATCTTTCATTATTAACTGATTGATTCCCAGCTGTATTTACAGCTGTTTTACAATGGAGCAATGGATGGAAAAACTGTAATATAACAGGTGCTGCTTGCAGCATCTGACCCACAAAAAATAGTCGCCTTCAGCTCTGTGAGGTTTAAACTCATTTTTTTCTGCTCAGTCCCTGTAACGTCACTGTTTCTGTTCACTGTGATGTTTTTTTAAACAGCGTAGCAGCACCAAAATTGTCGGTTTGAATAAAAAATCGCTCATAAACTTACTGTGCACTTCCTGCTCAGCACCAAATGGCAGATGGACAGAATTAACAAACTGGCTGGGGGATGAAATGTAGCAGTAAGCGGCACAAGAGGATGATATTTGTCTTAACAGTTAGTGGAGGCCAAACCAGAGTTAAAAGAGGAAGAAAAATTGGAATCATATTGTCCTGGTGGCCAGAAACACGATTCCAGATGAATGAAAACTTTGCTCTGTGCCTGCTGAATGTGTAAATTACTGTGTTTGCTAAGAGATTTGCTTGACTAGCCACAAGGTGGTAATATGTCAGCGTTGTGTTTCGAGCCTATTTGTGCAAGAATAGAACAGGAAGGACATTAGAAGTATGTAAACATGTTTAATATCTCTTTGTTTCAGATTGTGCTGTCTGAAGACGTGCAGAGCGTGGTGGGAATCATGCTTCAGATGGCTAAGGTCATAACCAACATGATGGACTCGTTTCTTCCTGCCATTAATCAGCTGAAGGGCTACCTGATCTCCATCAGTGAGCTCAACCTGATGGCTGACAACGAATTCAAAGAAGTGTGTAGTTTTTACTACTGTACGGTGCTTCACACACAAAACTAGGAATGCAAATGTTTCAGAGCTCGAATCCATTCCCGTTCCTCAGACGTTTTTTAGGACCCTCAGTTTGGATTTTTTGTAACTGCTTGACTGACATCACAAGGGATTGTATTTAAATACAAGAAAATTGTAGCATTTTAAAAGGTTCAATCTCTATTTTCTCCAGATGACAAGAGGACAGAGGAGCAGCATCTCTAGCAGAGCTACGTTTGTCACCCTCTCCCGAGCTTTGTGCAGCAACGGCATCATGGCTCTGTTTGGAATCTCCAAACTCCCCACCGCGTCCAGTTCAAACACTTCGCTATTTGAAGACCACCAAAAAGAGGAGATGATTGAGAGGTTCAAGATTCCACGAGACGCCTGTATGTTGGAAGGACAGACTTCTACAAGCTTAATTATACTGCAGTCACCAGTGTTCATGACACATACAGTCTACATTTGGTCATAATATTTAATGTTTTTATGTGATTCCTTTGCAATCAAAAGCATGTTCGGTTAGAATTACATTATGCTATTTTATATAAAAGCCAGAAGCTACAAGGCCAAATCAAACCACTAATGAAGGCACTTATAAATATCAGTATGTGTTTCTTTGAAAAAGGGTAAATAAGTTTGGTTGTCCTGCTTAGTTACTTGCAAATTAATAAATAAGAATTCAAGGATAAAGCTAATGATATTAATTTTTTTTATCATCAACAGATGAAAAGAACAAAACTTAAAAAAAAGATTCTACCATTAAGTATTGTTTACTACATATCTGTGGCCATTTTTTAAGGTTATACAGGTTTTTTTAAAAAAAAACAGGATTTGTTTCATGACACCAGCCTTCTCTGTCAAGCTCAAAAATATGTTCACTGCTAATGCTTCTTGTCCCTCCTCTCCCTCTGCAGCTCCTTTCTGTATGAACATGTACCTGGACATGGTCAACACCACAGGAGGAGCCATCGCCTGGGCCTTCCTCAAACCAATGCTGATGGGACAAATTCTGTACACCCCTGACACACCCGTCACCAGGGCCATCATGGAGAAAGTATGCAGGACCTACAAATCCATCATTTTGCACCTTTCTACATTCTGTGATTGTATGATGTTTTTTTTTCCTGTGTAATTTCCTTTGTTTTTCAGTTTAAACATGCCACAGTTAGCTTGTCTGGAGGTTAGCACCTTCATGAACTTTTTAAACTTTACCTTCTAAACCCCTCATCCAACTCTATCACGCTTTTTTTTTAGTACAGATATTTTTCTCACTGTTATTTCCACCTCTTTTAGGAAATAGTTACCTTTTTAAGTCTCCATGGCATGTAGTAAACAAGGAATACAGAGTTGCAGGGGTTATACACACATTTGTATGCACTACCATCTTCTAGTGTGTATCTATTTTGAGTGAGTTTGACTTTGTTTTTTAGTATACTGCTGCCTTCAGAGTCTCAAACAGCCACACACATACACAAACACAGCAGGCTAGGAAATCTCGCTGATACCCAGCCATTTCACATGTTCTCGTCCTTGTCCTATCCTTGTTCAGGCCAACGCAACTTTGCAGGAGTTTGCAAATCTGAGGAAGAATTCAGAGAACTGGATTGAATCCTCCAATAATGTCCTAAAGTCAGCTGAAATACTCAGCCACACTTTGCCGATGTTGCAGGTATGAAAACTCAGAACTGTCTGCCGTGCATCTGATGATTATTCTAGCTGGCTTGCTGTCGTCTTGAAAGTTTGGAGATAAACTTTGCAGTGGTCTTCGTTGAGTTTCAGCAGCTGAATCTTGATGCTGTGCATTGTCTCTTCCACTCTCCCTCCCCATCCTGTCAGAATTCCCTGGGCAATTCCTTTGTGAAGAACTTCATTGAGATGCAGACAGACATCAATGTCGGCAAAATGAAGGAGACGCTCAGCAACTTCTGTGAGTGAGCATTTGAAGGTCTTACTTTTGTAAGCTGCAGATACCGGGCTTAGCTTTCTATTCCTCCCTCACTTACTGCCTGTAAAATATCTGTGCTATCAGAAAATTGGGCTGCTGCCTACGTTTACGGGGAGCATTACATTCATTTCAACATGAATTTCTCTGGCGTATCTCCTTGATGTGATTATGGATGTCTGACTTTGACAAGCACGTATTTAATTAGATTACCTTGTTTTGTCAGATCATATTTCTGTCCTTGCTAACATGTGACATACCAGGGCATGGCAGCAAACAGAAACAAGGAATGTAATTAATAAATTTGGGTTTATGGGAATCAAAAGTTGGATTGCGTTTATAGTTGCTTTAACTGTGTCAGTAAATTTCTCAATTTCTTTTTCCTTTTCAAAGCTAACATGACAGTCATGCTGGAGAAGAACAAAAGTATGCTGAAGCAGATCACCACCTTGTCCACTCTGATGGTCAACCTCTCCTCCTGCATCAAGTTTGACCGCTACCAAGGCTACGACTCTGCTGAGCAGCTTGACGCTGTGGCTTACGACCTTGCCAAAAACCGTGACCTCTATGCAAGTGAGTAAATGCTGGATGTCATGGACTTGTTCTGTCCAATAGGTTTAGTGAACAGTGCCACATGTTCACAACCTGCAGTGGTTTCCAGCGCGCTTAAGTGGATGTTGTTTTTGGATTATTTACATTCCTTGACAGCTGAATCATGTATCATCTGTGTTCAACCTGACAACTGTAATACAACCATCTGGAAAAAAATTGATGTTTAATTCATTTTTCCCCCATGATAGGAGTAATGATAGATTACTAATTAAGCTTTCCACATTTCAGATGACACCGGCGCCGTTTTACAATTAGCTAGGTTGTTAATTTGCCTTCTATTGTGCAATAATCTGCAACATTTTCTGGACCTGTGTCTGTTTTAGAGTTTGTAATAACTCAGCTCAAAGATTTCACGAGTTTAGGCCCAGCCTGTGACGGAGGCTTGCAGAAGATTTGACTCAGCAATACATTATCCAGGGAAAAAAAAAAAAAAAAAAAACTGCATGCGGTGAGATTATACAATCTGTCTTTAAGGTGTCATCTTCAAGCTTCCAAAAGACGAGGACTCATCCCGGAGACGCCAGGCCAGATCTTCCTCCTCTGCATCCTCCCTGCCTCCCAAAGTCAGCTACACCATCCGCATGCACATGGACAACGTCATGCGCACAGACAGAGTTCGAGACTCCTATTTTGTAAAGGACCCACACATCTCAGCCAGCCAGACGCTGCGCTACAACCGGGGCTTTATCTACCTGCAGGAGAGCATCGACCGAGCTATCATTGAGACCCAGACCGGACAGAGAGTCACAGATCCAGCTGTCCAGCTGCAGCCCTTCCCTTATCCCTGCCACTTCCGTGATGAGTAAGACCTGAGATACACTTGCTTCAAATAAAATGTTTCTGTGTGCACTATGGCTGCCTTGCATATCCTACATCCATTTGGAATATTGGTGTGCAGATCCTCAGAAAATAATGCTACGCACATTTATAGTCACACAGAGCCAGTATGGGGTTGGTTGCAGTTTTCTGTTGCTTGAAAGCAGAAGGTGACAACCAGCCTCTGCTGACTGACTGGCTCACTGTGAACGTTGTGTGTTACACAGTTGAGAATACTGGTGGTGTTTCTCATCATCAGTTTCTCGCATTGGCATAATGAGAACAACACACTTGCTATCGTCAATATGTGCTGCATTGAAAGGCCTTACATACCATCTATAGTGATGCTGCTGTCTCCAAAGTACCGACAACCCAGAATTTCCCCACGTTTATTGTTTACGTCCTGCAAATCCAGCAGTTCCACACTCTGAGCTCTCTGATGTGTCCTTAAGTGGTGTCCTCTCGTAACATGCATGGTACATGGGCCAGTATGTGAACAATTATGTCCACAGTGCAGCCGGTTGTCTGCATGAATATGTGCTTAGGAAACAAGTAATTCTTCAGCCTGAG
>JAPZDY010000005.1:13962426-13973807 GCA_029783645.1 Ctenochaetus hawaiiensis
TTCCACCTTTTTTGCACTCTTTACTTCAGTTTCACTTATTCTTCAAAGCTCAGTCAGATTACTTATAGCTCATGTGGATGGTGCATTCATGAAAAGCAGTACTAAGATGTTTATTAGGCTCTACTGCCACAACTTGTGCATCCCACACTTAGTACTGTGCCTGAATGCATCATGTGACACAGAGGGAGCACTGAAGCTGCTGTTGCTGCTCTGCTAATGTGTTGTTTTCCCTTTGTGGGCTGTGCAGACCTCACATAAGGGTCATGAGGGTAGAAATTGATGAACCCGGTGATGTTCTATAGCCAAACATATCCTGAAATTTGAAAATAGATGATGTAATCAGGAAACTGGTTGCTGATTTTTTGTTGTGCAACCTAGTTTGGTATAATTATAAGAACACAGCATGTCAAACCTAAATTTTGCTTTTCTATCTGCAGATGCAGAACCTGGAATCCGAGCAGATGGACAACGCTGAACTGAAAAGCTTCATCCAAGCACATGTCCCTGAAGCACGACTGAAGGAAGCCCAAGGGGGTGACCTTGTCTACTCGCTGCCCCCCTTCACATCATCCAACGCCTCCTCATACCGCTCCCTCCTGACCGCCCTGGACTCCAACCTGGACGCCCTGCAGCTTGGGGGCTATGGCATCTCTGACACCACCCTAGAGGAGGCAGGCTCATGCACACCCACACATGAAAACACAGATTTACACAGCAGAGGATAAAAAACAGGCTCAACTTCTGAGATAATTTTGCATATTCTCTGTGTGAAATAGCTCCCAAATTGTACCAATGCTCATGAACTTGATTATATTCACATGTTAGCATAATCACAAGCTGTGAAATTGTACTGATGTTTTTTTGATATACACCAATGCTCATGTTTTCCTCTTATCTGTGCAGGTCTTCCTCCAGTTGACAGGAGCTGAGGACGGTCCTCTGTCTATCTCAGAGACGGTTTCTGACACTGGATCCATTAGCAGCTTCCCTTCAGACCTCGGTGGAAGCATCTCCAGCTTTGGTGATAAGATCAGTGAGTTTCCTTACCTTTAATTTACCCATTCACCCTTGTTTTCTTATCCCCAGTCATTCCCTTTGTCTTTTTTCTTACTTCCATCCCTACTTTTGCTCATTCCCTCTGTCACCTGCTGACATTACATCCAATTAAAACAGTATCATTAAAAGTTGTTTATTAATTATCGAAAGCAGAAGAATGTATGAAGGAAAAGTTCAAACAAAGCTCATATTATGTCTAAACCTTTTTCTCAGTGCATGATAGTGCTAACTGTGATCATCAGTATGCTTAAGTATTCTTATTTTTTATTTAATTTAGACTGAATTTTCATACTAAACCCAATATTTTGAAAATTGCTGACTTAACATGAAATTTCAACAGCTTCTTCATATAAAATGCCTGACTTGATGGATTGCAATGCCATCTTCTGTCATAAAAACTAACTATGAACATTTAGCTCAATCTGTCTTAGAGAGAATGATTAAATCTTGTCACTGTTGTTCCCTCCAGAGCTCACCGGTTCGTCCACAGTGCGTGGCATGGCCCTGGCCTGGCAGCAGATGTCCGCCATACTGATCAAACGGTTCCACCACAGCCGCAGAGACTGGAAGGGCCTGATCTGCCAGATCCTGCTCCCTGTTCTGTTCATGGTGTTTGCCATGGGCCTGGGCTCCATTAAGAGCGACCTGAGGCACTATCCTGAGCTGGAGCTTAGCCCTGCACTTTACAAATCCGGACCAAGCTACTCTTTCTTCAGGTCAGATCCCTTTGCAAAAAAAACAAGGGAGCACTGGGAGGGGAGTACAAAGTAAACAAGGCTAATAGGGAGGCCTTTACACAAAGCATGTCTGAAGCAGTTCAATTGAATTTTGTAGCTTTGCTCTTTTGTTCCAGTTCATTTGTAAAGGTGAGAACAGTGCTGCTGAGCCTCAGGTGGCAGTAAATAGCCATGCAAAGGCTGGTTTTAATGTATAAACATGGTAAAGTATGGTTAAGACTACAGATAAACATCCAGTGTATCTGAAATCATATCTCTTAATTAACGTAACCTTGGATTGTTGAAAGGATATTGTTTTGCATTATGTTATTTATTGGTGTAAAAAAATTACACTGCTTGGTCTCAAGAAAATATTACTATGAAAGATCAAACCACAGAGCGGCTAACTGTAACATCCCTGCAACTTTCACATAGAGTCGATGCATCTCCTTGCTCGATCGGGTTTCTTGCTTCATTTGCGGTGGACGACATGTCTCGCTCGTTTTAGAACGAATTTGAAGCTGTAGTTTGTTGAAGGGCAGACGGACATTAAGGAGCGGGAACGAAAGAGGACGTGAGGGAAGGAGATGATTGTGATGGAGACAGCTGAGATGCGAGATCAAAGTGGGAGAGATTGAGAGTGTCGGGAGGTTGCGATGAATGTATTCATTCTTGAGAAGAGCTGTTGTTTGATCAAGGGGATGTGTTGCAAGAGGGAAAATGCTGAGATGCCAATCCATATCAAGTCTGTACGGACACTCTCCGCAGTCGTCTTTATATACAAAAGAGATTAAAAAACCCATCCATCCATCAACTGTGTGTTTTCTGCGCCAGATTGTGGAGGCGGTAGGTTTAGCAAAGTAGTCCAGACATCCATCTCCTTAGCTATATTTTCCAGCTCTTCCTGAAGCATCCCAAATGTTCCAAAGCTTGATGTGCTATGATGTATAATCTCCCTGTTTAACTCTGCATCTACCTGGGTAAACTGTATCCAACCCTTCAGGCACTCCGTCATCAAACCTGCCTGTATTAGCTGTAAATGTAATGTTTATGTATGATTTTAACTCTGTGTGCGTGTAAATGCAGAGAGAAGCTCCAGTAAAAGAAATTCACTGAACTGAAAAGTGGGAAATCCTGAGGTTGTTCCGTTAGAATATCTGACCCTGTGGCCATTTTATTGATGATGTTGTAAGTTAACAAATTGCTCCAAAACCAGCATCTCTACCTTCATACATGTCAACTTTGAATTCCAGTTAACAATACAACCTCAGCCATCAACAACAACAACAAATGGGATGAATCAATAATAACTAAAACAGATTCTGCCTGTCTGCTGATGCCAGGTTTTAGCGTTTTGAAACAGCGTCTGTAGTTCAATAAAATGTCTTTCTAACTTTTGAGTCGAGCTTGACTTTTTGTTTTCTGGCTTCACAGTAACCAAAATCCCAACTCCAGCCGACTGGTCAGCAGCATGATGTCATTCCCTGGGATTGATAACAACTGCCTCGACAAGCCAGATAACCCGTAAGCTACACACTCGAACACCAGCTGTTTTTTTCTCCTGAAGATGATGAATTTGTCAGCGATACTGTGTGTCTGTGCTTAGTTTCTCTATCTCAAAAACCCTTCTCCACACATACAGTGTTTTCAGGTTTTCACCCATTGTCATTCTTTTCATGGCTCCTCTTTCACCTTGCTTCATTTAACTAGTGTGTCTCCCACCAACTCTTGCTGCTTTCTCTCTCACACATGTCTCTCTCATGTCCCTCCACTCTATTTTCCAGCTGCTCAGCTCAATGTATGTGGCTGAGAGCCTGCAGCAGGACTCTGCGATGTGAGAAGATCATTTGTATTCTATAAACACCCTGTGTTTATAGGGGAGATTTTGCCCTTACAGGCACTCAAATCAATGTTGGCACTCATGAACAAGACCTCAGATGCATTTTAAATTTCTCCCCACCAAAAAAAAAGTAAATAAATGGAGAGAGAGAGAGGAGGAAAGTTCCTATAGTGCAGGAGAGGCTGCATGTGTTGCTCACCATGTCCTGTAATCACAACATGACATAGACTGAAAGCATGCTCAGTGCTGCATTTGCATAGTTTATGTTTATGGAAAATATAATGCATGGTCCCTTAACTATGGTCATTAGTGTTGACTAATTTCAAGTAACAGATGTGCATGTGTGTGTGCAAAGGCTTGTGTTGTTGCTACAATCTCTTTTTGATCTGCACAAAGTGTCCCTGAAAGCATTTGGCAGAAAACAAAATGTGGGGGAGCTGAACATCAACCCACACGAGCAAATTTCACACAACATGATATTACAGCACATATTAAACAGCTTTGAAAACTGTTTTGATATCAGAGAAAATATTTGGGTCCTGATCTCACAAAAAAAAGTCCATGCAAGCTCAGAGCTACAGTATAAATAGTTGCAGATTTTTGCAGTTTTCTTTCTTTCTTTTGCCACTGAATGTGCACAAGTGTTTATTAATGATGCAGGCCATCGTGTTAACTTAGTTTTAACATCTGTTCATGGGTGTGATCAGACACTGCAGACTCCCATCATTCCACTGTGACACCATTTTTACTTTGTGAATGTGTGGTTTTTTTTGTAAGGGTCTGCGCAAGAGTTCAAAACAAGTGGACTTCCAGAGGGAACAGCTCCAAAGCATTTAGTGTCTGTAAATGCAACCGTCTGGAACAGGTGAGACTGGGTCACTGAAAACAGTATGTGTGTGTGTGTGTGTGTGTGTGTGTGCGTGTGTGTTTGTTAGTGTGTGTGCAAGAGAGAAAGAGTGAGTTTTTGTGTTCTTGTGCTCGTTTTTCTGCGCATGAATGTTTTTCCTCTGTGCTTCTGTGCACGATTGTTTAAAAAAAGGGCAAGTGTGATGCATTTTTCTCTTTGACGCACTGCAGATTTGTGATAAGGACAACTTCCAGCCCCCCCATAAGAAGATCCCTTCATCTCAGGATGTGTATAACCTGAGTGGCTACAATGTTGAGAACTACCTGGTGGCCACAGCAAATGATTTCATTAGGAACAGGTGAGTGCAGCCAATGTTCACACTTGCTTGATGAAAGCCACATTTAAAATTCAACTCATGCTCCACTGATTGTTTGCTGTAATTGGTTTTATTCAACACTCAACTTGCATGAACTGCAAGTTTATAACAGCACATAAGTGAGTTCACATGAGACAGTATTGATTCTAATAAATCAAGATGATTCTTCTAGCTTAATAATTCGTTTATCAAATAATACATGTGGATCAACTGGAAAGCTTCAAATACTTGAGACTGACAATGGAAAGTATATTGTTACAAAATAATTTTGCAGATATCTAATTAGCTGTTTAGTGCAAAAATTTCTGTTGCTGTAAGTCTTGGTTTGGATTAATTTAAACTGGCATCTAGTGCCTTGTTAATCCTGTTTGTTGCACTTTTATAATAATGACAATAATTATAATAAAAAAAACATATTTTTACAGCACTTTTCTCAGCAATCTTAGAAAGTGCTTCACAGAAGAAAACAACCCAAATTGCTTGTCATCTGCAGGTGGATATTTTCTTTGAATAAAAGAAAAAACAAGCAAGGAAATAAACAAAACAGAACAGTGTGTCACATTTATTTCTCAGCGGCGTTCAGAGTTCTTTGTTTTTGATCGATATATGTTTGTGTTTCTCAGGTACGGTGGCTTTGCCTTTGGCATGCCGCTCCCTCCTGACTTACAAATGGACTTAACAGCAGTGCCCCAAAACCGCACTCTGTCTAAGGTGAGTTTGTCTCCTGTTTTTTTCATGCTGCTCGGCTCATTATCACTTTAACTGCTGCACTGATGAGTTGTTGAAAGTTATAACATGACATCCTAGCTAAAGTTGCTTGGCTTCAAAATCGGGTCTGCAGATGGAGCCGCACCGTTACACCATCAGTGTCATCATAAATATGCTTTACTGCAGTGATTATGCCACAGTTTTAGTGAAAATTTCCTCAGATTATGACATCTGCATTCATTGTATCTTTAAAGTCTTGGTTTCACAACATCAGAAGTTTATTGCAGAGATAAAGTCGACTGAGCACACTCTGATCTGTGGCTGTGTGACTGATGGTTTGTATGCATGTCCATGTTTGTGCATGCATTTAGGTCTGGTTCAACCCTGAGGGGCACCATACAATGCCAGCATACTTGAGCAGCCTCAACAACTTCATCCTACGCTCCAATCTTCCCGCAGACAAGGATCCACGTGAATATGGTAAGCTGGAGTTGTTTCTGAACAAGCAAAATGTAAAACTTAAGTCTTTTTCAGCCAAAGGACACGGTTTGAGATTTTAATGTAAATGAGTAGACATTCTTTGCACACAAAAGCAACGGCCTGGATCACTGTTTTCTATTTTTTTACATTGTAGGAAACATATAATATCACCTTTTACTCATATTTTGTAATAATTTAGTGATTTAGAAAGTAATTTTTGGGGTATTTTTCCCCTTTATTCATGCAGATACATAAATCTTCCCAGCTATTGTGAAATTTAAGCTGAGGAAAAAGACTGGGACTGTGCAAAAGAGATGCATCACATCAGCATGGGGAAAATCTGTCTAAGTAGGAAGGTGCTACTGATTGAGCTCCCAGTGCATTCTGTGTACTAAATATAAAGCGAGCAGTAAACAGTGTGTTTACTCATGGTTCATTTCACTGGATTAAAGCCAGGGGGTGCTGTGTATCCTTAGACTCACATCATTATGCCCACTGAATGCTGATGAGTGCCGCTCACAGGGGAGCTATGCTAAAGAGAACGAGGCTGACCCCCCGTTTTCAGTACTGTTTCAGCTACGAGTATCACCCTGACCATCTGCCTGCCAGCGGGAGCACAACAAACACACGCACACACATATAAAAGCACACATGAGGAAAAACATACAATGAATGCACAGGAGTACATACACGCACACAAACATTCCTCCCCTACTGGATGATAAAAGTGCTCCAGGGTAGTGTAATCATTTAAAATGTTACCCTGCAAGCTCACAGCGGTGGCGGGGAAAGTCAGGCGGGTGGAGATTGAGGGAGATTACTTTTCAAGGTGATGGCTGTTCTGTCAAATGTGAAGCCCTTAACGCACACATTGTGAACTGCAGTACCGACTCCACGTCGGGACCCTTTGGGGGACTGCAGCGGTCCCCTCTCGCAGGATTTCTGACCATAACTGCCTGCTGCCACAGATGTAACATCACACTTCTGTCCACTTTCCGCCCTGGAGATTCTGAATCACTCTGACATTTAACAGGGTTTTGTACTTTGAGTCTGTTTGCCCCATCCCACAGTGAAAACATACAGTTAGTCAAATGTTAAAAATCCACATTCAGAGGATTTGAGCTGAAAAGAAACCTGAGTTAATGCTTTTTTAATGGCCTCAGCTCGAGGCAGCGCCTGCCAAAATGCTTTAAAAATCTTTCAGATGGTGACCCACTTTTTCAATTTAGTTAATTAATCTGATTCATCTACCAAAAAATCAGCTACAGATTGATAAAGTTTAATTAATAGTTAAATTAATTTTAAATTTTTTTTTGTTAGGCAGAAATGGCAGAAACCCACAGATTCCAGCTTCTAAAATTTAGCCTTCTTACTTAGCTCTCCACAACAGCACAGTGAGTCATGAAATGTTTTGGGGTTTGGGACTGCTGGTCAGATAAAATGAGCAATTTTGAGTTTTATCACTGAGAAACTGTGATGGGGGGATAAATGTAATCTATAATACTTTGCAGTAACTGTAGTTATTTCCTGTAAAAAATAGTTACGAACCAGATTTTGGACGCATCTAATTTCTGAGCAATAATGATGTAGAGGAACTGAAAACAGCTCAGATTTGAAATAGTCTGCAGTCCCCACTGGTTGTACCCAAATGCCCTTGAGTAGGGCGCTGAGCCTCCAACCTGCTCCGGAGCTGCTGTGCTCTGGATGAACTCTCCAATCTCAGGAAATGTGAGCAGAGACATGTAGGAGAGCAGTTTGTGTCTGTGACCATCTGGTAGACCCCTGAAAAAATGATAAAGAAAATTCAATTTCCTTTGTGTGCACTGGCAAATGAAATCATCTCCCACTATATTTTTCAATTAACTGTGTCCTCGGCTAAGAGAATATCATTGCTCATTTGGTTCCTCTGCTGAAAAATAGCTTCCATGCTGTTGTTTTTCTACTGCTAACAAAATACTCAATTTTTTTTTCCTATTTCAGGCATTTCAGTTTCCAGTCACCCCTATTTCGGCCGCGCGGATGACGAAGACGTGGTGTAAGGACTACATTTTAAATTCCTCCTTCCGCTGAAACTGTCCCTTTGCTGTAACATCAACGCTGCGCTTTCAAAGAAGATTTTAATTGACATTCTGAGCGGCGAAAATATCACAAAATTAGTCACGTCATGATGAATATTATTGACTGTTGTTTGGCTGAGCCTATGATAAATTATGGAAGCATCCTAATCTTAAATTCAGGACATCAACGTCAGAGTGGACTCAGGGCAGGGAGGTACATGACAGCAGTATTTACCCATATTTGATTTTCTAAATGGATTTCCCTGAGCTTGCACTATTGATCAGAGTCCCAATATAATGAGTGTTTACCCTGAAGGTGGCACAGAGGTGGATTGATTCTACCCCACTCCCCAAAATGAGTTTATTTAAAACACTCCTTGTTCTGCTTTCGAGACCCAGCCTGTGGATTGCATGCTTGTGTGTGTGTGTGGACGTGTGTGTGTTTTCCAGAGGATCAAATCGAATAAATCATTCCAAAAGTGGTTTCTGCCAAAGCCGTGGCCTCATGAAGGTCTGTTCTCTCTGGAGTCTTGTTAGCTCTAATCATTTCACTGACTGTTTCCCTGTGGTTAGCACCCTTCCAGTTTCTCCACAAACTCCTCATTTCTTTATGAGAAGAGCACTTACTTAGCTGTTAGCCTGCTAAGGTACTGTAGCGGCTTCAAGTGCACTGTCATCCCTTCTTCCAGAGTGATATTCTGCTTCCATGGTTAAAGACACCACAAGCTTATTACTCCAAATGTCTTGTTTCTCTCAGTGTGGTAGTTTTGGCCATGGGAAAATTTCTAAGGCAATCTTGGTCAGACTGATAACGAGCCTGTTTTGTGGCTGCTGCTGCTGCTGCTGCTGCTGCTGGCTGTCCTCTGTAGTTAGTGCTGCCCTAAAACGCCCACCACATGTCACTCTCTGCTATTCTCTTTCCTTCCCACTCGGCCACTCTGCCAGCTTCATCTTTGTCCCCTCCTTTTTTTTTCAGCCTTGTGCAGCTCATTCTGTGTGGTTGCTGGTTTTTGTGACTGGGCCAGAGGAGGGAGATAAAGGTAGCATAGTTACATGCAGGGAGGGAAGGAGAGCACAAGGAGATGAACAGGTAGAAGCATCAAGAAAAGTCTGAATGAGTGCATTGGGTTGAAGAGTGACGAGGGATCAAAGCCTCAGCTGGTCGTCTGCGATCCGGTCTGGACAAAAGGCTCTGCATGCAGCCTCACAGCAGCACCACCGGCTTACCCACTACACAGCAACAACAGCGTGAAGTTGTTCTCTACATGAAGAAATCTGTTTCTTTTTCAGTTATTATCTTGTCCAGGCGAGACACGAGCATCTCTTTTAACAAAGCTGTTTGTTATTAATGGAATTCCAATTATTGTGAGCCACTTCAATAGTTCATATGAGTCAGGTCCCAGCAGGGAGCGAAATGATAGTTTGTAGAGGGGCTTTGAAATGGGCCGTTGTCTCCTGGAAAAAAATTACCGCAGGTTGCCTCATTCAAAGTGACTCAGCACACCAGAGCGTATTGATTAATTTGTAGCCTTTTCTTTGGATCCTTATATCTAAAGCTGTAGCAGCCAAACTCAACTAGAACAACTTAATACTTAAGGAATACTACGCAGTCGTATAGCATGTAGGAATATATTGGAGTCAGTGTTGGCAAATAATTTACTAATGACAGACATGATGGGTATTTAATATTTTCAGTTTTGTTTAAGCTTAGTTTCCTTTAAGCTGTAAACTACTAAATTAGAAGGAAAAGTAATATGTCACAATAAAGAAAATACAAACAAATTGGTTTAGAGCTAATAAACAAGGCCTCGCGAAGTCTTCTTATGTCAGAAGGTGGCAGTATAGGCTACATTTCGCATTACTGTAATTAAAAAAAACTAGAAAAAGAATAGTATGCTAAGCAGAAACAAAACCTGCAGTTTGACAAGCATTAATAAACCTTAAAGAAGAAAAAGATATTTTCTTGGCTACTTTTCGAATATTCAGAATGCAAACACACAGTTTTCTCTTCTTTTTCTTCTTCTTCTACCTCTTCTCTCAGAGAGGAAACAGCTGATCAGTCATGTGAGTTGGATGTGTAAGAACTTATTGGGAAAAAGAAATTGGCACATTAACGCTCAAAAAAAGACAAAAACCATCTCAAAGAAGCGGAAAAAACATTTTGCTAAGTGTATTTTTTTTTTCAGTTTGTCAATTAACTTTTTCTACTGTTTAATTTTAAAATGCACATTAAAATACCTTAAAAGAAACATGGCTGATGACATCTGTTCAATCTTATTTTCTCCTCACAGTGTCCAAGGATTCCTCCAGATCCTAGTGGTCTTGTGTGTGCTGACAGGTTTTTCGATCACAACAGCCAGCTTTGCCATCTATGAAGTCAGCGAGCTCCACAGCGGCTCCAAGAGGCTCCAGCACATCGCAGGCGTCAGCGAGCCCTTCTACTGGGCTGTGAACTTCTTTTATGACATGGTAACATCCACTAATGTACATGTCAGGAGATCTAAAAAGAGATCTCACTGACCAGGTTACATGTAGTCAAATCCATGTGTGTCACAATCGTGCTGAGTATTAATTGATCCCTCCACAGGTCATGTATATGATCCCCATTACTTTGACTGTCGGCGTGATCGCAGCCTTCCAGATTCCAGCATTCACAGATCGGCAAAATTTGGGTGCCATGACCCTGCTTCTGGTGCTGTTTGGGTGAGTCATTCAGCATCGCAACAGCTCTGAATTCAGTCTTTTTAATATGATCACAGAAATTGTAGGGAGTTGATTTACAAACCTTACTGAAAAATAAGTGTCAGTTTATGGCATTGTTGCCTCTTTGGCTTGTATTGTTCTTGGCATTATAGACCAAAAGTGATTTGACATTAAAAAAAAGCTGAATTATGTGGCTCAAAAAACAAAGAAACGTCTGAGATAAAGCTGTTGTAGTAATTATGTCAAAATCAGCTCTTTGCTCAATTTCTTGTCATTTGTTCAGTAATGATAACAATGCACTCACTAATTGCTGGGCCTTAAAACACTGTAGCATCAATAAAAAATGGATCCAAATGTCTTTTTCTTCTCCTCTCCCTTTCCCACACATGGGATGGAAACCAAGAAGAGCAACACGTTATCTACTGAAAAATAATATAGAACAAATGTTTATGATAGAATGCATATTTGCATATAATTGCACAAGGGATCAACAATGAGGGAGAAGGGGATGCAAGGAATGGAGGAGGAAAGCAGAGCTCCTTTCAGGGAATTGATAAATGCTCTACTGTGCATGTACAAACAATGGTACTATGTAGAT
>JAPZDY010000005.1:13973907-13995260 GCA_029783645.1 Ctenochaetus hawaiiensis
GATTTGCATAAGTATAAAAACTTTTCTGATACATGCAATTAATAACAACTTGATTGTGAAAGTGGGTCCATGGGGCAACAAACAGTGGTGAGACAAGAAAGAAGCTGACAGTTTTACTGGATTTGTTACCACTTAAACCAGGAAGCTGGTCTGTGAACTCAGATGGATAGATGTCTACAACAGACACTTTGGGTTATAATTTCACTGTTAATCAATTTATTTGACTAATCTGGGGGTTGTTTTCAACCTACATGACCACTTGACTTCTTGTAATCCTTCTTCCATAGCACATTATCAGTTTAATCATAAGCTCAAGATTTTAATACCTTAACAGATATCATAACTAAAGAACTAACAGGCAAAAAAAACTGTGTTTAAATAGTAGCTTTCCTTTCAGAGACAGTTTCATCCTTTGTAAACAACAGTGAACCCTTGTAGAGTGATGAGATGATTGACATATATAGAAAACAAATGGAGGTGGAGGGCCAGCATAGCTGCTAGTACATCAGAAGTGAACCTGTGGTCTCTGCTGAAGGCAACAGCATGATGATTCAAGATTTAAGATCATTTAATTGACATTTTGCCACAGGGTTGAGGAATGAAAAAAAGTTGTTGTCTTCTTATGCAACCATTAAACCAAAAAGAAAAAAAACATAAATGTATGAGTAAACAACTACTTTCTACATCGAAATGCTAAGGATAGGTATAAAATAATAAGAAGTATGCAAAAGTATCTTGTGTACTGAGATCTAAGCTGATGCATCAAAACTTGTTTGATGGAGCTTCATTCTGCAGTAACAATCCTCACCTCCACCTATAACACGTATAGAGTTTTCTTATGGACAGATGTAGAGTATTCTCGACAGGTGCTGTTAATCAAACAACCTAAATCAAACTCAACGGATTTTTCTTGTGAAGGATTTGCCGAAGTAATTTAATTAAGTCAAGTTCTCGTAGTTTCTGCTGCATGTTACTTTGTGTCCGACCTGGTTGGATTTACAGCAGCGAGCATAAGGAGACCGCTGTTCTTCAAATGCAAACACAGCTCAATTTTTCAGAATTTCCTTGCAAAGACAGATGGTGGTGGGATTGAAAGGCTGCTAGAAAAAAATATCGCTGCCAACCTGTTTGTTTTATTCAAGCCAAAGATGCTAGAGGGAAGCAGTGTGTGTGTGTGTGTGTGTGTGTGTGTGTGTGGAAGCAACAGGGCTTATAGCAATAACAATATCACTAGCTAGAGACCGACTCGAGATACCAAAGTTTTAAACAAAAATCTGACAGTGAGATTTAGAGTTTTGAAAAGGCGTCAGACCAATGACACGCCGTGTTTCTCACATCTGGATTACTGAGATTACTGACATCATTCCTCAGCTGTAGCTGAAGCTTAGTCTCCTGCTCTCCAGTAGCTGTCGAAGGCCACGTCCTGAGCCCTAGATCTTATGAGGCCGTGTCAGCACTCTGCCTCTCATTTATCAGACAGATGTCTCTTTCCGAAGCAATGAATAATCACAGTCCTCCATCTGTCTGGCTGCACCCACCTGGTCTGGTCCACAGCCTTCTCGCTTCTGCTCCTTGTCATGGCTTGGCACCAGCAGTCTGCCTACCCAGCACCTTTTTTTGGGCACGGCACGCAGATGCTTTGTCTCTGTCTGGCTCTGTCTGTTTGCGTCTGTCTCTTTCTTTTCCCAGCCTCTTTTTTGTTCTTCTTCTTCTTCTTCTTCTCCTTTTTCTTTTCTCTTTTTTTTCTTTTCTTCTTCTCCCTCTGTGTCTTGCTGACCTGGACACCCCAATCAAATGAACAAGCAGATTATGTGAGAGAAAAGAGAGAACCAAAAAAAAAAAGAAAAAGGATGTTCTGTCAACAGGGGAATAAGGGAAGAAGTAATTTATCTCCTTCTTTTGGCATCAGGACCGAATGTTTACCCTCCTAGTGGTGTGGTATTTTTTCCTCCTTCCCTTTTCAGTACTTTTCGGTGCCTGTTTTCATCAGGCTCACAGCACTTCTGCTTAGTCAGTTAAAGGTCTCAGTGTCTTCAGTTAAAAAATGGAAGGTCAAATCTTGTTGGAAGATGAAAATCCACATCCACTTTATGTGTTTGTCTTTGTTTTTTCTATTTTAAGGTCTGTGTGTGGAGTTATTTTTACTCAGCGATGTGTTTATAGTGTCCTGTCACTGTCAATTCCTCAGGTTTGCCACCTTCCCCTGGATGTATCTGTTATCGGGCATCTTCAAGGATGCAGAGATGGCTTTCATCACCTATGTGTGCATCAACCTCTTCATCAGCGTCAACACCATCCTGTCCACCTCCATTCTCTACTTTCTGGGTCAAATCTCAATGCGCAACCCTGAGGTCAGCAGAAACTTTCTGAGTTCAAATGTAGTTAAAATCACACATAACTGCAAAAGTGAAACCAAGTCAGTCTCTGTAGATACAGTAATATAAAGCTGCAGAGGAGATAGATGGGCAAACATACCTCACATATCCTCCACTGACAGGGAAGTGAAGATTACAGTTCAGGACGAGCTTTCAGGTTTTATATCCTCTCCTCTTTCCCTCCCTCTAATCTCCTTTGTTCTGTCCTTTCCATCCTGCAGGCCATCCAGGAAATCTTCAAGAAGCTGTGCCAGGCTTTCCTGATCTTCCCCCAGTTCAACTTTGGGAATGGAATGATGGAGCTAGCCAGGATGAACATAGAGGTTCAGCTCCTCAGCGGCTACGGCATCGACGCCTATCAGAACCCGTTCTCCCTCAGTGCCCTGGGCTGGATGTTTATCTCCTCCTTCATCCAAGGCTTTGTCTTCTTCAGCCTGCGTCTCCTGCTTAACAAGTCCCTCATGCGCAAAGTCAGGTGAGGAAAACAGGAGCCACAGACAGTGTGGTGATCCCATAAATGATCATGAACTCCCATGGAAGCAAATCTAGTCTTGTAATTGAATTGGGATTATTTTTGAACAAACAAAGTGCAGAACTGAGATCAGTTTCCTCTGGTTTTCACTTCAATATCCTGTCCTCACACATCCAAAAGTTGTGTTTTTGCTCAAAGACACCACCATTCACTGCATTTCACAATTCCCCTGCTGCCGAGAAAATGAAGAAGATAAAAAAGGAAGAAATGTATGCAGATGAGTTATTGAATATGCAGTAGAGTCTGTGTTAGTAATAACCCCCCCCGTCAAAAAAAAGTAAAATTACACTTTTAAAAATTTAAAATGTACAAAGATTGGTATCCAAATTATTCTTTTTTTGAAAAATAAAAGCCACAATATTTTCTGTGCCAAAAATATCAGAAGCCTGAACTACTTCAGATTAAAATTAGAATCAGTGACAAATTTAATTGGGTGTTTTCTGTCCCCCTGCCAGTTACTCAACCTTACTTCAGTACCTCATAGTTATTAAAAAAACATCTTTTCTGTTTTGCAGACATCTCATTTTGGGTAGAAAGACGGTGCCTCGGGTGGCTTCTGAGGATGAGGATGAGGATGTGGTGGCAGAGCACCTACGGGTGTCCAGTGGAGCAGCCAGCTCAGACGTACTGCAGGTCAACCAGCTCAGTAAAGTCTATCAGCACCTCAAGAAGAAGGTCCATGCTGTCAAGAGGCTCTCTGTGGGCATCCCTGCAGGAGAAGTAAGCCTTTACTCATGTTATGAATTACCAGTTCAAATTAAGTCAATTTAAGTCAGCAGGATAATGAAATGTGCATAAGTGACTACTATCAACCTCTTGTGCCAACAACATGGCTGTAATTATCCGAATAATCACAAAGTCACTAGTATTCCTACGGTGTCAGTTAAGGATAGTGATGGATAACTTTGTGCAATGGGGCAGTAAAGATTTAACTAACTAGATATTGGCCATTACATCTAGGTAATGTTTGGAAAAAGCCCATCATAGTGTAATAGTATTGTAAAATGGTCATTTCTTCAGGATTACTAAGCAATGAGTGTTCACTTACAGTGCTTCGGTCTGCTGGGAGTGAATGGAGCAGGAAAAACGACCACCTTTAAGATGCTGACTGGAGATGTGAGCCCCACTGAAGGCACGGCACAGATCAGGGACTGGGACGGGTAAGTTGCTCATCAGCAAACACGCGCAATGCAGACTTAAAAAGGAAAGACTTATGATCTTATTACAATGTGCATTTTTGCCCTCTTGCTTTCCCTAAACATCAAATCTTTTGCTGCAAGCTGAGGTTGATTTATGAGACTCACTATAGAGGAAATGACAAAAGGCAAACCCATCACAAGACAAAGCTTTGGTTTCATTTTTACAGGTGGCCATGCTGCACTGTAATGACTCTTAGCGAGGTTAAACTTGCACAACACATATATCCACAAAGGGATGTTATTGCCTCACATCAGCCAAAATTTGCCAGTAAATGGTTCAGGATTTAGCAGCTGTATCTCAGAATCTCCTGCACAGGTGTCAAGCAGCAGTGCACCCATGAGTCTGGCCTCCTATTACAGCTCTGTTGTTGAGCTGTTTGGCGGGTACTCCCATCACAACAGCACGCTGCAAACAGCAGGGACAGTAAAACACCCCACGTCTGTCTGCCCCACACCATGTGGTGGATGCCATTTAAGAGAATATGTCTTATTCTCTGTCTCTGTTTTTTTCTCCCCAGGCAGTTGGTTGACATAATGGAGTGCCGTAACAAGGGAATTAACATCGGCTACTGTCCCCAGGTGGATGCGCTGGACAATCTGCTCACAGGAGAAGAGCACTTGTACTTCTACGGTCGCATTCAAGGCATCTCAAAGAGGGAGCTAGATGGGGTAAGAAAGAGCTGTGGGCTCTGTGCTGCTTTTCAAAGCTCCGGGTGTTGACAACACCGCCCGCAAAATGACACGAGATCTGATAGAAATTCAAAGGTGCACTTCCACTGCAAGACTAGTAACTGATGGTGCTTCCATGCATACTGAATCAGAGTGTGCTAAGTGTTGAGTGATGTGTGCTGAAAGCCTCGCTATCCAGAGCAAAATGGAAAAGCTTTTGTTGTCAGCTTGTGCAAACCAAACTTGGAAATTAAACCAATGCTGTACGCTTCACTGCAGACAAATTTACATTTTAGCGATACTTTGATGATGAGAGGATCTCATTTGACGTGTCACTTTAGCCCCATTCTTCCCATTTATCTTTCTGAGGACTAATCAATCTTGCTTCTGTGGTGATTACTGAGTGTGCCTGTCTTTCACTGCCACTGCTGCCATGAGAAGAATCTGCAGAGCAACCAATCAACAAGATAATATAATTTATTTTCCATCATAATTTTCATTTTTTCACCAACAAGAAACGGAAGAGAAACAGCCCTGAGGTGTGCAAAAATGTCTATGAAATTCCAAGACTAAATTGTATGCAGAAAAAAATTAGTTTCACTTTATTTCTCTACGCTTTTTTACAACTTGGGGTGAAGAAGCACAAACATTGATTGTCTCCGACAATCTCAGTCATATTACAAAAAGAAATATGTGTACACATTAGCAAGGACGCACACACAACTTACACAGACCGTGAAGCACAGAAATGGATCCGTCCAGCTCTAATTGCCATCGCTGATGTTGTTACAGCTCCTCTTCTCTGGTCAGTATTGTGACAACAGTGGTTATAATGGCCACGGCATCTGTCTCGGGCTAATTCACAAAGTTGAGGTTATATATAGAGTCTCTCTTATGTTATCTCCCACTGACAGTCCCCTAGCTGTGGATAATGAGACAAGCCTTAATGGGGTCATTTCGCATTGACATGGTTTTGTCGGGCTTAATGAGCTGTTGCATCAAAGGTGATGGAAAGGGGCTTTTATGAGAGAACATGAAAAAAAAACAACATATTTTGATCCGAGCCAGTCAGACATACAGAATATGATGTTGCCGGTGTTAATCAGTTAAATTTAGCTGCAGACACTGTGAATTTGTTCAAAGTCTTTAATGCTAAAAACTGTTTTCTGAAAACCTGGAACAGTGAACTTAGAATCGTAAAGAAAAAATCAAGACTAAAGGCATATCCTCCTACACAGAAACAACACAGAAATCTATCTATTGCATTGGCTTGCTTCATTGATCTGGTTTCCAAACTTGCCAAATGATGGGAAACAGGCTAAAGCGTACCGATGGGAAATCACCTCAAGCCATTTGAAAATAAAATTGTATTTACCGCACACTATTTCATGTGATAAACAGTCAGTCACAAAGATTTAAATGACTGAAATGCCTATGAGCCGTTAAAAGGGTTTTCCTTCCTGCTTCCATTGTGGTGCAGCACACAGGAGAAACAGACATGAACCAAACACATAAAGCTGCGTCAGTTCCTGTTCTTTGCAGCTTTGCAGACAAAATATAAAAGTCACCAAGTAAAGTCATCATTGTTGTACAGCTACAACTAAATATGCATGGGAGAGGGACAGATAGATATCTCAATCATTTGCACTGAGACCGAACAGGAGAAGGCAATCATGTAAATGAATATCAAGTAGCCAATAAGATGACGGGCCACACTTTGCCTTGTAGAAAAGCTTTCTTTAAATCCATCTTTTCTGTCCTGATATGAGCAGGTCCTAAACTGTGTGTTGCTAGGTTTTGGACTTTTTCCTCTTTGATGAAGACAAATTAAAAGGAAGGAAAAATTTACTTCCTGTAAAGATTTGGCGTTGTTTAGATCTGCTTGAGCCACTCATGGAGGTAGATTTTATATACTTCATTAAAACATTAAATAACAACACAAAAAGAACAAAAGCAAAACAGCTAAAAGAACAGGCAACTAACCAAACAGATATTAATGATCATATCACTGATTGATCATATGAATAAAGTTATTTGGTTACAGTAATGTGGTTGAAGTTAGTACATGACAACAGTTATAGATGTACTGTGTCAAACCATCAGATTCTTTTAAAGGTTAGTTTGTTCCTCCATTCATACTCCCACTGAAGCCGTCGCACTGTTCTTAAACCACATCATGTTTCCAGTTCAGTTTTCCCTGCATCTTTTCTCAAGCAACATGCATCCATCATATGTTCTACAGATTTTTTTAGTGTTGAATATGAGACTATTTCTAAAATAACCTTAAAATCGACAGGACACAGGTTATTAAAACAGCAGTTCATACATTAAATGCAGGTTTGCTGAACCCAATGACTTCTGGTCCGTTTGTACTTGAACCATTATGCAGAACAATCATCAAACCTATTTATTTCTAGTATGTAACTGCAAGACCATTACATATCCCCTACAATGATTAACAATTTGCAGCAGAAAAGGTTCACATATGGAAGATGAAAGAAGACATTATTACCTCTAATGCTGTTGTTTCCTATTATTTACATTTCTCCCTCTCAGACCAGATCATTAGTCATATATACAAGTGGTTTTGTTGTTTTGTGCTTCCTGTTAACTAGCATGCAAAGCATAAAAGAGGGTGTTAAAATATAGCTGTCCATGCAATAATGAATCACTTAGTTGATGCATGATATTGCTTTGAAAGCTCATATGTAGAAGCAGCGTCCTGTCTTGTCATTTTAAAAGGTCAGGCATGCTGCTAATTGGCATTTAATTGTGACTCGTCTGTGTAGCTGCCTTGTAGCTGAGACCAGGGAATTTAAACCTGTAATCCTTGTCCATCTAGTGTTATGTTTATACACTGCGTAATCCCCCTGCATGTTTCCTTTAAAGGTGGTGAAGTATCTACTGAGGAGGCTGGAGCTCGACTACCATCGAAACATCATTACTGATGGTTACAGCTGCGGCACACGGAGGAAGCTCTCCACTGCGCTGGCTCTCATTGGGCATCCGCAAATCCTGCTCCTGGTGAGAACACACCTGCTCACACTGCTGTCAATTTAATTGCCTTACTGGCCACCAGACAACAAATATCAATCTGACTATACACTACCGTTCCTCCTGGAAGGGTCTTTGTAGTAAAGTAGATATTGATCCCTGAGACTTGGCAGATCTCGTGTAGTTGATTAGTCTGCTTTCTCAGGCTCACCCAAAGGTGGTCTTTGCTGTACTTTCAACTTTGTTTCTTCCTTTCCTCACTTCTCATCCTCTCTCTTATTTTTTTTGTCCTTTCATCTGTGTTGCTTCCTCTCTGTTTTCCCAATCCTTCCTTTGAATTTTAATTGCGGCTCTTCTCTTTCTTGTCATCTGACTGCATTTCTTCCCTTCTCTTTTTTCTTAGTAACACCGGACCTTTCGTCGCTCTTTATATCTTGAAATCACGTTTTTTTTTGTTTTTTCACACTTTCCGGTTTGCCCTGCCCTTGTTTTTCCCTTTCGCCTTTTTGTACATACTGCACACTGTTTGTAGCGCATCTCCTTCCTCATTAGCTCCTTGTCTTACCTTGATCCTGCTATCCTCCTCTCATTCCTCTTCTCTCCGCAGGATGAGCCAAGCTCTGGCATGGACCCCCACACAAAGCGTCATCTGTGGAAAATTATCTCTGAAGAAGTGAAAGGAAAATGTGCCGTGGTGCTCACCTCTCACAGGTAAGAGGAGTATCATATAAACACACCTGCCACAGTTTGCTCCTTGTTTGGATATCGCAGAAAAACATTTGACATATAAACTGCTAAATTTGAATATATGAGTGGTTTAAAATTATGCCGGGCAACAGTTCCAGGTAAAGTGTAAGGTTGGCTTTTATTTGACATTATACAGTAGATAGCAGCTAAAATGGGTATTAAATGTATGTTTTCTTCTTACAGCAAGCATAACTAATTACTGCATGTTCAAAGAGTCCTACTCATGACCTTTTATCTTTGTCTCTTTGCCTGCCTCTCTCAGCATGGAGGAGTGTGAGGCTTTGTGCGGCCGTCTTGCCATCATGGTGGAAGGACAGTTCTGTTGCCTCGGCTCCCTGCAGCACATTAAGAACAGGTGAGTGCCCTCTGCTCAGCCTCCAATCCAGCTATTACAGCTCTCTCCAACCCCCTCCCTGCCTCCAAAGCCTCCTGCACCAACCCGCCCCACCACCACCCTCACGGTCCTTTTTGCAATGAATGCTCTATAATACTTGTAGGAACAGTGTACCCTTGCCCCATGCTACTCCACCCTCCAGCCCCTCAGACATGTAATAACACTGCTTCGTTTGTAAAACCTCTTTTTCGCAGGTTCGGCAGCGGGTTCACCGTGAAGATGTACTTGGCGGAGGCCTCCAGCGACATGGAGGCAATCACTGGCTTCATGCAGCGCAGATTCCCCAGCACTTATCTCAAGGTGAGCTTTGCCAGCTTTCTAAAGTAGTCAAGAGTGCTTGATAGAGGCAAAAGATGAGATTAAGTATACACTGCAGTAAATTTGGTGAAGTTACTATATGTATGATTCTTTATTACTAAAAGCTCTAGGGAGCATTTGTTTAAGCTATTCATATCTATTCTATACCGTACGGGCCCGAAGTTGAGCTGGCAGCTTTTCATAGTTTTAAAGCGGCATTAGATCAATCTTTTTTGCTACTCTGGAGGAGTGGAACAAGCTGATATTATTGCCTTATAGAGCTGTAAAGTGAAATATAGGCCAACAGTGGCCAGGTCAAACATCCAGCAGACAAAGAGCAACATTAGCATTAATTTGCAGTTGTGCCTCTGTTCCCCTGAAAATATAAGTCCAAATTTTTCTCCTCATTTAGCTTTGTTTAGGTCTTCACCAACTCCTCTGGCTCTTTAGCAGTTACATGCTGCACCATGTTTCAAGCTAGGGGCTATTTTCGTCTTTGAGTTATCTGGCACTGGGCAGGTTGAGTACAGTGGGTTTATCAGAGGTTTTTTGTTGAAAACAAGGTTGACAAGGGCACTGAGAGTGAACCTGATCAGCAAAGTTGTGGGCTGTTAAATCCAAAATAATGAACTGAAAGAAGCTGCAACATAAAAACTCTGAGAGAAATGTAGAGCTGGGTTATAAATCTCTGTGCATGTCACTGTAATTGACCCCTTTCATATCACACATACACATTTGGTCCTTTGTTAATATTGATGTGCAGCTTTAGATAACCCATAAAAAATTAACTTTATAGATAATATACCTCATCACCCATGTGGGATTTATTTTCATCAAAATTTTATGTCTTGCTTAATTACACAAGCAATTGCTTGGGGGTAGTCCAAACTCCTTGTTATCTTATATACACTATATTTTATGTAGTTATATAGTATATATTTTACATAGTATACAGTTGATATACTGCCTTTCTGGGATTTTAACTCTTAGATAAACTGATTAAGCTGGGACTACAGAAAAGAAAAGAAGTAACAGCATTTCCGGTGATGATATTATTGCAATATCCATAAAAATAAAAAAAACAATAATATTAGAATGAAAAGCATTTTTTAGACTGTTCAACCTTTTACTTTCTTTTTCAATATAAAGGACCAGCACTCCACCATGGCAGAGTACCACGTACCAGTTGCTCCGGGAGGGGTGGCTGACATCTTCGACCAGCTGGAGTCCAACAAGAATGCCCTGCAGATCAAACACTTCTCTGTGAGCCAGACCACACTGGATGAGGTGAGAAAAAGAGACAAGACATAAACAGAAACAGAGGGACAAGTAGTGTGAGGTTTTGTAGGGGGCGGGCAGATGGAAACGAGGGACAGAAAAAAGGGACAGGAGATGAGGGAGAAGAGGAGGGAGGAAGGGAGGGGAAGCAGGGACACAAGAAAGCTGAGTGGGAGTGAAAGACTGAGAGTGAGAAAGTTTAAAAGAGGCCGAGGGAAACTGACAGAGGGAATGCCTGAGGGAAAATAAATGGAATATGAGTTAGGGAGAGAATCCATAAGCTTTATATGCAGCCAGTGCTGATATTCTTCAACCACTCTGCCCTTCTGGGGCTTTGGGATTGGAAGATACCAAAACCAGACTAAAGAGAGGGGGGATCATGGAGGGAAACTGACCAGTGGATTAACTAAGATTATAAAATTCAGAGGAAAGTATGTGTCTCCGATATCAGAATGGCACTTACATTGTCACTAAACGTCCACAGGTCTTCATCAACTTTGCCATGGGCAAGATTGGCATGGAAACCACACAAAGCCAAGACGAAGACGAAAGCCTGGACTCCATTAAGGCAGTACAAACATAGAATCATCTTTCTATGCCTTTTTGTTTATGTCCACTGTAAAATAAAACCCATTATCTTTTTTATAGTAAATCTGCCATTAAATCTGCCCATTACAAATGTATATGGAAAATATGAGTTAAAGCAATCTATTTTAAAAATACTGATTATTTCTTGAATGTGTCTTGACTGATCATACAAACATGAAGGATGTCTGTCCATGTCTACCAAAGTGAACTATTAATGAATGAAAATGTAGAAAAGCACATGCACACTTTTATAAATGCACAGAAGAAAAATTATGTAAACAAATGTAAAATGAAGGCTTATGCATAAGGACTTTTTCCTATCTGTCAGTTCTGTTTACTTTAATTCTTCAGAGCTTATAATTTATGGATAAAAGGAATATGCATTTAATTCTCTGTGTTTGGGGGCACTGTTTACTAGTGGAATATTATACTGTAGTCAAAAACACTATGTTTCCTATGTAACAATCACTTTAATTTGACCTTAATGTTAAAGAAACATAATTTTACCTCAGCTTAAAACATTTATGCACTTAATTTATAATGTGTCTTCTGGAAGAGAGTTTTTTTAAATCCAAACTACATTTGTATGTGCCTACTGGATGAGATAAATCTTGACAAAAGAAAATATTCTCACTCAGAAGAATATCCTCAAAATGCTCTTTCTCCTGCTCATTGACACTTCCTCAAAAGCAGACCTGCAAGCCAAGGTTCAATTTTGCACCCTTAATAATTATTTTACTTAACCTGAGCTTGGCTAGCTCAGTGACACTGCATAGATACACTCAATTAAGAGAACTTGGGATCCAGTACCATTTTGCTTTTTGGCACATGACACACTATTAAGTTTCAGTCCAAGGGAAAAAGTTTGTACATCTCTGCTCTAAGGGCAAACCAAACTTTTAGAATGAATGTGCTTAATTTTTAATCTCTTTCTTGTTCATGGACCAGTTCCAGATGTCTTAAATGTAACAAGCCTATATCTATTATTCTAATAAAGCTTTTTTCAAATGCAAACTAACGTTCATTCATTCGTAATGTTCCTATTGTTTTGGCTTTTTGTATGTTTGAGCATTGGATCACATTCTTGAATTTCAGGATTTATGATTTTGCTGCTATTGGCAGACCCGGAAAACAAATATGATAGAGCTCTATCATGATCTCATGATCACACACATATAACCAGTGAAGAGAGCTAAAGGGATATAGCCGTGTCACAGCATAGATGGAAATTGTTTGAAAGGAAATAATAAACACCAACATTTTCTTTAACAGGTGTTGTAGCAGCAAATAAGCAATGCAGATATTTGCCTCAGTTAGAGTGGCCAAGCTATGACTTAAAATATGATGTAGGATAAAAACATTTTGCACTATAATTTTAAATTAAGTTAATATATGGTAATAAATGCATCTTTATTTCTGAATTGACACTTAAGTAATGCATTAAAGGATTTATGAGACATTTAATGGACTAACTTTTACACAGAATGAACTGTAGCACAACGATCATGTTAACTAATAAAGTTTTGCCCGGATCTGTATGCTGAATGGCTCAAAAGTTGAAGAAATTGATCTTAAGAACTAAAGAGATGCTAAACAAAGAAATTATTGCTATTGCACTCTTCTTCTGTTCAATTTTGTTATTGCCTTTAAAATCCAAAGTACATTCTGGCTTGATCAAAATCCTAAATTGTATATGAAAGCACTTTACATTGCTCTTACAGCTCAGTCAAATGAGTCAAATTCGTACCATCAATCTTTGGGGTGGTGTCAAAACCTACGTCATCACTATGGTTACAGTCAATGACGGTAACCAATACAAACTTCTTCCGTATCTGTGGCGGGAGATACGACGATCCCGGAAGCAACTCCCACTTGTTTTGTAACCTTGATTTATGAGCAAAATTATATCAAAAGAGCTAGCAAATATATTATAAAAATGGAGAATGATGTTTTGGAGCAGACACAGGACTGGAAGAACACTAAGGAAGCGGTTGCAAACTTTCGACGGCGGCTGCTTTGCTCCAAATGGTAAGCTTACGCTACTGCAGAAGTTTGTAAACAAATGATCCGAAGTAATACCCTTTGTCGTGTGACGTTAGCTAACCGTAACGATAAAATAAACTACATGACCAGTACTCTTAACGTTACAAGTTCGTTTATTAAACTAGAATACGGTTATTTTGAATCACTAGAGGACAATACACCATAATGGCCCGTTAATTTCGCTCACAAGGAGCAAGTTGAAATAGTTAACAAGTGATAGCATAGCTAAGCTAAGTGTATTACTGCGTAAACATGTTAGCTCAATGAACATTTGCCTGTCCGAGATTAAAAAGGTGCATACTTATAGGTTTACATTCAGCCAATATAATAGTGTTGAATTTCATGATCACTGTAGTCAGCCCTCCAAGTCATTGCTAACTTTTGCGGGGCTGTGATTGTGTTCAGGTTAACTCGGACCCAGTGCAAGTAGGTCTTTGCTGAAAACCATCTAACGTTAAATATATATGTGTATGCCCTAACGGGAAAAAAATCTAAAACAAGTGCACAATTATGCAAAAGCACTTAGTACACAGCAGTGCATTATCAACCACTCAAAGGTATAAACGAGTTCAAAGGTAAAGAGAGAATTTTACAGGTAGGGTCTCTGCTTTATTTACTATCCAATTAAGTTAAGTGCAGCCTCTAAGGATGATCTTTATTCTAAGAACATTCCCATAACAATCTGTGTTTACTGCTAATTAGCAATGGTAAGTATTCTAATAGAGGAAGTGTTAAACCTGCTACACATGAACATCATAGTATGCTGCTGTTGGCATTAACATGCAGCCTTCTAGACCTGAAAAAAATCACCAAAAATGTGAAAATTGCTTCAAATGGTTTTGCTTTAACTCGCTATATCTTAAGATTTTTTTTGGTGAGGAAAAACTCCGCAAAAAATGTGTTCCACTTGTAATTGGTGTGCATTCATCAGGAATAGTGAATCAAGTGCGTTCGACTAATGGATATCAGTATTTTCATAAGCATCACGTGCTAGAAAGTTGCCTACCTATGACTGCTTCTCAATCTCACTGTTGCACGTCTGGGAGGTGAAAAACAGTGAACTGAGCATGCAGCTGTAAGGCAGCTGGTGCTTGGTGTGGTGTGGTGCAAGGCTCTTTCTTTTTTAGACTGTACTGACCATTTTAAATGTTTTCTTCTTTTTCCAGCTCAAAATTAATGAAGGAACCTGTGTGTCTTGGAATGTGCGAGCATATGCTGTGCAGGTAAAGTAACCTCAGAAAAATGTGTTTTATTCTGACATGCTCTCCAAAAATAAGCCAACCACTGGGTGGATATTTTTATTAGAATTGGATGCAACAAATATTATTGATTATGGGTCCATTTTATCCAGGTGTAATACTACAAGCCTGACTGTGGTATCAGGCAAGCTGGTTCATGGAGTAATTTCAGAAGGCAATGTTTGCACCAAAATAATCAAGTATAAAAGGCCTATACTGAGAGTCTAGACAGCAGTTAGTGTGATCTACAGATGTGCTTCTTTAGACCTCCAACGCATACAGAAACTTTATAGGGAATTCAGCTTCAATAGGAGCTTTGTTGTGCATTCATGTGCACCTTGTGAAATCAGACAATACTTTATATTAAAATACACACAGGCATCAACATCGACTTAATGGTGGATTCAGGTGCATCTTGTAACTCTGAAGTGTTAGAGTTGTTTTACCCATGAATGTTTCTTTTTGTCTTATTTTCTTTTCTTTAAATTTAAAGCTCATATATGCCATTACCCTTTTGTTTTGCTCACTGAATAACTTTTCATAATTAGATGCGAAAATCATAACAATGTCCCAATTCTACAAAGGCAGATAAAAAAAAATCCATTAAAAACTTATCAATACCATATCAACAAACCACATACTTTAACGACAGGTCCCTGAAAACACTGTGATATTTCTTTATTTGTTTAGTGCAGCATTTTTTTATAATTAAACACAGGCACCCCATTTGCTTATATTTGACCTTTAAAAAAAACATGCTCAGCTGGTGAGTCATAAACTATATTTTGAAAAATGCCTGATAGGACATGGAGAGTGAAGTCATTTTATTACTCGCTTTTATACAAATATTCATTTGTATGAAAATTGAATTTTTAAAATGCATTTCTTTGTTATGGTTCTTACTTCTGGTGCAGTTGAAATGCTGCATATCCATGGCAAAGGTGTGGTTTCTTAGCTGTGCATGGTTTACAGTGTTGAAAGCCTTAAAGTAATTAATGTCCCTATGGGCATAAACTATAGCCTCAATTTATTCCTTCCCTTCATGACTGAGTGGTCTTAAAAGGTATGGCAATAAGCTCATTGTGCTTCTTCTTACTGATCTGTGAAGTGAACTCCTAATCCAAGTTAAAGCTTATTGCTCAGGTCCTGTGCTGGCCCCCGGGCAGGAGATGGCTGCGTGGTGTGTCACAGTCCTGCATGGGTGAAAGACATACAAATCAACAGGCAGCTGAGTAGCATCATACAGCTCTTCTCTGATTTGGAGTCTCTGTTCAATCCCACGGAACAACCAGGTAAATGGTGCCCGCCATGCTGTACAGAACCTTAAAATATGATAAAAAAAAAGTAATCTTTTCAAATCTGTATTTCTTATTCATTATCTCATCTGCTCACGCCCCTTCCATCAAGTGTTGGCTAAAACATTAAACATTTTTCTCCGCCAATCTGATCTCTGAATAACAGTATTAGTGGCTTGTTCCTGTGGGTTATTATCTTGATCGCCCATCCAGCATCCCTGTAATGACAGTAATTATGCAATGCAATCAACCATGCTAGTGTTTAGTTTGTGAGTAGATCTCAGCTTTGACAAAGAACACCAGGGTAACTTTCCAAACCCTGTAGTTACAATGTGATCCAACCTGCAGGTTGCTGTGGTGCCTTAATTTATGCGGAATTAAAAAAAGAGTTTAAGGAGTTGATTTGGTGCTTCTCTGCTTTTGTCAAATGTCAATATTTTTGTTTAATTTAATTTTATTGAACTTGTGTAATTTTCACACCTCATTGCAGACTCTCCTGATGCCAAGATTCAAGCACAACCTGAGAGTCATGCCTTTAAACAAAAGAAGAACTTCAAGATCTGGTTCAGCCCTCGCAGCCGCAAGGTTCGTTGCATGGTGGAGAAGCCTTCAGAGGTCATCGTACCTGAGAGCAGGTCATGTGGAGAAAAAGATGCAGCACAGCCAGACACCATTACTGCTCAAGATCGGGACCTGTCAGTTTTTAATTTCACCTCGTCTTCCCAAGACTCTAGCACCTCTTGCTCTGAAACATGCAAAAATGAAAGCAGTAACAGGAAGAAGAAGTCAGCTAAGAAAAACACTGCTAGCAGGAAGGTGTCAGTGCAAAGAGTCACCAGGACCACACGAAAACAGACCAGACAGAAAATAAAGAAGGACAGGCTGGAGGCTATAAACAAGCAATGGGGGATCACCGAGGAGGTAGATGACTTAGGGGAAAAGGAGCAGCCTTGTGCTGAAGGAGCAAGGAGGTCCAGTAAGAGAGTTTCCTTCCTAAGCCCTGCTGTCACGTCCGAGGAGCTTCAGCCTGAAATGCTGCAGGGGAGTACTAATGAACTCAGCCCATGCAGAAGCACCATGACAAACAGTCCGTCTCTCATTACGGTGCTGAATGACCAAACCCAGTCTGTGCAGAGTGGGTCAGACAGCGTTATGCAGCATGACAAACTGTGTGCAGAAAACCCCAGCCCAACTGACAATCACGAAAAACAAGACGAGTCTCCCCTAAAGCATCCCTCCAAAAGATCCAGAGTGGAGGAGAAGATTGCCTCATTGGAGACCACCCCAAAGAGGCCCAGGGCTTCTCCAGGAAGGAGGAGAAAATCACAGATGTCCCCATCTGTGCTTAGCCCTCCATCTTTGTCTAGCCCCAGGTTCAATAAGAGCATCAAAAACTCAAGAGAGGAACCAGGAGACAGCCCCTCTGCCCCAGCCACTCCAAGTAGAAAATCTCCCAGTACTCATGGTGCATCTGTTGGTCGGCCCACCTCAGGGAGCCCTGCAGTTATGAAGAGGAACCACAAGGGAGAGACCCCGCTGCATCAGGCTGCTATAAAGGTTGGGAGGTTTCTGAATAGTTCACCTAATTTGCTTCAGTCCAATTTATGTTGCATTGGACAAATGCAAATTTAAATGTAATTTCCAGGAAAAAAAAAAAACTTCCTATTACACAACATCCTAAATAAAAGAGTGCTTAAATTATAAGGAAGTATTAGTATAAGTAGCTAAATGCAAACTTTGCACTTTATAGTTCATAAAAAGGGATAAATCTGCTAGTTTAATTGTCTCCTCCTCCCAAGAGCTTTTTCGACTCACTTGACCATATAAGTGTTGAGATGATCAGGCTGTTATGTTTAGGTCTGTTGTGAATAAACTGTCTTGCAGTAATCCTTGTAAACATCGCTGTAATCCCCCTCTGGAGCCAAGACAAGGTAATCAATGGTCCATTGTGGGGTGTGATTGATAAACACAGGGGCTCTTGTACGCTGGGATCAGTTTCTGTGTTTGAAGGGCTGCATTTACAGGCTTGCAGTTCTAACCTCGGGTTTGTTGTTCTTTCTGGGTCCTGCAGGGAGATGTAGAGGCTGTCAAGGAACTGTTGGACCAGGGGGCTGACCCTAACCTCAAGGATAATGCTGGGTGGACACCTTTGGTGAGACAAATACACCAAATGATAAATGAGAAAGCTTTATTTGTTCTGTGGAAAAACTCAGTGAAAAACTGTTTCATGGCTTGTCACACTTTGATACTTTCTCTGTACAAAGACTTGCTCACTGAAGACTTGCTCACTATAGCTTTTCTTCGGCGGCCATCTCTTGCAGCAGTTAGGCAACATTTGCATCTTTCCATTTGCTATTTATTATATTGTCTTCATCAGCAAAACAACATGAACAGTAGCTGTGCATTATATTACTGCTATTGATATGCAAACCATCATATTTTTTCTTTCATTAACCCTTTTGATACATTTCTCTGCATCTGAAGCCATGTTTCTGTCATCTGAGTGAGTCCATTACTATAAGCAAAGCATGTATTTTTTTCTCTTTTGCTCATGCGTTCCCCTAAAATATGTAGGCATGTGCTCTTTTTGAGTTTGGACTGAAGCGCCTGCACACAAGGACCTGGAAAACCCTTCAGTGCTTCCTTGGCTTTTTTTATTTTCGTTGAATATTGCTGCTATCTTGTTGCAGCACGTCGCATTGTCATCTGCTGTCAAGATGCTCCACTCAAACTTAAGGTTTTTGGTAAAGTTTTTTGCAATTGTTTTCAAAAAAAGAAAAAAGTTGAGTAGAAAATAGTTAAAAACAAATAAAAACAATACAATATAGCTCTATAGTCTTCTAAAATGCTTATTCTAATTATGAATAAGTGTTTTTCACACTCTTCTTGGAAAAGCATATCTCTACAGACCTTGGCGGGTGAATGTGTTAGATAATATTGAGCAAGGTTGAGCTGAAAGCATCCTGTGTGACACTTTTACAAATGAAACTAACCCGGAACATAAGCTGGCCTTCCAACAAAGTTGCTGCCAATCACAATTGTATTTAAGTAAAGTGAAATTTTTGCAATGGATCTTAATCTGAATGAAAAGCTTTCACACTAGATTTCCACTCCATTAGATCACCTTCAACTTCAAGCGGCAAACATGAACTTAACAAACTCTCATTTTTATTAAGCTATGTCCCTCATTCATGTAATTTTTTTAAGACACCTCAAAGAAGAATCTATCTTAGACATTCCCACACAGACACTCTTGAAAGCACCTTCCTTGCCTCAAATAGTCTCACTGAACAAAAGTGTTATACTATTTGAAAACAGATCTAAATTTAGGAAGGAAATTACCAGAAATGATTAGCTATATTTTCAGGAAAGCCATGACAAGCAAGATCAAAATCGAGCAGGCTGACATGCGACTGTTACTGTTTTTTGTTCCAGCATGAAGCCTGTAACCTGGGTCACCTGGCGGTTGTGGAAGTGCTGCTCTCAAGGGGAGCCCTGCTGAACACGCCTGGTTACGAAAATGACTCTCCACTCCATGATGCTGTGAGGAATGGACACTTAGCCATTGTGAAAGTGCTGCTGCAGCTTGGAGCTTCACAGAACGTACTGTAAGTTGCTCCAAATGTTTTTTCCATGCTTGAAGTTATTGATTTTTTTTTCTTTTTTTTTCTTTTTTAGTTTCTGTCATAACACTGAAGCTTTTAGCTTTTAACAACAATTATATGCTGCATACAGCACTGCAGACGGTGCGGTTTTTATAAAAGGTTTGTAGAGATCAAGTGAATCACATAATGACCCACAAGATCTGCGCTGTGTGCACATTATGTTGGTCACTCTGTGAAAAAGAACTGGTGCAGGACAAGTGATTATCCTCACAGATGGTGTGTCTTGCTCAGCATTAGTCTTCTGTGAAAAATCTTGAAGTGCTGATCAAAACGTTTGACCTTTAAAGGAAGATTTCTTATAGATAGGTTTGAAAGATAAAAAGAGCTGTTAGCTTGGTACTTTGCATCTGGTCTCAGGCACATTAAATCTTCATACAGACCTATAATGCACATTAAATATAAAAACATTACTTATTGCGAAAATTACTGCCGCATAAGTTGCAGCCTCCAGGCAAATAAAAACACAGCTGTGCTCTACTGCTCGACAGACACATTATCTTTTTAAAATGATGCATGTTTTTCTAAATGTTAAAATTGTGCTTAGTTGTGAATACTTGTGTGTTTTTCAATCAAATATAATTCTGTCACAAAAATATGATCAAATTTGTAGTGATCTAGAGATAAAGAGACTATTGCTGTGTATGAAGGCTCCATTGTATTTACACTTTATTGTTGATTTTTAATTTCAAATGAATTCATGGGGTCTTCTGAATGCTTTGCACCTCCATATGTGTAAATAAATAAGGTTGACAAAATACAACACCTGCTATGTGAGTTGGACAGCTAGAGTAAAAATCTCAACAGAAATTGAACATTTAAAGTAAATATTTAACGCATGGTTATTATATTTCATTTTATTACATCAGAGCAGTGCTTCTGTTATTCTGGACCAGTGCTTATAAAGTGCATGTCTCCCAGTTGTAATTGTACTCACAATTCAGTGCATTACTATCAAAAGCAGGCGTGCAGTTGTGCAGCACACAGATGGAAAATCAACTAAGGCTGATTAGTCGTGGACAATCACTTAGTGCTGCATCAGCCTTTCTGGCCTGTGGAGGCTGGTTAGATGCAAAGCACAATGTCCATAATGAGGGAGGGGCACTGGTTAATCTTTCTGATCAATAGAGTAGTTGATCAGGGTTAGTACGTTAGTCAGTTAGTGCTCTCCTTGTGATCATTTGGTACCAATCATCCTTTGTATTCTGAATTCTTCGTTTCATTTCATTTGTCTCATTGCTTTGATGGGTTCACCATTGCGGTGTCTTAAATTGTCTGCCCTTTACTTTGTTACTCGTCTGTAAGGCAAAAAAATAGGCAGCAGTTGGGACTGTCTGTCAGGACGCTGCAAGATGAATGCAATCCTTGCCCCAACCTCACACACACACACTCACACACACACACATACACGCTTATACTCACACAAGAGGCAAACCAAGACATCAGCCTGTGCAATCCCTAATGGAATGATTGGCACAGAGCTCAGCGTTTGGAAATACTGGTTTTGCAGATTTTCATTGTTGCTCTGTGTATGTGTGCGTGCATTGGGTTAAAATGATTGAATGCCATTTTTTCATTTTGTGAGGCCTGTCCTGTAAATCACTAACTGTGAGTCCACTTTCCATCCAGCTCAAGTACATGACTTGCTGGGCAAGTAAGAAATACTCAGGGAGCTCTTAAAACAGGAAAACTCTTCAGTTAACACCAGTATGTTTTAAACAGTCCACCTTTCCCTGTTATCTCAAAAAGGACCGATTTAAACATTTTCTGAGAAGCTGCGTGGCATGCACAGCACTACTCCTGACTAAAAGTCTCAGTCATGTAAGCATAAATATCTACCAGTGCAGCACATTTGGACAGCCAAGTTGAGGCCTGCAGGTGTTGGCTGGCAGCATATGTTATGTTCACCAGCTGAAAGGAACATGATAGTATTTTATATTTTATGCATATTAAAAGTTTTGTGACTATTATTATTATTATTATTATTATTATTATTATTATTATTATTATTTTCCTAACCATACATAGCCACCTGGATTGTT
>JAPZDY010000005.1:14023544-14051401 GCA_029783645.1 Ctenochaetus hawaiiensis
CAACTTACATCGCAATTTTTTAGAAAAGCTACCGCGAATTCAGGCATTTTAGGCCGCAACAATCATGAAAAACGCCCGCGAAATCCTGGAGGGACTGATTAGTATAGAGCTCACTAATATATCATATCTAATTTGTTTAGTTGCTAGAGGGCCAGTGAAGGGAGGTAGTTACTAGTCAAAATCAGGAAACAGTCTGGTCCATAACCCCAAATGAAATTACAAATTGCCTTTATACACTTTGGTTTTTTAGTGGATTCAATTACAAGATATCACGAGTTAATCAGTGAGCTTTAGAGTTGCTAGTAGGTAGGTTTTGTTACCTTTAGCAAGCTTTGCTCCTTGTTTCAACTCTTATGGCACTTCTATGCTATGCTAAGCTAAGCTAAACAGCTGGCTCCAGCTGCATATTTACTGTACAGACATGACAAAGGTTTCAAACCCCCCATCTCGCTCTTGATAAAAAAGTCATTAATTCTTTCTCCTTAAATGTCAAAATGTTCTTTTGACATGCTAGCTCTTGTGCTCATTTAATGTTCTTGTTATTGTGCATTTTAAGTCCAGAACTAAATACAGTTTGCTCTCACTTTCTCATCTACAAATGACCTATGGCTACAACGACAGTCCCGCTGTTCATAATACTGTATTGTGTAGAGATAAGTGGGAGCTCTGTGGTAATACAGAATGTTTTAGTGTGACTTTTATCAGCCAATTTTGCCAGGGTGCATTAAATGGCACAAAATGGGAAGTGGTCAGGCTTGAATTTTTAATGAAATTTATGGCTGTCTGGATGCACTGTGGCCACAAATTAAATATGAGCAACATTAAGAGACGGAGAGAGGGGAACACTAGAAAGGAAAGTGAATGCATAAACCATTTTCTGATTGTGGCCATGCTTCCTGAATTAAAACAATCTATATGTAGAGTGAGATCTGGAGAACCATGTTGAAATGAAACATTTAAATAGAGCCAGCTATCAGAAATTACTTTAGACTGTTTCACCTCTATTATTCTGCTCTCTCTTGCCATGGTAAAAATATAAAGCTGTTTATCAGATATACATTCTCTGATAAAAAAGAAAACTATCCAGTGGAATCAAGAACTTGGATGTGAAACCATCTATTAGGTACAAACTTTATGAAAGGCAACGAAAAAGTTTCAGTACATTTGTTGAAAAAAAAACCAAAACAAGACTCCCTACAAGTAAATGAATAAGTAAAAGAACAGTGGCTGCATTTATATGTGGAAATGTCTGCAACTTGTTTGTGTTCTGGTCTAAAAAGCTGCGTTCTGTTTCTCTGCTTTCAAAGATTCACACTCTGAGTGAGGTAAATGGTCATTGATTTTGTCTGCTCATTCATTGTGTCTGTTGCATATTTAAGAGCTGCTGCTCCCTGATGTAAAGCACATCTCAAGGCCTTTTCTTTTTCTAATGTGGCTGCACTAAAATTATAAAGTGTTTTAACTACACGCAAATACAGTACTGGATCATCTAAAATTCAAACACTTCAGATTGTACTGGCAATATACAAGTACAGCTTTTATACATGTGCATGCAGGCACAAGGGAACAATATGAGAAGTTAAATAGTGAGGGGCTAACAACATGTGAACTTAAAAAAATGTGTTTTTTAGCTAACTTGTGCCTGTTTTGTTATAATAAAGGAAAATATGACCCAATTAGAAACAAATGTGGAAGTTTAGGAAAGATTGGATAACAAATGCTACATAAAATTTTGTAGATCTGCTATGATTTTGGTCAAAATGACTCTGCTATGCCAGAGACAATATCACTATGCAGACACAAACATAATTCTTAAATAACTATTGGATGCATTTGTGTTTTTACTTTGACACAAACACAAGCCCAAAGAAAAGAGGGGACCTTGGCAGTCTGAAGTGTGTCACGTTTATGTGGATTTACACCCTTGTTAAACAGAGTGCTTTTCATTGTTGTTATGGAGAACAGTAAGTAGAAAAGCTTTTTTTTTATGATTAGGCAGTCATACAAGAGAATCCATTTTGTCATTTCATAACTTTAAAATGGGAACACATCTCTCCTGGAGGTAAACTAACATTAAAATTTCTACTTGCATCCAAGGCTGAGCACACCCAATGCCAAAACCAACAGGCAGTAGGTTTATAAAAACTTCAGATTTAACACCAGCCAGAGTTATCGGCCCCTTTATCATTTTCAGTGATGATACAAAAGTGTACCAATTCAACAGCAAATGGTTTTTTATGCATTTAAAAGATGGACAAATTTTTGTCAGGCTGATAAATTTAATCTGTTGTGTCAGACGAGGTGGGATTCAGGGTCAGCAGTGGAGCATGAAGAGGCTGAGTCTGGATTCATGGTGCCAAGGCTGCGTTTCAGGTTTGTGATTCTGCTTGTTACTCTGGCAGGAATATTTGGCTTCTTCTAGGTTCCAGTAATTAGAAACTGTGTAAAATGCTCTCTTATGTTTGTTTTCCATGAGCTTTTGGTTTGATTGAAAGTGTAGAACCTCAACCTCGGCCATCATATAACAGCAAATACTGGTTACCTTACTTTAAATTGACACTGCCAGCAGCAGAAACACAGGTTCAGCAAAGATTGTGTGAGGTAGTTATAAATATGTCTCGTCAGGGATTTGAAGCAACAGTAGTTTACTATAATGAGCTTTGTACTGTGTGTTTATTACAGTCTTTAAATCTGTAACGGTCAGAGGGATCCTAAGATTGAGGCTGCAGGCTTCACTCATCTCTCCTCATCAGGAGCCATTGAGTTCACCTGTGCTGTTCTCCCTCAGGTGACTGCAATCAGCCTGGCTGAAAGGTTATATGAGGAGGCTGGTGTCTCTCTGATCAGTCGGTTGTGTGTCTACACAGAGTCAACACCATCAGTTGACTGTCTGTGTTCCTGTTGGTGTGTTTGGGTTGTGTGTGTGAGTGTTGAAAGGGTTTCTTTTTTGTATGTTAAACTGTGTGGGATTTCTCTTTAGGCTAAGCGTCCTATCTATTTCTTATTGTCTTGTCTTTCTCAGTGACACCCAACTTTGATTTCTTTTGGTTTGGTTCCAAATCTTTGTTGTTCTGTCATTTTAATAGAATTGGTGGGTGGCTCTGAGAATTTAAATTCCTACATCCACCTTTCAGAACCCGAGGGGGCCATTTTTGTTTCAGTGCTGTTTTTCTGTTGTCTCCAGTGCTCTATGTCGTCAGTTTCCCAAACAATGACTCCCATTTTCCAGATTTTGTTTGGTGAAACATAAATGGTTCAGACTCACTTAGTGTGTCTTTGCATGTAAACATCCTAACCTGGCTTCAGAAACCTGCATAACCATTCACTTAATAAAGCTAATTCATTAGCCCGTGCTCAGAAACTGACATACTATGGCATGTGAACACCTTATCCTTCTTTCTTATCCTTCTTTTCAATGTAGAAAAATGCCTCCTTAAATTAAGCTGGTCATTAGTTAGTGGAAAAAAAGCCCATGGATTCATGATAAGAGACTTATGTGTGGATGGAGAAATTGAAGTTTGAAAAGTCACGTGAAAACCCTTCCTGCTTTTCACCTTTCACTGGCTGAGCCGACGTTACTCAAACATCTCATATGACAAATGCAGAGAGAGAAGCCCGAAGAACTACACAGTCCAAACTCCTAGGCCGGTTTGATGGACATGTCTGCAACATGCATTTAAAACATTTTCTGAAGAAAAGAGAAATCGACATTCTAACGCAGAGAATAAACTGTAGTGTTGCTCTCATTTTTTATTACCACTGATCAAATGGAGAAACTAAAAGGAGGATGCTGCAGAATCTTGGCAGCCAGAAACAAAACTGGGCTCATTCTTACATACTGCTGGTAAAGAAATGAGAGGCTGGATGTGGAGAAGTCAGACAGACCTGCACCGACGCAGACAATCTGAAACCTGCTTATACAAGGAAGTGAGTCACCAGGTTTGTCATACTAGGTGCAAATTTCATATCCTGAATATGATCAATACCAGAACAAGACTTAAAGCAAGGTTTCTGGTGTCTATGTAAATGTGCAACCAATGCAAGTGCAACTAATCTGCACAGTTCAGGTCTGATGACCTTCATAACAAAAGCAGCCACAAACAAGATAAACACATGAACATCCATCTAATAGTTTTTAGTGCTTTTTCTGCTGGTAAAGGCACATTCCTCTCCTTACACAGCTTTCACTTAGCAGTGGATGGTCAGCTATCTGTTGATTTTAAGTATCTAATTAAAGGTAAAAGCACGACACAAACAAAAATGCTCAGCAGGAGCAAGACAACTAAATGGATGGTAAAAATCCAGCAAGCACCGATTTTGATTCATATTAGATCAGTTGCCAAACATGCAGCAAGCACATTCCTCTGAAATACGACAATGGGAACAATTAGACACAGTTTCAGTAGAGTCTGCATATGGCACAGATACAGTTTCTCTTTTCTCCCATAAGGCATATTACTGTCTTAAGAAGATAGAGAAGGAGATGATTAGACATCATAGTCCTTAAAGTACACATTAGTGATGCAGCACAAAGTCCTCTAAACCTCTCATTTGTTGTTCTTAGTAAATGCATTGTCTCAGACTGTGACTGCTGGTGAATTATAGGAATAAATTGGAATTAAACTAAACATAAAATTTACATATCGTACTCATTTGGTTGAGGGCGATGCAATCATTATTTTTGAAAATGAATCTGAGCCATAAACAGTGAAAACTAAAGCTTGGTTTTGTTTACGGCTTGCAATCATTCTTCTTATGTCAAACTGACAAGAAAGAGGCAGCTGGCCTTGCTGTGTGTGATGTTGAGTTTTCTTATCTGAAGTCTGTCTTGATCTTGCCTTTGTTATCCATCTTGTGTTACCAAATCCATTGCCAGAATGGATGTTGACATTGTATGATTTTGCAGACCATAAATATGTAGCAACTTCATTTTTATAACTTTGAATCTTCCCTGCTTAGGCACAAAAATTACTTAGTCTGGGTTAAGAAAAGAGCATTGTTTGGCTTAAAACACTCACTTTTGTTGCCACCAGTACTACTGTAAAATGTCCCTACCTGGTTGTTACATCAGCCTGCTCTTGAACACTGGTCTGCTGCTGGGCATGGTTAATAAGTTTTGGGGGACAGAACGCTACTATACATTTTACTCATATGGTGACACTGTTAAACCTCCCCAGCAATCAGGGCAACAGAGTGCTTCCATTGCTTTAATACAAATACAGTCAGTGACCACATCTTTCAAATTTCATGAGCTGTTTCTCACTAAGACTTAACCACCACGAAAACTCTGTTTCTACCATCCATTTTGCATGTTACTCATACATATTCTACTGTCAAACTTGTAAAATTTAATGAAATACCTAGCGTCGTAAAAGAAATAACCAAATATAAATGTTTCAGCTTTTAATTAGGAAACACACACTAAGTACATATTTTCCGTCTTTGATGACTTCTATGAAAGATTTGCCAGTTGCGAAAAGAGATCAGATCATTTGATGCATTGAAACTGGGTGTGTGGACATATCTGCAGAGGACTGTTAGCTGTAGTGAATAAGTATAGTTCTGTAATGCATTACATAAATTACTGTGGTTAATTTCATGCAATCAGAATTACTCCGTGCGACAATAAAAAAAAAAAAAAAAACTGTTAAACATCTTAAAACATTGCAACACAAAGGTTGTATAATCCATGCAATCAAGAAGTGACCTTTCTGTTTCATGTTATCTTTGTTTATGCTCGATAAATACTTAAACAAAAGACACTTGGAAGACAGTAGTAACACTTATTGTCTTGATGTTGTTATTAAATGAGAGACAGAGTGCTGCTGGTGGCAGACACATGCTGTCAGTACTCTGGTACCCTGGTAAAAGAGATGATCCTGAGAAACAGATTAACTGCTGATCTATGTGAAGACTTTTGGAAAGCTGGACTCAGTATTAATAATTTTGTGGTACCAACTGCATAAGAGTAAAACTGGAAAACACAAACAAGACGACTGACAGTAAACAGACTATCTCTCACTATCAAAGCTGACCTTTTAAAGAAAATTATTTCACAGCAGAAGTGTCGTTTGTTTGTTGATTCAGCAGATTGACTTGTAGAGCATCTCAGGTGGAAGTCTGCTTGTGCAGATTCCTCAAATGTACTAATATATATTAGAAATGTTATTTGTAATAGAAACTACTTCCAGTATTTGACACATTCCTTCAGTGAATTCAGCGGCACATGCTGGTCTCAGTGCGTCCTTTTTGTTGTGAGGTCTGCTGTGAAGAGGATCAGTCATGCCTTAGCCCAGACCCACAAAGGAAAACGGAGCACCAGCACCAGGTTTAGACATGCTGCCAGATGTTTTGGTGAAGAAAGTCTCCTGTTGTCCCCATCTTATTTGCCGGGTATTAGAGTGACTCGGCTGTCATGCTTTTCATTGCCACTCTGAGACAACTGGAGACGGGGCAGGGAAGCAATGAATGGTCCAATAACCTTCAGTGGAGCAAAAGGTAATGGGAAAAACTTTGAGGCTGCACAACAGAGTCACAGGGAATCTCACCCATGCAGTTAATAGGAGTGAAGGGAATGGCTTGACAGTCAAACCGCATGCTGCTGTCGTCCAAGTCAAAACAGTGTTTTAGCTGTGGTCAGGGAATACAGAGAGAGAGGAGCTGGATGCTGAAATCAAAACAACCTTGATCCTTTACAAGGGAACTTTAAGTGCAAGGAAGTTCAGGCAAGAGAAAAATGTTTGAAAATACTTTGTGGCCTAATTGTTTGTGCTTAATAATGTCTTCTAATTAGGACCCTTGTTGCCTCTGGCAAATTGGAAAGAAAATCAATTCGAGCAGTCATTTTTACAGCTATTATGGCCATTTTGTCTCATAGGTGTCAGTGCTGAAACGCAGAGTCACTAATTACTCTTGTGTGCGGTGTGTGCGTGCGTGTTTTATAGCCATTGTTAGGATTGACATGTACTTTCACAGTAAATGTCTGTAATTACAGTACATCAAATTCTGCAAAGACTTTTATTGAGAGAGCTATTAAAAGTTATGAAAAACAGAAATTACAAAACATTTTCTATCATTTATCTATTAAAGGTGCAGAGTGGTAAAAAGCAATGTGTTTTTCTCTGAAAATGAAATTGCCTCAAAATTTAAGCCATACTCTGCTGTAGGCCTTTACTGAGCTGCACTGGATAGATTAGTGCCTGTCTTATGGGGATATAAGGGAAGGTGAGTAGGTATTAAGTTTGCATGCTTAAGCAGTTATATAACTTGCAAATTAATCAGTTAACATTACTTTCCTCTAAATGAGAAAGTATTTAAGATCGTCTGATGGTTGAAATCTACTGTGTGTGCCTTTTTGTTGCTAAAAATTTCAGAGCCCTTCCCCCCTTTTTTCAACTCTGCATCCCTTTCTTAGGGGGATCGCAGGTAGCACGGACGGGATTGTTCACATTTGAGTTCACATCCCAGCCCTAGCCTGACGATCTGGGATCTGAACTCACCCTATATCTCCTGGTTCTTGATTGCAGCTGCGCTGAGGCCAGAGGCGCGCCGGCAGCCATGCTGGGCGGACTGGTCCCTTCCTCATCTGATGGGGAACCCTGTAGGTGAAACACCTACTAAGTTTGAGTGGCATGACTCTCTCACAGGGCAAGAAAACAAAAGAGTAGAAAATACACCCACTGGTAGAAAATCTACACCTGCAAATCTACATGGTATTGCATATTGTGATGAAAATCCTTAAGTGAACACAAGCTGCAGTGTAATTTAACTAAGTTGCTGATGCATGAATTATACTGCCATTAGATTCAACACATAAGAGGCTGACATTGCACTGCAGTCGGCTGCTTTGTAAACGCCCAGTAACACTTGCATGACAATGACTGACCTATTGCATGATGGCATTTCTGCATAATGTAACTGGAAAATTAACCAAAACTTCCATCAAAAGCTTTCCACTAACGGCAACTCTCCTTTATCATTGGATGCTGTGTTTCTGCATCTTCTGCTGCTGCATATGAATGCAAATGTCTGCACAATTTAGCACAATCACCGCAAAGGAAATGCCAATGAGGCCAACAACAAAGGTTAACCTGTCTGCATCTCTAAACAGGGGTCTGTACACCAGATAGCTGCGACCTTTGATTTCCTTGAACACTGTGGGGTTCCAAAGCTTTCATGTTCTCATTGAAGCCACCCAACCTTCCTCCAGGATGTGGACTAAGACATTACAGCTACTTGTGTGGTCTAACATAGAGGAAGGGGATCATCCAGCAAAATAGGTTTCCTCTCTCCTTATTTCACTGAGACAGTCAATAGGAACAACTGAACGTCTTCTGTATTTCAGATGACTGTTCATCCACAGAGACGGAGAAGTGTCCTTCCCTCTCTGGGCCCTCCAGTCAAGGTTAGCAGGAGGGTGAGTCGCACTATTGATGGACTTGATCTCACATCAAACTGCGAGGCTTATTCACTCACAGCGGTCCTTACAAAATCTGTGGGCTTGCATCCCAATGCAGAGCTGAGCTTGATGCTGTCTGACGTGCAAACACACCAATCAGTATGAATTAAGTACATAGGTTTTGAATAGGCTGATCTCACACACCCCTCATTAACAGCAACACTGTCACTTTCATCCTGATGTGCCAATGTAACATGTACAATGTATGATAGTTTTATGATCAATTTCTTGATTTTTTTTAAACTTATCATATGGCAAAATATGTCCAAAGTGCCCCTAAGTATCGTCTCCAAATTACTCTTTTTGTCCAAAATGCAAAAGAAACTAAATTCACAATACTGTTGCACAGAAGAGCAGCATTCTGACTGGAATCAACAGTAATTGCCATTTTTGTTTTTGTGACTGTTAATCAACTAATCAGTTAATCATTTATTTCAGCTGCAACTTAATGACCCCAGCTAGAGGTTTAATATTCATTTTAAGAGTTTAAAACAAGAATGATTTACTAAATATATTAGGGGCAGATATACTGTATGCTGGTGAAAATGATAATCATTTTTTTTTAAATAGGTTTCACATTGACACCTGAATTTCTAGCTTTTCTTCAGGTTCTTTTGGTTCTGTCATATTTTACAGAAAAAAGTATTTCCTCAGATGAAATGCAGCTTAATGGCTAATAATGATGTTTGTTTACATTTTCTTCGTCTTAACTCACTGCGTAGCCCCCTGCCTGCTTCAATTTGTTTCACTGACATGACATGCTAATATTCACAGATGCGACATGTTCCAGCATCTCTCAGCAGAGGTTTCTTTGCTTTGCCTTGAAGTCATTATGAAAACAAACTGAAACAAACACACTGGAGATTGCCAAACCTGCTGCTGAAGCCCTGCATGGCAGCTAAAGAGAACAGGTAGATAATGAGATCTGCAGTGTTTCCTCATAGCTTCAGTTTATCATTTTTATGTAAAATGCAATTTGGTTCAATTTCCAATTCATTTTTTGAAAATGATTTGGAACATTTGTGTCAGTAAAACAAAGCAATGCTGCAAATGTTGCTCACATGCAACTGGCAACTAAGATTTAGGGCTTTAACAGGTACTGCGAGTTTTCTTTTGGTTCATGTTTCTGTGATGCAAGCAATAGCTAACTTTTTTAACTTTAATAATATATAGATGTTGTGATATGATACTAGATATTTTAGATTGTGGATATGGTTACTGTGTTTGTCATAAGTGTTGTGTTTTTCTGGTTGATTAACGGTAGAGTGATGTGACTTCCTTAATTACCAGACTGTTTGTCCAGCTTGTCTAATATTTGCATTTCACCCAATATTTTGTGAGAGCACCAGTAGCTAGTTCTAAAACATCGTTTTGTTGATTATCAAGGTATTTGGTCAAAAGAAAATTAATTTTGTCCATATCCCTCAGCCTTAGATGTAAGTTTTCAATCAGGGAAGGAAAACTGTCATTGTATTTAATTGTGATCACACTTAGATAAAAGTGTGTGTGACATCTCACCTGTGTCTTTGACTGACATCTGAACATTCAGCTAACTTCATACTGGAATATATTGAGATATTAATATTGTGTATTGCCACTCAGTCAGAAAATACAGAGATGATTTAGGTCCATATCACCCTGCCCTAGTTAGCCTTTCAGTCTTTAAAGCTCCATCAATCAATATTTCGTATCAATGGTGGGTCAATTGGGGTTAGATGAAGTGACCCACTCATCGAGAAATATCAGACCCCTGCAGCTCTGCAGAACATTATAGCATCTTTCAGCTAATTGTTTTGGTTTTATTGGCTGCAACCTTAATGTTTTAGTTTACTGTGAGTGTTCTCATCAATCTCAATCCAAGTTGAATTGACAGCAGTTTCTGGAGAAAAAACAGCTCTGTCAGACCAGCTATGTGTTGCTTTTGCAACACAAAACAGCATAGCAGACAGACAAAGTTAGCATCTAACTGGTCAGATATTTCAATAGAGGTTAATAGAAACCCAAAACAGAGTGACATATAGTGAAAACCTGACTCAAATTCATCAGGTGGCAACAAACACAATAAATGCTATGTTGAATGAATGCTAATGTTGCTCTTTCTCTGCTGGATGTGTTTAAAGGAAGCTGCTTGCGACCACACTCACAATGACAACTTCAGATGATAATTTGTTAGTTTTGTTTTCAGCTTGTTTTGATGGCCCTATGTGGACAAAAGAGCTTCATCTCAATGGTTTTGGTTCAAAAGCCTTATATTGATACTTATATACAGTATAACTTAACAATGTCCAACTCTTTAGATGTTGGTTTTGAAGGTCTTGCATAGACATGAACATTTTATTTTATATTATTCTTTTAAGGAGATTTTTTCAACAAGGTTTTTTTTTCCAACAGAACATTTAATTAATTTTTTAGTGCTAAATAGCTGCATTGTTTTCTTTGTGTTCTCATAAAGCTAGAAGAATTATATGTCCATGTTTTCATAGCTAAGAAGAAGGCTTAGATAAAAAATAAAGTGCCTGAGTTAATTTACTTGATTTATCTGTAAAATTCAGATAGAAAATGTTTTGTCAAAGCTCTCAAATGGTTTTAGAAGTTCTGTGTTCTCTGAGTCAGTGTAACATTGTGTTTCATTTTTCTTATTGGGACTTACACATTGTTAACCTGACACACCAGACTGAATGTTTTGCATATCCACAAGATATTTGTTTCACATGTCCTGTGAGATTTCAGACTTTAGATCTCAGCAGTCCAGCTGCCTTGTCAGGTTAACACATTGTTTGATCTCTGGTTTCCCTATAGTGGTGACTAAACTGCACACACTGCACAGTGGCTAATCTGCTACTGACAGTGCTAGTTAATCTTGTAAAGCTTAGTTTGAAAAAGTAATTCAGCTCTGGAGTGTGTAATATTTTAAAATGATTGTGAGGCGCTATTTACTGCTGATATATAAACAGAAATCCTTTTCACACTTTCCTGTGATAACTGATTACTCGCGGAGCTCCTCTTGGTTCGTGCATCTAGAAATTAAAACATGTAAAAACCTGTTTGCTGTTCAAAAATGTCTGTCTATGGAAATTGACTTTTTGAGAAATCTGAGGTGAGAAATAAGGCTTTTTTGGGGGAAAAAAAATCAGAGTTTAAAAAAATTATGAGGAAATTAGCAGTCATCATATGACCAATTTGCTGACTTGGATCACCAGATGTAGGTTCTCTACCTCTAACATTATATCATTCCATGTAATTGTTAAACCAAGAAAATGATTCTTTTGAGTGAATAAGGGATCTAAAAAGCACCAAAGAGTCTTTGATCTAACTTCAGCCCACAAGACCCCTCATTCAAATCCAGCAATAAGTAAAAAAGGCTTACAGTATTCATTCAGATGCATTATTCCAAACTGATTACTGATCTATTTTGAAAGACGTGAACAAGTGCTGTGATTAACAATAGAGCTATACCATTGTTTAGGCTGCATTGTGTCATATTATATCTCAATCACTTAATGCCCCAATCCACTCACGAGGAATTTGAATGAGGAGGTTCCTCATGGGCAGCAACAGTTTAAACACAGACTGTGGTTGTCATGCTCATAGTGTCATTTCAAATCAGGCAGTACTGTCATACTCTGTAACAACCACAAAGACGCTGCTCTGTTGAGTAAAAACTGTGTTCCCTTTGCAGGAGACACAGGGAAACCGAATCTGCCAGCGATGACTCAGTGTCCACTAATCAGAGCATTACTATGCTGTTATAGCATCTGTCAGTTTAGTAATGCCGGGTGAATGTTCGGTTGATGGTGCAGGGAGGGGGATGACATCACTCTGGGAGGCAGCCATCTTTGTGCCCTTGGCCAATAAACACATTTTCATGATGCTTTTACAGTATGCCAAGAGCCGATGCATACTCACACTGAGCAAAAGCCTCGCTGACCCAAACCCTAACAACACCCACCGCAGGTCAATGCTGCTGGAAAGCTGCATTTTGCAATTTGTCTAACCACAAATATCATGAGAGTGGATTTTTGTCAACAAGTTGCAGGACCAATAATAGTGTGTGTGTTCGATCTAGTATTCTAAAAGCTGGCCTCTGTTCTCTGACACCAACATGACATTAGAAAATGTTTCATGTTTGAAGTGATTGACATTTATCACTAGTCATGAACATGTATGTCTAGTAAAGGGTGCACTTATATTTCTGTTATGAAATTAAAAAAAAAAAAAAATCCAGTGAATAGCTCAGACAGACTGCAGCTTTAGTGACATCCAGACACCTTGACTGTGACTGACTGAATTAGCCTGGCAAGAAGGGACTGACTCATGAGCATCAAGTTGGGCACTAGAGCTTATGAAGAAATCTGAATGTGGTCTCATGTTGTATAAACTCTTATTATCATACTGGGAGACAAAGATCAAATGCAAATGCCAGCAGTGAGATAGGAAACAGTATCTTTGAAAGAACTCCTGTGCAGACTAGTATAGTTTACATTAAAAGGTGTGATTGCACATTTTAATAAGTGCTAGCAGTTTGCAGTGATTTTGGTGTCTAAACTGTATAAGTTGACCAACATCAAAGAGCTGATTTAAATGCAAAACTGAAAGAAATGAATTAATGTTGTAAAAAGTGAACTAGGCTCAGAACTCAGAGCTTACCTTGAATTCTTCCAGTATTTTATACGTTTTGCCCCGGTACTCGCAAAAGTTTTTAACCTCCTTGCACTCGGGGCAGCATCCATTGTGCTCCACTTTGGTACACTTGGGGTGCAGTTTGGGGCACTCGGGCTGGTCGCACACGGGCCCGTCCTCCGTGCACACGCACGGACAGTTCGAGTGTCCCGGGTAGAAGCGCTCCCCGAGTTTGTAGACGAAGCCACTGTCGTCCACGCATCCTTTCCCCCGATAGTCATCAAAGACGATGTTTTCACTGGCGGTCCGCTCCGCCTCGTCGGCGGCGTAATCCTCGGGATTACCCACCGAGGCCGGAGACGCTGCGCTCAGGGCCAGCAGGAGGACGAAGGCGGCCGAGAGGAGAGGGCCCATCCTTCGCCGTGGCATCGATATCCACATTCAACAAGATTGCGTGGATGTCATCCCTAGGCTCCCGGTATCCTCTCCGGATCCGTCCTGCACTTCATTATCATCATCTTTATCATCATCACTTGAGGCAATGGGCTGCAGTGGAGAGAAAAAAAGACATGATACCGTGGATAATGATTCGCACATCCTAATAAACCAGTAAACAAATACTTTTTAATTTTTATCCAGGCCTGTTTGTATTATGTCCTGCTGCTGCAACCAGCTGTCTTTATATGGATGATGCAAGTTTCCTTTTATCATTCTACCTTGAGAAATTAATGGGACTCTAAGATGCAGCTTACTCAACAGGCTTATGCCATTAACCCCGAAAGAAAACAAAAAACCTTTTGTCAAAAGAAGCAGGTAGTCTATGCTGCATGTGCGCTGGTGTGATATTAGCTGATGGTGGTGGTGGTGGGGTGGGGGGTGGGGGGGTGTTTATTCGCATGATTTTCTTCGTGCAAAACATCAGCGACAGCTGAACGTCCAACAACAGAGAAAAAGGTTAAAACATCCATTAGGTTATCTGAAGTGGGTGGAGTGGGCTCTTCAGCATTCTTCTCCACATTAACTAAAAAACAACCTTTTAACTGAATATCACACTCCGTAAGAACAGCCAGAGACAACAGGTAGCCGTTTGTCTATTTAAATTTCCCTTAATGTTAATAATTGCTCCAACATTGGACTTTAAACAGTAACCTTTTCATAGAAATCAGCCATGTAACATGCAAATGCCCTAAATCATAAATGCGCAATGATTTGACCGAAAATGCATCAGCCTTTGGGAGGAAAAAGGGGAAACCACAGACAGTTAAGAAATATATATTTGCAGAGCATAAACCCCCTCGGCATTGAATCGTTTGGTTTTGTGAGTGCTGCGTTTCTTGACGGGTCAATTTAAATGCCAGTTAGAATAGAGATGTATATTAAACGATAGGGCAAACTCACCGCGTTGAAAATGCTTGATATCCACTTAGTGTAAAGCCAGAGAGCCCAACACATAGAGGGCTTGGGCAGATTAAAAATAGCCGCCTATAGTCTATCGGAAACTTCACTTTATCCACTGGGTAAAAAAAAAATCACCAGACTCCACAAGATATACTATAATCCTTCCTCGGTCGTGATGATGGGTTTAAAAGCAATTAAATACAAGCCTTTTGGAGGTGTTGCCCCCTCTTTCCGGTGCAAAGAAAATGATATCCACATAAAAGTAGGTCTGCTTCATGATTATCCTCATCGGACTCACCTTTTTGAGACAATATCACAGTTCACGTCCGAAGGCATGCGGTACGGAGAGAGAGAGCGAGAGAGAGAGAGAAAGAGAGGGAGAGAGAGACGGAGACCAGAGAAAAACAGCTAGAAAAATCCTCTTTAGCTTTCCCTGAGAATCCAGAGTCAATTCAATATTTCCCAACGAAGCAGGTGAACATGAGGAAGCAGCAGTCAGTCTTGTTGTACATAGGTGCGTGTGTGTTTACATCCAGCGGTTGCATGAAAGATAAAAATCCAGCAGGGTAGAAGTTAGAGTATCAAAAAGAAAATCAAACCGAACGGGATCGAGGCCAATCATTGTTTGATTTTCGCTTTCTCGCCAGATGTTGCGTTCATGGTCGTCAGGCAAGACTGAGGAGGGAGCGCTCCGACTTTCAGCACCTTGGAGAGCGACTGTCTCCTGCGTCCTGCACTGAGCACAGCACAGCAGAGCAGAGCAGAGCAGAGCAGAGCAGAGCAGAGCGCCCCCCTCGCCTTCCCCCTGTCACCCACAGACACAACAACGCTCACATCCCACGATCCGGGGACAACTCCGACCGCATCCCCCCTACCACCACCCCCTGCACCTGAACCGGCAGGAATTAAATGCTAAAATCAATTGAAAAGACGAAATAATAAGTAGTCAGTAGTCAGGAAGGTTGTCAGCAGTGCAGCGGGTAAAACTGAGGAGGTAGGCTTCATATGTCAAATGTGTGTGAGAGAGTGCCTTGTTGTGTCTGTAAACGGGTGCGCCTGTGTGTGTGTGTGTGTGTGTGTGTGTGTGTGTAAGCATGTCATTATGCGCCTGTGCATGCCTGTCTGCGTACGTGCGCATGGGTGTCTTCACACATGACCTGCAGCCTGTTTCCCTGAGTCACTCATTATTTGCAGCAGTTTACAGGAACCCATTAGTATTCTACGCTGCAACGCAAAAAAAAGAGAGGAGAGTCTGACTTCTCAGCCTTTACAACAACATACAAATACAGTAAGGCTTTGCAGAGCAGCACTGGCTTTGTTTTACAGATGGTAGCCCATAGGGGCCACTGCCTGACTACATTCAGTTTGAGAACAAATGACTAAGTGAGACCCCCAAGACTATCCCTTAATTAGTTATTCCCATGAGGAATCACACACATCTTGTCAGCTGCAACCTTATGGCCCTTTCTTGTTCAAATACAACTATGTGATCATCTGAGTCATGATTAAAACCTGCTATTTTACAGGAGCTCTTTTGCTTGAAACACTTTTCAGTCCTCAGGGTCAGTTTAAAACTCACCTCCACAGTTACATGTGCCGCATACTTGACCCACTGTGGAAGGGCAGATCCGACTGAAACAGCCTTATTAACATAATGCATTTGTCTGTTGGGTCAAGGCATGAATTGTGGGTATTTATTGCACCATTTTCTGCCTGACTAGAAACAAGCTTTAAAAAGATTTATATGGCTATATGCAGATATGATTGAGACAATAGACATCATTTTAATATAAAACAGAGAGAGAGGGCACTGCATCAACTGATGCATTAACCTGCCATCCCACGTTGATTTCCCTTATTAAATCTTGACTAACCACAGAGGAGAAGCACACAAATAAGAGTAAGACTTTTGATGTTTGAGACAGCTAAGATGTGGATTGTGAGGGAAAAAAAAGGGACTGCAGCTCGACATCATGAAGATGTCCTAAATATATCAAGTGTATATGCTCATTAATTCATGGGAATATCCCAGGACTCTTCTCCTCTGAATGTGATTCGGGCTTGCAAACAGCAAGCTGCTCTCTGGTAACATTTGTCAAGAAAATTTAGCATCAAGCTCAGCCTTAATGACATTCAACCTCCATAATGAATGCACCATCTAAACAAGACGGAGTTAGCCAGCTCATGTCAGCAACACTTGTCTAATTATTTTCATAATCACAGAGAATCCAAGGGCTCAAATATTTGAATTATAATATGTGTATAATCTCTACCATTTGACTAAATAATGTAGCATTTGAGTGCATTGCCTAGCTACTGTCTCAGGTTGTGAGACACTGCAGCCAGTGCAACTGACAGGGATCATACTGGGGGTTAGTTATCTCTAAAAAGTGGCAGGTGTTTGAAATGCAGATGTCTGTGAAACCGCAATCACAACAAAACCTGTGGCAAGCCGGGGTTTGTCAAACTCCTGGTAACATGCACAAAGTGCATAATTACTGTGTCAGCTGAAACATTTAGCAGCCAAATACATGAGGGCAAACTGAGGTTACACTGTTAACTTTTCTTTCTGGCTGAAAGCAGAAATGAGGGAGGCATGTTTTATTACATTTTTATATGACTTGCATACTTTGCCTTTTTTCTTCCCTTCTTTAATGCCGACTGCTGTTCTCCCATCATTTAAAATCTGCATCTGACTTCATCAAGTTGCGTGTGGGCTGCATTTCCCTTCTCACTCTAACAAGACTTATGAGTCAGAAAGTTTCTCTTACTGACTTTGTGACTCCTCCACAGACGGATACGCTTCGTGTCAGATTAAGAAACTGTTAATGACACCAAACAATCCCTGTGGTTTCTAAAGGCCTGTCTTTCTCCAAGACTCTGTCCAAAACATGCACAGTTTCCCTGGATGAAAACATACATATTCCAGCATGCACTACACTTTGTGCTTAACTATTCACCACAACCCTTCCCTTCCACATGCTGACCTGGTTACAAAGACAAGGAACACTTACGGTTCGTGAAGCCTCTCATCTTCCTACCACTTCTCACACCACTCTCTGTTATAGAGCCAGAACAAGTATATATATCATTTATTAAATCTGACATTGCACTTGGGTCCTAATGTGAAATGTGTTGTCTTCTCCAGCACGCCATGGTCCATTAGGCCTTCACTTTGGCTCAGGAAAAACATGAGGTGGAAGATACAAAACAACACGGCTGCTGAGAAATGTACCGGAGTAACCACTTCTATTAAGAGACTACCTGTGTGTCACTGCTGAAAGAGGTCCTGGTTTGGTGAGACAATGCTTTCATATTACATTTTCTTGAGCAAACTAATAGAGGTGCTTACATCTCAGTTTTGTTTGATGTGAGGCAAACAATCCGCAGCCCACAGGACCGGGCTCCAATTCAATCAGCTAATGGAAAGGGAGCTTTTCAACCCCCAGTCTCCTCTCTTCCACCACCTCAGTTTTCCTGCAGCACCACATTCACCACGGCAGACTCTGTACCAAATGCTATAATGGTTCAGCCATTAGGGCTACATTTATAGCCTGCTAGCAGGTCTCAGGCTTTATATTTGGCCACAGCTATTCACGCTAACTTATTAAACTGAATGCAAGAGAGTCAGAAAGCACAGTGAGTGGAGGCGAGTGAGAGAGGGGAGAAAAGGGAAGAAACAGATAGTGGGAGGGGAGGTCAGCCTCAGGCAGATCTACACTTTTGTGTTTCTGAAGCATACATTTTGCCTCTGCCATAAAAAAATGGGTTACAGTTAATAAAGCTAGGGCTCTGTGCTAATGTCTCGAGCAGGAAAATTCACAACACAGTTATCCCTCTTACTGGCTAAGTATTCTGTTCTTGCCTTTTAAATTAACACTAGTAGTACAATTTTACTGTGGCAAATTTAATCCTTGGCTTGAGCTCCTGCAATCCCCTGCTGATTTGACTGCTTAACAATGGGAATTCATGTCTGCCTCACTGATCCACACACTGCTTAAAAAAATCTTGCCAAATCTGCTTCTTAAAGTTGCTGAAGTAATTTTGTCATCTTGTTGTGAGAAATGTATTGGCAATTAAATCATCTTGACTTTGCAGAAAGTCCTCAATTTATTTTGCACTTGGTATTTAAAGTGTGGTATCCATATGGTAACAGGCAGTCTGTCCTTTGTTATGGTACTCAGACAATAACAAAAAATGCATTCATATTATTTGATTTCCTGTTTCCAGAGTTCTTAAAATAAAATAATGGACAGGACATAAAAAGAACATGGGTTTGATTTTTCACTCTTGTTAAAATAATAAAGATAATGAGAATGTACAACATTATTTTGTCAGCCAGTGAGATACAAGATGATTTTAACAACCTTAAAGCTTAAAATGAAACAGAAGAGGTAACTTTATGCGAAGCATTCAAGGAAAAGTGTAAAACAGTGCAATAAATTCAAACTGGGAGCTCTTTGTAGTCTGTGTGCTGTGCGGATTATATGGCTAAGTGTTTCATTCAAGCCTGCCTTCCAGAGAGTGCATCTCATAGCCCCGCACTGTTTCACCCTATCCAGTTTCCCCCGTGGTCCTATAAACCACATCCTGTATTACATGGCACACTGATTCAGACATTCAAGCCCTTCTAAAGCAAGGGGAAAAAAGATTCATTGGCTTTTCGGGATGAGTCAGCTTGTGGCACTGGTGAATGGGGAAGAAATCCATGCTCTGGTCTTAGTTTTGCTGGTGGATCGTGGGTCTCCCTCTGATACTTATTATCCCAGCTGTGTGTAACGGTGCCCCTGTGGGTGCTGGCATTTTCCACTGAGTTAGAATAAGAGCTCTCTTCTCCTCCCATAGGGGACTCTGTAGAGACTCTCTGATTCGCTTTCTCCGAAGGCTGACGATGCTTCAGCAGCTCCAGGGAGGCACTGAGCACTGAGACTGTCGCTGTGGTTGGTTGCCTCTTAATGACTCTGCTGCTTTAGACATGCAAATAGAGCTGAAGTGGAGAGATGGCCTGGAGGGGCAATTTGGCATATGAATCAAATGCAATATACTGGATTTTACATTGTAATATGGAACAAAATTATTAGTACAAACAACTGAGTGAGTGAGTGAATAAATATGAATAATGTAATCAACAACAGTTTGCATATTGTTATGAGCGATTTTAGACAGCCTGCAAAAAGTATTTACAAGTTTTATGTCATACAAAATGAACTAATGGCGATTTCTTGAATTCTATTAAACTGATACCACAAAGACATGTTGAAATCAAAACTTGAAGGAAGTACTTTGGGAAGTGCTTACTTGTCAGGAGTGGATGAGTAGATCAGCTTCATTATAGCTGTCATATTGTGTCTGTTAAGTGCAAACTTCATGGTCACAAGTAAGAATGACGTTAGAATAAATAGTGTTACAACTTTTTATTTTGGTTCTCAGCTACATGTTGGAATTTTTGTTTCTTTCATTTTGGTCGCAGTCTATAAACCACTGGCCGCCTTTTTGTGTAAACAGTCATTCAGATGTGTGTACATTCATGGTAGATCTTCTTGCAGAGCAAATATTAACACGAAAACAGCAAATGCTCAATGTTCTCCTGCTGTAATTAAAGCCAGAGCAAAAAATTATTTCTGGGATTTGCTCTATCAATCACTTAAAAATATATATCTGTAACTTGATGCAACAAAACCTCCAACTGGTTCTGAATATTATCACTAAATATTACAATCAGCCTTATCTCACTTTGTACACTTTCCTTCATGATACTGAAATTACATACAGGGAGCGTGGTTGTTGCATTATTTCTAATTATTTGTGACAATCATTTAAATGAATTTGCATAGCTGACACACACATCCACTAACTGCACGGTTACTGCTGCTCAGGGATAACTCATGACGATTACCCGTATTGACTGCGTTGAGTTGGCTTTGCACATTGACATGGTGTGTTACAGCATGAACTTCCTCATACTTCAGAACGCTCTCATTAGGCAGCAGGGAGATGTAATGCTTCCCGACATTTGGCAGCCTTTTAGATTGATTGTCACTACATACAAAGGCTGTCAAATGGTGTCAGTCATGAACATAATGTATTCAGTGGTAATTATACAAACCCTGAGGATATGAACGGCTAAATTGTGGCCTTTGCTGTCTCAGACAGAAACTCTCATTACTGGGTTATACGAAAAAGAGATTTTTTAATTTTTTTTAATTTTTCAGGTTTAACACATCTGACACTCAAATCACCTATTTCACCAGTCCGGAGTTGTTTCAGTGAGTAAGCACACTGGAAAGGAGCCCAAGACATAACACAGTATAAACATTAAAAAACAAGTTCGTTCTGAACTCCACTGAACACCATAACTTTCTCCGGTTATTCAAATCATTCATTATCATGTTAAGGGGGTTTAATCATCCAGGTTTGAACCTGTGTTGATCAGACTTATGCAGACCCTAATGTTGATGTATATTTCTCCCCTTTAAGAGAGCCTAAAATTGGTAGATGAGCACAATATCATTTTTGCTGTCATTTAAGAGGTGGGAGGTTATAAACATAAAACCTATATACATAGGTTTATATACATAAAAGCAGTTAAAGAAAAGTAGTTGAAATGAGAATTTCATTTGCAAATAATACATAAAGACTAAGGACATACACACTGAAGTCCTGTATGCATTATGTTCTGTAAGTCTACTGACAAAGTAAACTATTTCAAGCTAAAGGTTAAAATCATATGGAGCAACTCCAGAGATGACCTGAATGTGATTATAAGTAATTAAATATGTTTTTAGCCTATGAGATTACCACATTAAGCATTATTTAGGCTCATACTTGTGACATATAATTAACCAGATGATTCTGAGCAGTTAGTTAGCGCTCTCCTGACTGGAATTGGACAATGTAACAAAAAAATTGTGACATCGGCTGTCTGGTGACCCTATTACCACATGTGGATCACAAATTAAAATTCAGATATATTCCGATTCAGTTGCTGCTTTCTTCTCTTTTACAAAGATGGCAGGCGTTTCCTCATGCTAATGTGTAATATTAGTCTAATGGTGTGTGGTGGATGCGAACAGCTGGTTGTTCCTTGTTGGGCTGATAATTAGCCAGAAGCATACAGAGGAGTTACTGCACATGGCCCCTCTCCATCCTCCCTGTCTCCGCTGCTCAGAGACAGTTTCTCGAGGGAGCGCTTGCTTCCAGCAGAATGAAACTTCTCTCACTGCAGGGATTTTCATCCCCTCCATCTCTCATTCTGCTCATCCCACTCTTCATCAGCTTTCTTTCTTCCATCTATCATCACTGATTCTGCGAGATGTAGAGGTGGGAATAGTTACCCACAGAGGTGCTGACATCACTGCTGCAGATGGCAGAATGTAGATTTGTGCGCTATACTAATAAGACCAGGTGTTCCACCACAAGAGACACTGCATTTTAAATGGGCCTGCAAATGAAATGCAAACCCATTCAACTGTTAAGTGCGTGTAAGGTGCAGCGAGCCCAGCATCTGGAATGCTTTAATATTCATACCCATATCCATTTATGAAACTACTTTCCAAATGTACACACCCACTGATTCCTGACTTGTTGACTAATTGTTCGGTGGGCAGAGCGATGACAAGAACTAGAGAGCAAATTGTGACAAATAGATTTTCCCCAGACACAGCATACTCCATCTACATAATGAACAGGGTCAACAGGCTCACTGATTTATCTGTCATTATACAAGTAGTGTTAATGGCGGACTGGTCTTCAACGTTGTAGGTTATCGTGCAATATACATGGAACAACCTGCTGCAGTCACAGTGTCAATATGCCATTCAGTACAATTCACTGCAGTGTCAGGAAGTTGTTTTTTATTGTTGTGTTTACCTCGGATTCATTCATTCTCTCTCCACATTTAACCACTCAATTACATTTTATATTTGACAAAGCTCTCATATTATCGCTTAGGCAACCACATTTCAGCTGCTACAAACTCATAGAGGATAATAAACCCCATTACAACAGTTTTGCATAGAACTGATGACTATGCTGTAAGTGAAATTCTGAAAAACTTTTTTAGATGCCTACAGTTCTGTGACCACTAGCATGACCCATTAACCTTGATTGTTGAACTTCAATAAAGATGATGGCTCTCACTTAATGGCTAAAGGTGAGAACTCAGGATGTGGCTCTTTGTTTGGTAATTACAGCAGCCTATTGGCGTTATGATGTCAAAAAAGGTCAACTTTTCATAATAATGAAAATATGCAATGATCACACCATTTAATAATGACATGTGAACTCATGACATCGGTCAAGGGCAGTGAATAATCCCTAACAGTATTTTTATAGAGTTGATTAAAATCTTTAATTTTGATGTGACTTTGACTTGTCACACAGCTTAGTCCACAGCTAAAGATAGCTTTATCTTCAGTGTTGAATAACCTTTGACAGCTTTATCCACATATCCCTCCAGCTGAAAAATGAGACTTGACACCACTTCAGACCTTAACTCAAAACCCCCGTTTGTGCACATGTAGATCAATCTAGTGTGCTCAATAAACTCTTTCTAGCTCAAGCATAAGGTTACACTCAGTCAATATCTGCAAGCGATAATGTAAATTTAGCTTAAAAAGGCATTAGTGTCTTCTCTTTTACTTGATAGAACGAGAAAATGTCCATGTTTTAATTCTATAAAGGTGTGGATTTAGATTAAAACAATAGCTTAAAACTAAGCTAATTAACTAGAGTAGCCAAATTTTTAGCTGTAACACGTAAGCCTTAGCAAGCTGAAGAGTTGGCCACACAGCTAGTGTCATGGACTCTGCTGGAGCTTCTTAGCCCCACCCTCCTGCTGCTCCTCCTGCTCACACCCCTCTACTCATCCTCCAGTCAGCCCCTGCCAGCTTTTCCCGCCAGTACTCTGTCCACACCCATTTGCACTCCCCCTGCATTGACTGTCAGCCAATCAGTAACCAGCCTGCTCAGCCACCACACACCTGCTGCTTATCAGCTCATTCCCCCCTCAGTATTTATACCGGTCAGTTTTCCCCTGTTATTTGCCAGATCGTTGTTTGTGCTCATGCCTGCTTCGTATCCCGCCTGTTTCTGTGTTTTGCCCTGTGGATTTCTGACCTGTGCCTGTTTACCTGGTTTGTGTTTTTGCCTGACGTCTCTGTACCTCTGCCTGATCACTTTGGTTTGTGGTTTGGACTATTGTTACGGACTGTGTTCAGTTCTACTGGAAAGTCTCAGTAAAGTTTCAGTTTGTGCCTTATTTCTGCCTCTGCCTTGTGATTCTGCGCTTGGATTCTCTCTGGTTTATGACAGTACGATCTGGCCAAGAATGGATCCAGCAGAATTTCAACACCTCTGTGTGCTGGTGGACAGGCAAGGCTCTGCCCTCGACACTCAATGGAAGGAGATGGCAACAGTGACACAACATCTGCAAGTACTCGCTAACAGCATTGAGCATCTCTCGACTCAGCTACAGCAGCTTCCGATCACAGCTCCGCCCAGCCAGGCAACTCCTCCACCAGCACTGCTGTCTGTTCCACCAGCACCACACCCAAGCCATGAGCCCCATTGCCTCCCCCCAGTCACTACAGCGGTGAGTCCGGCCTTTGCCACTCTTTTCTATCTCAATGTTCCCTTGTGTTTGAACTGCAACCATCCACCTTTCCATCCGATCGCTCCCGAGTTGCCTACATAATCACTCTCTTGGCTGGGAGAGCGAGGGAGTGGGGAACTTCGGTGTGGGAAGCTAATTCACCTGTCTGTGCCACCTTGGATGGTTTCACTCAGGAGATGAAGAAGGTGTTCGACAGGTCCGTCAGTGGCAGAGAGGCAGCACGAGTTCTTCTGCAGGCACGCCAAGGGAGGAGGCCAGTCTCTGATTACGCCATTGATTTTCGCACATTAGCAGCTAATTGTTCCTGGAATGTGGATGCCCAGTACGATGCCTTTTTGAACGGACTCTCTGAAACTATTAAGGATGAACTAGCCACACGTGAATTGCCTGCCACACTAGACTCACTCATTGACCTAGCCATTCGTATTGATAGCAGACTAACACAGAGGCAGAAAAAGAGGCTGGCCAGGCGCCCTCAGTTGTCTCTCCACAGATCACCAGCAGCAGAGCCAGCTCCAAGCACCTCAGAACCAGAACCCATGCAGGTGGACCGGACCCGGTTGTCTCCAACAGAATGACAAAGGCGCATTAATTCTGGCACCTGCCTGTACTGCGGACAGTCTGGACACTACGTCGCTTCCTGTCCGTTAAAAGACAACGCTCACCAGTAGAGAGGGAGTTACTGGTGAGCGTCCTGCCCTTCTCAGAATCTCCTGTCAAACGCTCTCTGCTAACCGCCACCCTTCAGTGGAGAGATCAGCGGCTGGAGGTAGCCGTGCTTCTAGACTCTGGTGCAGATGAGAGCGTGATTGACACAGCACTAGTCAGACAGCTGGGCATCCTTACCCAGAGGCTACCCCAAGCCATGCAAGCCAAAGCTCTCAACGGCCAGCCTCTTGCCAAGGTAAAACATGTTACTGAACCTGTCACTCTTCTGATTTTGGGCAACCACTGTGAGGAGATTTCCTTGCACATGATTGACTCTCCTCAAGTCCCCATAATATTGGGATATCCTTGGTTGGCCAAACATGACCCCCATATTGACTGGGCCACTAACAATATTGTGGGGTGGAGCACGTTCTGTCTGTCGCACTGTCTCCTGTCAGCCTTGTCACCAGGTGGTGCCGTGGAGCCTCTGGAGGAATATCCGAACCTGTCGGCAGTGCCAGTCAAATATTTGGACCTCAAACCTGTATTTAGTAAATCACGTGCCACCACTCTTCCTCCACACCGGCCGTACAACTGCGCTATTGAGCTGCTGCCTGGAACATCACCGCCTAAGGGTAGGCTCTACTCTCTGACAGTCCCTGAAATGGAGGCTATGAACAAGTATATTAACGATGCTCTCTCTACGGGCATTATTCGGCCATCTTCTTCTCCAGCAGGCGCAGGGTTCTTCTTTGTGGAGAAGATCCTTGAAGATGGAGGTTTCCTCAAACCACTGTAACGCTTCCACATCCTCTGGGCTTTCAGGTCTTTCACTTGTGATGCCCAGCGACTCAAGCTCCGAGAATGCATGCAGCTGTTTGTCGATGTGTGCATCCTCACTGAGCTGAATGTGCATACATGTTGTTTCTGTTATGCTGGACACCACTACAGGGCCCTGCACCACCCATCCAAAGGTGCTCTCTAATGCTACCAGGCTCTCCGTCAGTCTCTCTACCCGGCCTGATACTATCTGCCAGTAGTAATCTAAGCCAATCAACACAGAGAGTTCAGGTTTTTCATCTCCAGGGAAGTCTGCAAGTTGTATTTTCATTTCTTTCTGGATATGTTCACCAGGGACCTTCATCACTGCTGTACACACTTGAGGAGTCACAACTGCCTCCATTTCAATGCTCTGCAATTTGTCCCAGACGTTTTCCAAGCTGAGCTTCACTATGTTGCGCCTCACCATTGTTGGAGTAGGGGAACCAAATGTGTGAAGAGTAAATGTCCCTTGTCTAATGACAGGCAGCTGCAGCGCCCTCGCCACCTTCTCATGGACAAAACTCCCCTGGTTGCCTCCATCTAGCAAGCAACAGAGTATCTTCCTGCCCATGGGCCCTACAACCCATGCCTTGGCGGTTTGTAGCAGCACAGTGTTCTTGCTATCAGACTCCCTTTTCTCTGCTTGGGGAATTACTGAGGAAATGACATTGTCTGTATTTTCAGCGACTGCAGGTGGGGATGTCTCATTTCCTTCACAAATTGCTGCATGATGCTTGCCTCCACAAGTGGCACACGACGCACCCTTTAACCTGCAGAACCTTGCAATGTGTCTGGGTCCTAAACACACATAGCATCTGCTGAGCTTCTTCAGCTTTTCTTTGCGTGCTTCCACTTTGTGGTCTGGACATTTTTCAGATTTGTGTTCATCACTATCACAGAACAGGCAGTTTTGTGTCTTCTGGGTGGCTGTGTGTAGTGCAGCTGCAGAGGTAGTGTTTGTTTTCTTTATTTTCACGTCACTGGCTGAATATGATTTGCTGCAGATTTTGTGAGTGGACTGGCTCTCTTTCTGGTTGTATGTTCGCATCATTTGCAAAGCTCTCTCTTGGCTCTGAACCTCTTTCTGTAGGAACTTGAGAACATGAGCTACTTTCCACTCATCATCATCTTCCCTCTGACGGCTATAATCAAGTGCCATGTCCTCCGGCATCATCTGGAGCAGTATTGGGCATAACATGCCTCCATAGGTATCTGATATTACTCCCAGCGACTCTAGACTTCTGATCTGGATCTCACATTCGTCATATAACTGCCTCAGTGCACTGACCTCAGATGATTTCTTAAAGGGAGTGAGATTCAGCAGCTTTGACATGTGGGCACTAATAATGAGATCCTTTCTTCCAAATCTTGATTCAAGTATATCTACTGCAGCATCATAATTACTGTCTGTATGCATTAGCCCTGCTACTGCCTTTGCAGCCCCTCCTGTGAGGTAAGTTTTCAAGTAAGTAAACTTCTCATTTTTGTAAAGGGCATCATTGTTATGGATAGCAGTCTCATACTGGCTCCAAAATTCCTGCCATAAACTTACATCTCCATGAAATTTCTCAATCATTAGCCTTGGCACTCTCACCGATGGGTTGCTGTGCTGAGATGCAGCAGAGGTTGCGCTAACATCACTTAGCTGAGCAGGCCGGGGATTGTCATTACTCACAGTCTCATGTGCCCTAAGCATTCGGTGAGCTCGCGTCTTCATACTGATGACGCAGTCTCGATATTCCTCTGCGAGTTCAATCTGCACCTCCACTTTGTCCAGAGAGGTGTGTTCCTCCATAACGTGGTCTAGTTCACACAAGCTGTCCTCCTTAGCCAACAACACAGCCAGCATCTCTCGCACACGGCCAACATCCGGATCTTCCTTTTATAATTTCACATCAATTTGATTTAAAAATCTCGTAGTGGAACTCCGTATTGTACGACACTTTCTTCTAATCCTTTCAGTACGTTGTTCCCCGACATCCTGTCGCTCCTCTGTGTCTCTACCTTTGTCGGCCATTAGCTCCTGCATCCCTGGTTTTGGCACCAAAATGTGTTGCAGCTTAGTCTAATGTCTTCACAAAAAATGACTTGGAGTTTAAATCGGGTTTAGTGAACAAAGGAAAGCATACACGTTAACTCGTATGTGAAGCAGAACATCGCTAGCCGCTAACTCCCAACCACAGTGCACCCGACCTTAAGTCGCACTTTTACCTTTTTTTCTAGGCATTGTGGGAAATGCAGTCTCTTCAGTAAATGAAGCATTTATACAAATGATCTTATGCCTTTTACTTAAAATAA
>JAPZDY010000005.1:14064941-14077369 GCA_029783645.1 Ctenochaetus hawaiiensis
GTATTATTAACAACTTTTAGAGTGACAAAAAGAATTGGATCGGTATCGGCCGATCCTCAAGGCTGCAGTATCGGTATTGGTATCGGATGTGAAAAAGTGGTATCGAGCCATCCCTAATTTTAATGTATTCTGTTCTGTTCTATTGTAAAGGCTCTAAAAACTAAAGGAAAATTCGGTAAAGGAACTTGTATGCATTGTTCATCACTGTTTTATGTAAATAACCTTTTGAATTAAATCTCTTACATCACTTCTGTTAAGTCCATTTCTTAACCCGATATAAAGACAATTCAAATAAAGATGAAAATCACCTTGTTTATTTTGTGCCAAAGCCACTTTATCTCTTCTGATGCAACGTCCCTGCAGAGACTGAGCTGCTGACTTCATAAGGCCCCTTATTACAAGTCTCATCACTGTGTTTCTGCAACTCCTCCATCCCACTGTGGTTTTCTCTGAAGAACTTTGTGTTGCAAGTATTTTAATATTTTGTATTCCGGCCCTGCCAAGGCACCTCATGCATATGTTATGTCCAGACATTTGCAGGCATATTTATTTGAATAAATTAAATACTGAGACCAAGGTTATTTAAAGGGCTCCATTCCATCTTATAGTTTTAGAAATTACATGAATCATCAAGAAATGTCTGAGTGCTTCAGATTTATGAATTAATAAAGCTATCTGTGCATTTACTGTTGCACTGAAACAAAAATTGGAGAGCGGGCAACAAATTGAGAAGTATTCAGTATTATAATTTCTGTTTCTTTTGAAGAACTTCTAGACTCCTGTTTCAATTTTGAAATGCCAGACTGAATGTGTATCTGTATAAAATCCTGTTAAACTCTCCGAATCTTTGTCCAGACATTTGCTAACCTTGCTAACAAGAGAGAATCTGCAGCAGCTGAAAAAGTGAATTCACTGTTGCGAGCCCACACAGTGAGGTTACCAGAAAAGTAAAACAGTTTTCTTTTTTTTTTTTAGGTCAGAAAAAAGACAAGTTTTAAAGCATTGCTGGATGCTGAAATGAATCATTGAATTGGTCTCTTTTCAAAAGCTCAAAATGTGTTCATCCAATTACACCTTTTGGTATAATTGGATAAACAACATGTTAAAAAAAAACATGTTACATGCAGGTTAAACACACTGCTGCTGGTGGCAATGCTGCTATTTGGAGATTCACTGCATTATTTCCATGACTTGCTGCATCCTGTCTTCTCCATTCATAATGATGCTTTGATTAAAACATTAATGAGAGAGAGCTAAGGATAAAATTACTGCCATTCATGTCTTTTTTAAAAAAATTTCAGATTTGTTTATGTGACTTAAGCAGCTTTCTGTGAGAAATGAGCTTATAAATTAATACAAAGAAGGTAATAAATTCTTAAAACACACAGACTAAAGAAACAATATTGCAGTTGTGCCTCATTATAACAAGAAGAAAAAAAAAAACAAATCCGAAGACATGTGAGATTTCAGCTGTCCCTCAAAGATGGCTTGGTCTTAAACAGCAAGATTTATTTGAAAGCAGAGAAAGTATTCAAAAAAGAGACGACTTTAAAGCCGTAATGAGGAATGTTTGTATAGCAATATGAAATGAGAAAAGGGATAGTCTCTGTATCTGATACCTCTGAGAATTAATTATCTAGATCTGTTCTGTACTGATGTTCCATCTAACTTTGTTTGTGATGTACTTGATGAGAAATTCTTTCATTTATTTCTCGGGGATTGTCCTGAAATATGTATGGTGCTTTGGGGCGTTGTTTTTGTCAAAGCCTTTCAAACTGTGTATTGCAGTTTTTCTGTACTTCCAAGATGAACAGCAGCTACAGTCATGTCAGAAACGGCAGAAATACTTTTCACTCGGTTGAAAAAGAGGCAGTCAGGAGACATTCTAAAGCCACAGAGGCTGCAAAGGCAGGAAACCACTAATGGACTTCATGTTGTTTAAAAAAAAAGCATGACCATAATCGTTTCATAACCTTAATCATATGGTTGTTATTGTAACCATGACGACAAAAGTTTCCTAACCTAAAAGATCCACTCATTTGAAACCCAACAATGTTTTTCCCTCATGAAACATCTTGGAAATACAACTTTTAACCAAATTTATTGTCTAATTGAAAGTAGATAAGCTTACTGGTTTATCCAAAAAAGGTAATGGAGTTTGTGTTACTGCAGAGAAGGACACGACTTACAGCAAACACAGTAATTTTTCATCCTCTTACCCGTTCACCCAGCCAAAAGAACTACAGTTTTTTAAAGCTTTGGAGGGCAGCATATCCAATTCACAAGGGTCACTGCCCTTGCACTTCAGCACAACACAGGAATACCACAGCCTTTTTGCCCTCTGTTTGCCCTGCTATGTTTGTGCAATTTTCCTCCCATGGTGGCCTCCATGTTTGTCACCCTTATCTCCTGTCGCCAGCCCCCCTGCTTACAGACCAACCTTTAGGGACGACTGTGGTTGACCTGAGCTGTGAACACACTTGAGAGGCCTGTGAGGCTTGTCAGGACCCTCAACCTCCAGTCTACATCTTGACTTTGCCAGAGGCACCGACTGCCACTCCTGCATCAGTCATTTAGGTGCTTAAAAAAAAGCCAAGGGGAGGATTTTAACATATAAGATAAATGATAAAATAAAATGTGATGAGTTGATCATACGAAACCCAATGAACTGAGCATGTGCTGCTTTACACAAGGCACAGCAATAAAGATACCACGAACTAACCAATGAATAATAAATAATACTAATGGATATCTAGAGAAAAAAAAAAAGCATCAGCATGTCTCTTAATCTGCAGCTCATCATGAATCCTTTTTATAATACAATAGACAAAATTCTGTATCTTAATGTGATTATTTTTAAGCCCTGCTGGTCCATTATCTGACGACTGATGGCCAGAGGGGGTTTCACATAACAAGACAAGGCACTGAGGCCTGAGCCGAATGATGAGCCACACAGCAGCTCCACAAGGATATTCAAAGAAAAGTTTTTTTTTTTTTTTTTTTTTGAGCTCAGCCTTGGCTTTGACATTAGATTTCTTTGGGATTCTGATTTGTATGCAAATGGAATAAATGTTTAATACCAAAGCAGTGCCACTGCATGGAGATTAATAACGGCTTGGCACTGCATTGGACGATGAATTAGTATTCTCCTTCCTCTGGGCTCTGTCCGGCTCCTGTCTACCAGAGAGATGATAGGTCCAGCTATGCAGACAGGGACATCCCTGAAAATGTTACACTGCCGTCTCTGCATTAGCTGTCTAACAAAGGCTTAGTCATGTCTGCATTGTATATTCCCATCAATGGAGCACTCATCAGTCTATGCAAATCAAAAAAAGGACTCAATAGAACTAATTAAGTGTATTCATGATATTCCTGTTAAATACCAACCAAACCACAGTAAGACGGCCTTGTCATGAGAGCCCCTTTGTAATTTATCCCCTTGTTTTTGTTAGATTTTGGAGGCAACACCACTAAGAGTACAATATGACTCCAACAATAACCATCTCCATTTGTCTGCGTCAGAGGACAAGTCAGCATCTGTGTGAGAGTTTGGCTTCACAACAAACAACCAGTGTTTCTGGAAGAATGGAAGAGGTCCAATACTGTGCAATGAGTGAGACAGTGCAGGCTGTCTGAAAGAGTCTTTTGCAGGCTTTCCAGTATTTTTTAAACTTCAGTTGTATTCCTTGTGCATTCATCATTAACCCTGTTTTATCATTCATATTTAGAGCATCTCTGTTGTTACTGCAGACCAATGCAGGGAACACTTAACATGACTGTCTTGTCATGCTGCCTGTGACTTTTGGTATTCTGCAGAAGAACAAGTTAGTTTTTTTAGTTCTGTCGCATACTGTAGACAATCAAATGGAAGAAGAGACTTCAAAGTTTCCTTCATTGTGTTGCTATTAATCCCTGGATAACAATATTCATTAGGTTTACTGACAATGTATTTAACTGTATATGTTTAAATCACACTAAAATAGTACATTGGGGTTTCTTTTAGTTGCTAATGTTATTTACTTTTTGGTTCTGGTTGTGTTCAACAATTTTTTAAGGGACCACTGTGTCTTTTTCTTTAGTTATCAAATCAGTGCAATCATCAGCTACTGATTCTTCTTTAAACACGAGTTATGCCTTTAATCAACAAGATTCATGTTACAAACATGATGGTGCGTGCACTATTAAATAAGTTTCAGATGATTAAAATGAGACTGCTGGCCATGCATGTCATGCCATATTTCTATTACCAAATGAAAACTCCTCTGAATACAAAAATATTAGTGGGGATATTTTCAGGTCCCTTGAAAGCTGTTATCCACAGTAAACACTTTGTTTTCTGTAAGAAAAGCAAAAACAAAACTGAAAATGATATTAACTTGAAAACAAGAGGTAAGAAATAAATAAAATAAACAGCAGATAACATTTTTTGTCTATTTTTCTTGAGAAGCAATGGAGTGCAGCATATCTACATTTTTTTTTCTCAGTGCAGATGTTTCAAACTGAACTCTGTCTCTTGACAGCCAAACCCTATTATGGGATTTACTGACTGGACCCTCAAGAGAAGAGTGTTCCAGACAGGGTAAGAGTTGAAAAAGAAGAGTGGGAGACTGCTTTTTGCTTTTAAAGGTACTTTTTAGTTGGATGGAGAGCAGCATTTACCAAAGAGTTCTCAATGCTTTAACAGGTGAATTAAAGAGCCATTTAATGCTAGTTACAGCGTGTCAGCATCTGACCGAGTCCACAGTCTAACTGCATAAAAGACCCTCATTTACTAAAATGCAAGCCAATTTACTTAAAAAGTGGGCTGGAGTGTTGAAATGTGCTGGTTTGGCTCGACCCCAGTTTGACTCAGTGGGTCAGCCCAGCATGAGAAGAATTTTCATGTCCATTAAAATTACATTCAAAATAGGATAAAAGTGGGTCTTTGACTGAAGAGCTTTTCTCGAGTTTATTCTTATTTTTATCGAGTTCTTAATGAGATGGCATGCCAGGCAAAAAGACTTTGTTTATCTACATGCAGTGATTGTTTGCAGAGATGCAGCCTCTTGCAGCTATTGCATTATGGGTGGACCAGGCCAACTTTGAAAGAAATGTTGCACCCTCATGCTTTTTGTCTCTCTGGACCCCCCCCACCCCATTTCACCAATCCAGTCTGTCGCCAAATTCAGCTATTTGTATCATAGCTGAATCCTTGTGTCTAACTGGTTAAGGCAGAGTATGTTGGGATGGTAAGCACTAAAGCAGGTGCAGCTCATAGGGTTAATGTGTTGCATGTGATCAGCAGAAGTTGATCACAGTACCTCACACACTTAACTCTGAAAACATACAATAAAACTATGCACTAATAAAAACACTAAGAACAATAACATAGCAATTCTAAAGAGAAATAAACATATAAAAAAAAGGAAAATCACCTCATATGCTTTGTGACAGATGTCTGTTGGATGCTACTACAATTCTTGCTATTATCATCACTACCGAAAGACAGTGAAGGATAAGGAGAATACAGCACTGTAGGACTGACAATGCTGAGCGGTGGGAACATACATTGGACCGTCCTCAGAGAGTTGGCAATGCAGCACCAAAATCCTGAATGTATTACCTCAATCCTCAAAATCGGCTTGATGCAAGAAGCAGATGGATGGACTTCAATAAGATGGATGGGAACATACAGATCCAATACTGAGCTCTGTCTTATAAGAACTGTAAGGTTGAACTAAAGTCACCCTCAAACTTTAATTACCAAAATTAGAACTTGCAGTGGTGCAGAAGTGCTTGCTGGTGAGGGCTTTTCCAGTGCAGACTTTAAGGTGATGGGAAGGAAGTAAAAAAACAAACATTAATCACAATCAGGGTTCCTTGACTAAGCAAAAACTCTACCTGAGGACATCACGCCTGAAGGCCTGACTGAGTGGGTAAGCACTCCTCCGGAAGAAAACTGCCCTGTAGCCGAGCTCACTCAACAAGCACTCCACAGAAAGCAATATTTTGTAAACGAGCTTTACTCCTCAACCATTAAGTCCATGGTTCCTCTATCACTGAGGTTCTTAATAGCCCTCCTGCTTGTGACAGGTGTTCTGCAAATTGCCTCCCTTAAATGATTAATGAGGGAAGCTCTGTCTGTGCTGAGGCTAAGACTGAAGGCTGTGTAATACAGTATGGGAGATTTAGATTCAACATGAAGATGATTAAAAACTAAGACCTGAGTAGGAAATTACTCCTGTTACAATGAATATTAGCTTTGAGGATCATTGAATGCGCATAAAGAAACCTCTGACTGATTGACTTAGCTAGCTGCAAGAGCAGCGACAGGTCTGCAGTACAGCCCTTGCTAGATAAGACAGAGAAGCCTGATGTTGCATAAACTATAACACCAAAATTTAACATGAAGACAAGAAAGCTAGGAATTTACAACATTTAAACTACAGAAAGTCAATATAATGTCAATAGCAACTCTTTTCTTTTTGTTTTTCAACTTTTGTTTGTGTTTTATTTTCATTAGTTCGGTTTATTTGTGGAGCAGGTTTGAGTACAAACTCAAAATCAGATTTGAGAGATTTGAAAGCCAAAAATACAGCACTTACTGAAATCAGTCTTTACTCACACACCCTTTATGCAAAACTGCAGCAAGGTCCCTATCCCTTAATGCTTGGAGCATTATGCCATGGGGCTAACTAAATGCTCTGAAATCTCCAAAATAACTAAATGCATATGGGCTGTGAGTGTGCTCAAACTTGTGTGTGTAGCTGTGTGTAGCTGTGTGTTTAAAAAATAAGAAATTGACTTATAATGAAAAGATGAATTTTGTCCAAGGGGACAATTAAAGTAAGTATTCTATTGTGTCTTGGGCATTGAGAAGGAACTTTAAAATAACTTCAATGAAAACTTGACAAGCTCTTCGATTGTAATCATCAGTGAGGGGTATTTGTTGATCTGAGAGACTCAGTGATTCAGGATTAAATTTATGAAATTACTCATTGTAAACAAAACCAGCATTTACATAAGAGACGTGACACAAAACCTCTGTCTCCTGTGTCGATGTCGCCCTGTGACCTTTTCCGTGTGCAACTTTGCTGTTTGCACAATTAAAGGCAGCATATGAGGGTGCTCCAGTACCCCTTTTTTACTGTGACCATGGCAACAAAAGACCCCACTAACCTTTACAAAGTAGTTATTTTAACCCAAATGATCATTTCATAAACACCTGACCAATTTGTTTTTGTGGATGAGCCCAAAAAAACCTTAACAATAGCAGTCACATCATTTAACACTATTTTTTCTGAAAGGCTCAGACAATGTCAGCCTGTTGGTTGTATGTGTTGTTCTTGGGGAAATGGACAAACATGCTTTTAATTTTGATGAATTCTGTTCTGCTTTTGCCTGTTCTGCCAAGCACAACTTCTCTTTCGCTGCTGGGAATTTACTTTCCTGAAAAATTCAAAAGCTAACATGAAGTCACTTTGTCTATTTAAAATAGACAAATAAACAAAACCCCCTAAAAACTCAAAACTTTAACAGCTTTAACAGCCAGAAAGAGTTAAAATTCCTCTTTAACCCTTAAAGATCTACGGAAATGTGACTGTCATGAGTTATTTTCTATATTTTAAGCTGTTCTAGCAGTCAGCATCAAGTGTCATACATCTTTTGATTTAAGAAAACCTTAAGTTTCTGCCTTGTCTGTTTGAAAGTCCTGATTTTTGTTACATTTACTTTGGGAATTAAGAAACTTAACCCAAACCCTCACTCTCACTCTCATCCTCACCCTCACCCCAAGCAAGCTACAGCCATTTTTTTAATAACGTTATCCAAGGCAAACAAGGCATATCTGATACCACTGAGAAGCTGAGAAATTGTAATTTATATGACTTTTGAAAAGAAGTTTATTGCATAAGCGATTCAAAAGTTCTTTAGCATAAAAAAATACCAAATTTTAGAGACCAGTAGCTGTTCAGGTCTTAAAGCAGCAGTCCCCAACCTTTTTTACGCCGACGGGTTTCATGCAAGACAATATTTTCACAGACCAGCCTTCAAGGTGTTGGGGATAAATACATTGAAATAAAATGATACGACCGGCATAACAATAAATATAAGTGCATAAAAATACAATTCACTAATACGTTGAAGTCATTACTCATTACCTTACTCATTTTTGCTAGCTTAAGGGCTTAACTGAGGTAACATATCAGTGACTTAGGTGTGACCTGTCTTAACCTGTGTCAAGAGGCACCGACGGATGTAATTGGGAGAGAATTTGGTTATTTTTCAAAATAAAATATCCTTCAGACTCTGATCGTCAATAAAATCTTTTTTTTTTTTTTTTGTGTGGCCAAGAACCAAATGACAAACGGACCGGTACCGGTCCGCGGCCCGGTGGTTGGGGACCACTGTCTTAAAGGGTTAAATTTCTACAGTGAGTACTGTTGTTCTGTATAACACTTTGTATCCTCCTATTATATTTCAAGTGTTGGGGTGATGTCTCCTATCAAGTAGCTGTCACCTCCTGCTGTCCTCAACACCTCCATCTCTGTAGTAATAAGAGGTCAACTCTGACCATTATTCCTTTTTGTGTGGGTGTCTGTGCTCAAATGTGAGAGCTCTGAAAATGCTGCCATTCTTCTTTGACAAGGGTTTCATCTCACAAATACAAGCTATCAGCACAGAGTGTGCCAGTGTTCTCTCCGGCACAGCCATAGCTGACTGTATTTACAAGTGAGTCAGTCAGTCATTTACAAGTATTTTTTCAAACTGTTGTTATATTGACTCATGTGGACACTTTGTTCTAGGAAACCTCATTTGTTGTTCCCCCAAAGTCTATAAGACAGAATTACAGAAACGCAGAGGGGAGAGACAAATCCCATGATTTGACTTGAATCAAACTTTAGTTACAAATTAAAGACTTGACTCGACCTTGACTTAAAGCTTTTCTTTAACTTGAAAGCTGTGACACAAAAGGACTTTCTTTTAACAAATAACTGCATTTTTCTAGATATTTTGAAGTTAAATTTTGTTTTTTTTTGATTTGGTGATTTCTTGTGAATGTGCACAAAAACAGTAACCTATTAGAATGTGGATGACCAGCACAGGATGATACATGAGGCAACTAGTCCAAAAGGATGCCAGTCCAAGGCAAAAAAAAATATGGTTTTAAGGATTAGGTCATAGATGAAAATACTAAGAGGAGAATAACAGCTCACATGTCAGTGACTTGACCACTGTAACATCCAACTTCATCCATCACTACAATGCCTAAAAAGTAAGTTACTTAAATGTGTCTTTAAGGCTATCTCTCAAATGTTGGTCAGAAATCTAAGATTAAGTTATGCTTAATTTATTTTAAATCGATTATGCACATTGCTGAAAAGGCATTTTGCTATTATAAAGGGACTTATTCAAGGCTTTATAACAAGTGTTACTACTGAATGCAGGCACATTAACAGGTAACACAGCTGTGTGCTCATGATGAAATGGTTATAGGTATAATTTGTCTCCTGACAGGCCACAGTACCCCTTTATCCCCTGTGAAAAAAAAAACTACTTGAGGCTAAATGTTAGCATTTGCTTTAATGCATTGTGGCCACTGTTGCATTAGAAACAACCTCAGATGGGTCTTTTGTAAAATCTGAGCTCCAGTTGTATTTGTATTGGGGCGTAGTTTAAGTTTGATCACAATGATATTTTAATGATGAATTAATGTAAACTTGACTTGTGATCTGCTCTATCTTAGGAATGACATGACTCAGCCAGCTTGGGACTTGCATAAATATATAATACAACAAAGATGATTCCACAGTTTATAACTAAAAGATGTAACCCCCCCCCCCCAACCCCCCTTTAATCCTAAACCCAACCATAAAAATGATAAACTAAGATACAACGTTTTCTGACTCTGGTGAAAGAGACAGCATTGTTCCTGTTAAAAAAAGAGTTTTTTCTGTTCAGGTTGAGACTTATATACAAATATGTATTGTTTGAAATGAATATATAATGTATACATGTATTATGTAGAACAGTTTAGGTTAAAATGTATTCCAGGCTATGAAAACACTTACATCTTAATGTTGTGCATGAATAGTTCTCAATATAATTGCAAGCTTAATGCTGAGAAAGTACATGTTCCTCGGTGCAGTGAAGCAAATTTTCACCAAAAAGGACAAAACACTTCAAAATGTCACAAAGACCTTCGAGGTCCTTAGGGAAATACTGTATTGTCCTGATCGCAAGCTGTCAAAAACATGAGTTGAAGCAGTTTAAGTAAATACCCCTCAAATATTACTTGTCAAACCTGGTAAATCATCTTCATTGTGCTGAGGGCCCCAAACAGCCTACTTACAATGAGGCTCCATGGACCAATGACCCTGACTTACATTGTGAATGTCATTCTCCAGACATACTTTATGTCTCCAAGCTGGGTCGAGGCTATGAGATGACTTGTTCTTTTCACAAACGCACCAAAGTGGCAGTGTCGATTACTTAAAAACATACTAGAATAGATTTTTGACTGTTAACATTCATTACAAGATTTTGCAGTGTACTTAAAATGCTGGCCTTTGGGTTAGAACTCTGTTTTCTTCGTCTATTAATTTCCTTTCCATGCAAACACTATTAAACACATGCTGTGTGGTCTGACGGATCTGTGCTGGGAAGCCGTCACATTAAGACAAATACAACTCAGCAGAGCAGGAAAACCGCTGCGCACCACATCCCAACTGTATCATGTAATTACTTTCAAATTGCATTTGGGATTACTGGGAGCTACAGCTAAAAACCACAGTCTCATCATCACCATCATCATCATCATCATCATCATTCTCACAATCAGCATGATAGTCATCATTACCATTATCATAATCATTAGTATTTCTCATTGATATAAGAATAACACAAATATGTATGCTCATTACTAGACTGGGATCAGTTGCAGAAAGCTGAGGAGGATTTATTCAGTCGTAACCAAACAGCACTCACCTCAACCAATCAGATCACTTGTCAGAGGAGCTCAGAAATAGACAATGCTCAAGGCTAAGCAGAAGTGTTACAGCTGATGTCAGACATGAATGTGTCTGCATGCAATGTCTTCCACACCACTGATAATTATGGCAGGATTGGAGTTTGCATGTCTTTGTCTTTGCGTGTTTTGGAGTGACATTTTTTTTCTTTTTTTTTTGGTTTCTCTCCTTGTGCTTGTGCTTCATAGAATAATGAGAGGCTGGCTGCCTCACCTCTAATGTTCTGCTCTTGTCGGGAGACTGCGGTGAGTCACCATTGAACAATAGATAATGGATGATATAAGAGACATGAACTGCATCATATCAACAAAGAGAGCAATCAACCCTGAGTCACCGGTCACTGTTACATGAATTACAGGGGATCAAACTGCATAAGGTGCAATTACAAGTTTCTTCTTTGGCTTTTTTTCTCCAAAATGATGGCAGGAGAGTAGCAATTAAATGCAAAATAAAAATGTAAAGCAAAACATTTCATTTCGCTTTATTTTGAATATAAGCCATTCTTTTGTATTCTGAGACATGCAGGATGTTGCTGCCTGCCTCTATAGGGGATTCACAGGTTTATTGATCAATTCCAGTGCCTGAAATTACTTTTTGCCAAGCAATAGGCTTTCTGTCTTTTATATTTCACTTCCCAGTCCCTGTTCATGTTAAACAATAGCATAATACTAGAAAAAAATTACAATACACTGCAGAGACAAAGCAATATTATGCTAGTGTTTGGTGTCATGCTGAACTGAGGGCTTTCTTACTAGAAGTTTCAGTTGAATATCTGCTGTAAATTCTCTACTGAGTGCAGTTTCACATGAATAACCTCTCTTTACTATCAATATACTGTAGAACTTGCATCCACACCATCTATGAAATGTACAGTTTTGTAACAAACATAATTTTACATGCTTCTGTTGATGTTTTTTTTTAATGACTAAAGGCAGGGTTTTGAGCTATGCTCCCAATGTGTGCATGCACATAAACTATTAATTTTTTATGTTTTAATGATCTGCAATAGTGTTCATGTTGTACATAATGGTCTAAGTAAGAAAGATAACAAGTAAGACACAGCCAACTAGTCATATTAATCAATAACCAGTGTGTAGAGTGGCACTCTCATATTTTTTGCATATTTAAGGGGATCACACCACAGTTCACAGGAGGTGGTGTCACGGCTCTGTCCGTGACCTTGTATTTTGTGTTTTGCTTTTAGTTTCTCTGTTTTCCTCTTGTGCTTTCCCCGTCTGTGTTTGTGTGTGTGTGCGTGTTTGTGTGTGTGTGTGTGTGTGCACTTGTGTTTCTATCTAACAGGGGAACAAGGCGTCGTTACACATTCACCAACAGTGGACCCCGTGTCCGACAGGGGACATTTTTTCAGTCCCCTGTTGGACATGCTTTAAATCTTGCTAAAATCATGTCTAAGACGCTCTG
>JAPZDY010000005.1:14077469-14122717 GCA_029783645.1 Ctenochaetus hawaiiensis
CTTAAAAGTAAATGTTCTTTTCTATTTTTGATTTTTTACAGTGACCAGAAATACTGGACCCCTTTTAGATAGCGACACTTGACGGTGCACTGTTGGCCATAAAGGCTTGTAATAGTGTGTGTGTTTGCATACGTGTTATGTGGGTGTGGTTTCTCTCACCTGCTGGTTGATTCATCTCCATACCGGCTGCTCATCATCTCAACATGTACCACCATATAAGCCTCTGTCATCCCACTCATTCATGGCCAGTTTGTTCTGCCTGTAGTAACTCTCTCAACAACTCAATGCAAATTCACTGTTTGCTCCTTCTCTTTGAGTCTTTGCTTTATCATTTCTCTACTAACCTCTGTACTTTCGAAAGCATAGATCAACCTACCTTGCGCTCCAGCCTCTCAGCCACACCACAGCCACCACACCGCCATTACCATCTGTTCACCTGCTACAAACTCTATTCCCCGAGCCTGCCACCTGCCTTCTCTCCTCTCCCTGCCTTCAGCTCAACATTCATAACATCGGCATCAACAACAATTAATCCCTTTTTGCTAACTATTCTCCTGTGGTCTGTGTCTCCATTGTGGGTCCAGTTTCAAATTAAAAGTCAACAGTTAACAGGTGGTCTCATACACATTTTGTGGACCACTCCCAGTCATTTACACTCCATATGTAATGAACTTCCAGAAAAAAAGGCCCAAAGTAAAACAAATGAAAAACTAAAAATCTCTTTAATCTGTATTGTCATATGTATTTACAAATATATTTTTAAATGTGCCTCACAGGCTATTGCCAATAAGGAGGATGAGCCTTATTTTAAAAGAGATACATTCAATCAATGACATATTTCAACTGGTTGCCAACAGACATGAGATAGATAAGTCTTGTGAATTACTTTACAAATAAATAAGCAAATAAATGAAAAAACAAATAAAACTTTAAAACTTCATCTTTGTTGTGCCAAATTTAACCCCCGAAACATGCTTGGCATTTTTGTAGGGGAAAGAAAAAAAAAACATCTATATAAGAGGCAGAAATGTCAATAAAGCAGCTCCATTTATCTGATCATGCGTAATTTAAATTGCACTGACATTTCCTCTGCAGCCTCTGAGATCCACAGAGGCACCAGTCATCTAATTCAGCTGTTTGTTCTGCTGGTTCTGAGGAAGGGTCCGAGATGTCTGGGAGCATCAAAGAAGAGTTTGCATTTAAATCTGGTCATCAGAACTGAGAAGGACTGCATACAAACCACATCAGGCAACAGTGAAATGACACGGAATTGTCACTGAGGAGAAAAGACAGGGGGAGGGGAGAAGAGGGACTGTGCTGCTAAAATTACATATTGAAATGTAATTCTTCTGTACGCTTCCATCAACAAGTATTACATGTAAGAGCACAGTTCATTAATTAGGTGTTCAAAGATCTACTTAACATAAAAAATCCCTCCTGAACATTCTAAATTTCAACTAGTGGCCGGACTTATTGTGTCGTGTTCCCAAGATTTTGGCACTCTCTGAACGTAACAACCATGGCGAACTGAGACGGATATACGGGAAAGTGCTGAGAAGGCGAGATCAAAGATGAATCCCTTCCTAAAGCTCATGAGTCCTGGCACCTGGAGATCCGCAGTGTGTAAAATCCAACAAGTCTAGCAACCTCATGAGCAGCTTTCCCTCAGTAATACATCACTCAGCCCACACTGAGCTGTCTGTGGTGTTGTGCAACATGCAGCTCCAGGGAAAGGATCTGCAGTGACGTGGTTCAAAAGTTCAATCCACATGCCAGTGTCTTTCTTTCAGACATGATTAGATGAATGAGAAGTGTGAAGATTGTTGACTTGATTACAGCTGGAATATTGATGGGAGAAATTATTTGTAATCTATGCATGAAAATAAGAAAGAAGTATGTTGCTGATCTGTCATTGATTATGTTGTTCTTGTTCTTAATAGATTTTTTTAGCCTGTTGCTGCAAGGATGTAAAAGTGTCTGCAAGTGCTGAAATTTCTCATAAATGAAGTTCTGACCTGACATGTTATCTTATATTTCTAAAATTCTGCTGTTTTGGATAAATGGGTTCATTTCTGTAAACATTTGTCTCGGTTGAGTCAAAGTCCTGCCACTCAGCAGCCATCTTGGTGTGACAGTTGACAGGTCCTATCACTTGAAATGCCCCCTTTTGTTACTTTAGCATAAAATACTTTTCCTTACAGGTTACACCTACACTACGCATGTGCAGGGTTTCATGACACAGGTTTCTTTTATGGCTCAATCCAGAGTCCCAACCGTTTTCACTAGATATGTTCCTGGCTCAGCTGTTAGCAAAGCAGATTATTTGCTCTTGGGAAGAAGCAGCAGGTCCTTTGTCATACATCTTTGACCATACAGAAGTTTTCTATTCTAATTCTTTAAGTGGTTTATTTGTTATAATGTCTCTGATTAAGTTTGGTGGCTCATAAAGACATATTCCAGATGCTGATATTTTCCATGTAAATGCTCCCTCTGGGTAATTATTTGCCGCAATTTGAATTTACTAAGTTTGAATCCACAACCTAAATTTTATATATCATGGAATTGTGGTTTAGTCGTCACACTGCACAAAAATTACCCTGTGCTCCGTCTTAAAGACACTGAGCTGTAGCTGTATGCATATACTTTTATTAAATCTTGACTATGGCAGGACTCACTGCAGTTAAGAAGCCAATCTTATCTTTGGCATAATACTTCCGATGAATGTTATGGATGAGATCTGCTGAAAGGGATGAAATTCAATGACAGGTGTATTTTTATATTGACATATGATTTTCAAACTGGTCTGTCATATCCTAAACCCAGTGTATGGCACTCACACACAAGTTTAGTCCACAACTACTCTTAGAGCATTTTTTTTTTTACAAAGTCTGTGAAATGTAAATTGACATATCCTCCTAAAAGTAAAAGGAATGACTCTTTATAAATGACTGGAAATATTGCAGTGGGGAAGCTACATGTAGCTAAATATCAAACCGTTGTCACATCTGCTTCAGCTGAATCCAGTTGCTTCCTGGTGCAATCATCATGTTATAGGCAGAGACAATCTTGCTCACTGCAAGACACAGAAGTGTCTGCTGTGTCTGTGACTACACTCACTGCTGCTGAATGCATCTGTCATTGCTCAGACTCCGCTGTCATTTAAACTGGCCCCTCTACACAAATGGAGAACCATTTAAATATGCTATTTCATAGCACGCTGGCTTTAGTGCAGCTATCACCCCCTCTAACCCTGTGGCATTTTCAGTATAGGACACTACAGTGAATCAACATTATTAGGGATGCACTGAGCATGATGAGAATATTTAAATATTTTTACAGCCAAAGAGAGAGGTTCTTTTCTCTGTGAGGGGTAATTTAGCATCCAGTCTTAAGTAATTAGAGATTTTTATCATTTGGTGGTAATTAAGCCTCCTTTGTTTTTTCAATCTCCGTGTCTTAGTCTGATTAATGGCTGTCATGTAACATTAGGTAGCTATTGTTATTCTAATGTGACACAGAAAAAAAGCTGACAGGACAATACATCATATAATTGCTGTAATTTCATTACGTTTTAAGGCTCACATGCTCAGCTACCAAATTCATGATTATTTAGCTTTTTCTTTCCATTCTTAAAAAGAACGTTATGTGTTAACACGCTGGGCAGAGCCTTACACAGGGGACCAGAGTAGGAGGTGGTGATTCACTGACCCCAGTTTACTGTAAGCAAACCATGAGTGAGTAAACACACGCGTGAACTCAGTTACTTTTTAGATCCACAACGTGTATTCATTGCATTTAAACGAACAAAAACTGTTTTTGTGCAAACGCCCGTTGATGCATCCATGAAATAAAGTGGAGACAAAGTGTAAATGGTCATTGACAGTCTGTTAAATTTTAAAAACAAATGGTGCACAGCTTTGCTTGAGGAAGCTCAGTAACATTGTTGTACTGGAGCTTGAAGCTCACAAAGACTGCTTTTTCTTGTCTGACCAATCAGAGCTCAGTCAGACAAAACAGTAAACCCCATTTCAGAACCTGCACAGAACTTTTTCATGTCTGCTGAAGTTTAGCTGCTTTTGCATGTGGTATGTTGTGCACGCATGTAGTTTAACAGCTGCATTGATGCATAGTGTATATAGTGACTTGTATAGTCATTATGGCCATCCATTCCTGTTAGAGCAAGAGGTGGAGGAATAGCTGGGTGTGGTGAGACATGTCAATGAGGCATCCACCATCCCTGCTCCAAATTACAAAAATTAGCCGTGGGTGGCTTCTTTCGTCTGTCTGAATGACGTGAGTGGGCTGTGTACTTTGAACTGCAGCGCTGCACATGGAATGACATCTCCAGCCCACTTCCTGTCTCTCACTTTATTTCTCTCTGCAACACCACACACACACACTTCTGTCTGATGAGCGCTCCATTTGTTGTGAGACACTCCGCACATCATCGGGCATATCCCAAGAGTCCTCAGATATATTTAAAGAGTCTGATATATCAAAGCCAGTGTGAAAAAAAAAGCAGGCATGCAGCGGCTTTAAATGTTCCAAGTGTCTTTTCGCCTAATTGCCGAGACAAGCTATTGAGAGTGACTGTTTATACCCAAAGCCCACCTCCACTCAAAAAAAAATCTCCTTCTGTTTTCACTCAAACTAAATGATTTCCTGAGTTCTTAACTTAAGTAAGTATGTATCTCAGCTGGCTCAGTTAACTGGTCATGCAGGTGATAGTGGACTATTCTTCTGATGTCCATAGCAGAGCCTCCATTCCTCTAATTCAATATATAATGTCATGTAATTTGTAAATTGTAAGTAGTTTAAGAATGAACATGGTCTTTTTTGTTTGCATAGGCATAAAAAATGACTCCAATGATCCGGCACTGAGGCTGGGAAAATAGCAAATGTGCCTAATTGGCCTCACAGCTTTAAGTGTATTCAGCAGGGCACAACTAATAAACTGGAGAGCCTGGTCTAAAACTTGTTCATGTGTTGGCCTGCAGGGAGTTTTGTCATGGGTTGTAGACACACTAAGTGTCAAAAACGGCACTGCGTCATGCACACTCAAACATAACAGCATTTTTAAAATTTGTAATTGGGTTGATTTTTTTTTTTTTTTGTGAAATAAACATTTGCTGTTCTTTAACCTTTACATGCTGCATGTTTACTGGCTGCCCATGTTCAGCCGCGCTTAATAACATCGCAAAAGTAAATGAGCCATATAATGTGGATGTCAGCTCTCTTCTTTTCATGAACAGAATTCAGTAGAGATTCAGTAAATATTTTAGAAAAGTTATATATATATGTATAGCATATAGTATCCAATATTATGATGAGACTTCAAACAATCAGCAACTGGCTTGTTGCAGCATGGCATGCAAAACAGTTTTCTGTTTAATAATACAGTACACGAAAAACATAAGCCTTTATATAGAGCTCTGTGGTCATTCATTATTCATAGTGTAATGCTAATAAGGCTTTGTGCATTCAACTCTAAGAGGAAGAAACCAGAGTCTGGTACTAAAGTCAAGAGTGTGAAACTCTCATGAGGATTTGAGATGTGATTACTTGCATGACACTGAAGTTAGGGTTGGCTTCAGTGTTGATCATAGTCACATGTCTGACAAAGGTTGACTTAAACAAACAAACAAAAAGAGTAATGTTTCTGCACAGTGCAATTCCTATTCATTTTAAAACAGTTGCAGGAAATCACTGTCCTCTTTCTGAATATTTGTGATAGTAATTTGAGACATTGATTTGCAGACTTTTATTGTAAATGTTTCCCAGAATGTTTATTTTTGTCCTACACTTGTATACAATAAACTGAAGACACAATGAAACTCTAAAGAAATCATGATTTCCTGTAGATAGTGAAGAAAACAGTTGGTTAGGATCTTGTTTAGAAATACACTTTTCATAATGAGCAAATACAATGCATCATACATTGTCATTGTCATACATTGTCATACATTGTATCATACATTGTCAAATTAACAGTGTCGTATGTCATACTCCAATCACTGCTCAGGTGCATCTTCATTGACATGTAAGACATGTTTTGCAGTTTTTTCTGCACCTAATGTTAATTTTGTTCACTTACAAACTTTCTTTTTATTTTGTCTGAAGCTGCTTATGTGCATTAATGTTAATTTTAATCTGACTCTATTATTGGATTTTATTTAAAAAAGCTTTTAATTGATAGCCCATTGCAATGTATGAAATGGCAGATGTTAAAGCTCAATATGAATAGTTGCTCTAAAGCTCCATGATGTACTTTGATTTCACCTGCAACTCCCTGGCAGCTGTTTCCGTCTCATGCAGGCAGTTGGCAGTGTTTATGGGAGTCTGATCAACAGTGGTTGTTTTGCTTGGAGCAGCAGGGACAGAAATGAGAATTTGCACATCCTTAATTCAGAGCAGATGGAATCTAAATGGATGTGCCGTGGTCTGTATGAGGTCACATTGCAAGACTCAATTGTAGTGTTTGGTTTATTCAATTAGCTGACTCCTCTGAGTCTCACAACAGCCAGGTGGGACTCTTGTTATTCTATTTCAGTCTGCTACAGCAAACAACGGTGCAAGATACTACGTGTCAAAAGGAAATAGGAAGCTAAACAACATATTTAGCAAACTGGTTATTATAGTTTCTCCTCAGCTAATGTAACTCTTGGTGATTACAGTGGTCACATGAATACCATAATGTCAGTTCTAAAGCTTATTGGTGTTTTTTCTTGCAAAGTGTAATTCACTAAGTGTGCATTTTTGCAAATAACAATCAGGAAATTTCACCTTTATATGATGGTTATGTGATTGCAACAGTGCCTACAACACAAACGTGCATTGTTTTATTACAATTGTTATGAATGAAAAGCTAATGTTGATTTACTGGGTTAAAGTCTCCCATCTCATTTCTATATTTAAATGATAAGCTCAATTAACTATGAACTTAATTTTTGACTGCAGCAAATTCTATGATTCTATGGGATTGTGAGAGACCAGACTCAGTGAGATGACTGCTGAAACTAATTACGTTTAAGCCGTCTTTCAGTATATCTTTTTTTCTCTGTGCAGTATCACAAAAAGCAACAGAGCATGACGGGCTTCTCTAGGGAGTTTACAGCCTATCAAGAGGTCCGATCACGGCACAAATTTATTACTAGACAGAAGGTGCAGTAGATAAGAAAAAGACATGTTGAAATTTTTTGAAAGCTTGAATAACAGCACTGTGTGAGGGTGTAACCATGAGTAAAACGTTCAGATAAAAACTACAAGAAGAAATGCAATTAAGGTGCGAGAAATGAAGCTGTGCAGGTTCATATCAGCCTAGTTGCCAGAATAAAATGTTGGCATTGTTCTGCTAACATTCTGTGAGTTTAATATGTATCACATAATTTCTACAATGCATACTGATGTAAAGTAGCTCACATTACATATATATGAGCTGAAGGAGGAGATGATGCTTGCAAGATGGCTGGGTTAGACTGCGGCAAAGCAACACGCCACACTGAGACTTGCTCTCCTCTTGTTTCAACCAAAAAATCCAGCAGGTTCATTTACTGACATATTAGGACAATTTTCAGCTGTGTTTATGGTGACAAAATTCAAATTATTAAGACAAAACATTTTCTTGCGGAACCTTGCCAGAGCTGTCAATAGAAAACTGAAATGGAAAGTAAAATCACATTAAGTTTCAATCTGTCAGTCGTTTGGAAAATCGTACAATCCAAACATTTTTTCTGGCAATTGGGTTTTTGATATCACTATTCTTATTGGCTTTTATGCACGTACCATTAATAATTAACAGAGATTCCCAGGGTATTTTTTCAGCTGTCCTGATCTCAGATCTTCATTGCACAGTTAATTGTCTAAACTAAGTTAGATCAAAAGAATTTAGTTGAAAAGAATTGCTAACAACTGAATTTACCTTCAGCTTTGTTTACTGTGTGTTTGTAACTTCCTGAGAAATAAATTACATTCAAATATGGGTGTAGTCAAAGATTCTGCAACCATAACTGTACAAAAGTGTACAAAATGGACAATTAAATGTAATGATATTTTCCGTTTTATAGCAGGTAGCAACCAGCGTTAAGGTGCATTACTGCCACCTAGTGTGACAAAGCGGAAAGGGAATACACAGGTATGATTAAAGAGGCACGTCATTATTTACAGAATATTATTATGTGTATTTTTTCCACACAATTTCATTGTTTAATTTTTTAAAAATCATTCTCATGGTCAATTCTGGTATATTTTTAGACCCCTATGTATTACAGAACACGGTCATAAATCAGTCCTATTGGCTTTCTTTCCTAATGAATGACTGTATACTCAAGTTTTTACAGCTGGATACCTTGTTTCCCTCTCAGAGCTCATAAATATCAAAGTGCATTTCATTGCTGCTCTTTTCATCTGACCTGATTCTGAGCTTAATAATGAAACAGCACTGTCTTGCTTCTCCAAACATTTCCTACCCATAAATCTAATTAGAACAAACATCCACCAACGCTAAATTTATGCACCAACCCCGGAGCTAGCTTCTGGTAAGAGCAAAGAAGTACTGTATCTGGGCTGCTAATGGGGAAGGTTAGAGAGCTGAGGTCAGCAGCTTTAGCTGAACTCAACTCTATGCTGTGCTCTAAAATGTTCACTGGAAGCTGGAGCCGGACTGTAGCCTTTAGGGACTGTCACAAAGTGCTCAGCGAGGTGGTCACTAAGGGACTGCCCTCATTGTGGAGGGAAGAATGAGGCCCTCCATGTTGCGTCTGCTGTGGGTATGTTGATGCAAAAAGCGAAAAACGAGTGTATACTCATGGTATGAGAAAAAGCGGTGGATCCTTTAAAGCATCCCGCTGTGTGGAATGTCAGGTCATGTAAATCAGAGGGAACTTTGATGTTGACACTGTGTTCATATCAATGCATTTCTTATCAGATCTCAGACTGTAAGGCTGGCATCTTGTCGAAACCGGTTGAGCACAATTCTTAACATCACTGGGCAAGTGAAACAGAAGCTGGTCTACGGAGTGAAAGCTCACGCAACCCTTGCACGTTGGTGAACACTTCAGCAATGGAGGATTCAGAGCAGATGTACTGACTTAATAATAGTTGAATAGATTATAAAAATACACTGAAGCACATAGATCTGTCCTACTCATGTGAAACTCTTTTTGAATAGTGAACATCTTTCCTCATCAAGCTTTGAGCAGATCATATTATCATCTTTAAAATATAATTTTAATGAAAATTTCAGAATGTATTTTTGATCCTTTCCCTTGACCCAGAGCACTGCAATATACAATTCCATCTATTTACCATCAGAAAGGGCTAAATAACTCATAAATACATAGACGTGGGCCCAATCTCTAGATGCCCCCTGGACATCCATCCATGCAGCTAGCCATGAGGAGGAGTTCAGCTTAACAATCTGGCTGGGACTCATGGAGGCATGCCAATCATTATACCAATGAGAGGACTGCACTGAGTTAACACCATATCATGTGCACTGTTTCCCTCAGATTATCAGAGAGGGAAATAACTAAGACACTTACCTGCAATCTCAGTGGGCTTAAATATGGCAAAATCAATTATCAAAAGGATAACATAATCTCTATTCTCATATCAATCAATCTCCATCAATCTCTATTCTTCAATCAGGTTAAAGAAAGGAGGGATGCAGGTTTTAGGAGAAGAACACCAAAAAAAAAAAAGCATAGACTTTTAAGGCGATTTTGCACAACGAATCAACATCAACAACAACAAACAACAACAAACAGCAACACATCCATCATAAATGTACTGTGAGAGTGTGTCCAAGGCCATAGATGGTACGTGTTCTTAATCAGAGGGTTTGGAACCAGAACTAAGTAATTTCTAATGGCATTATTGTTGTAGCTTGCATTTTCCATTATCCCTTCTTTATACTCACACCGTGCCAATTGAGCTAGCTTTTCTCTGCAGAGCATTAGTCACAAAAAGCTAATGGAACTAATGGAAGGCTTTCATGGAACAAGACTGAGTTGAGCATATAAAAAATCATTTTTTTCCTCTCTTTCTCTCTATATATAGACTGTTAGATATCTATATGCAGATATAGACTAATATAGAAATAAACATTACATAGATTCAGATATAGTGTGTGATTATGTCCTGGTATAAATAACAGAGTGAAGCAGGAGTTGATAGGGGCTGATTCAGACCAAGATGGCCAAACCACAGTAGTAATTAAAGGAGGTCAAGACACAGTCTTTGATAAGGCTACAGGATCCAGTCCTGTGAGCTCAATTACTGTATCAGACAAGGAGACTGTAATTCTACAAAGTGTGATTATGTACCAAAGATTAAAAAGGAAGTTTTATTCACCTCTTTCAATGCACATTTTTCCTTAAAAAAATCTGAAACAAAGCACCAAAAATCTGCACAAATCTTCAACTGCTGCAAAAAAGTTTTTATGCTTCTGTAAGGTGGAAACGTTTGTGCATACGTGAAAGCACATGTCACAAAGTGCAATGGAAAGAGAGCAAATAAATCATGATGTATATGAAGCATGCGACGTAAACATTCACTGAAGTCTCCTAACGACCAAAAAGATAAAAAGTGTCAGCAGACGAAAACACCAGATCTGTGAGGAGACTATAACCCTCGTTAAATTTATACATAAAACATACATTAATGTAATGTCTTTTATTTTAGTGCTTTAGTTTGTAGAATGCATACAGACATTTAAAGATTTACTTTAAACCTGGATAATTAAAAATAGTGGTTTTCTTTAGTTTTCTGGTCTGTTAACAGGATTATTACAGTGGTGTTTGTCTACATGTGAAGCCTAATGGCCCATTTTCATCCTTTAATTTAAATTTGAATTTAAATTAATCTTATAAACTTCTACTTCAACCTTCCTACAATCTAATAAATAAGAGGTTACATTTTTGCACTTAGCGACTCCTCTCCTTTCTTTTCTTCATCAGAGAGGCCATCCTGGACCCTCCCCCACCGGACATTTACCTGTCGGCTGTGTTCAGATAGGATACGAGCTGATGTGTTCTGGCATTATTGAAGTAACCCTGTCTTCACCTGCTGATATTGTCTTCCTCTTTCACATAATGTATTCTTTCTGCTCCAGATGCTTCTCCTCCCAACCACAATGCACAAGGCTGCACTTGGGATTGCACTTACATCCCAGGTCACTGATACTGCAACGATCTGTTGATCACACCTGCATGTTGAGTGGCTTGATATTATAGCAATTGCAACCCATTTCAGAAAGGCCAAAGAGGTCGAGGTAAAGGTCACAAAAGTCAGTTCAAACTATTTGATATCTGATTTCCTCTTTTTCTCCCACCAGGAGGGCTGCTGGGTAATCAGTGCTGCTGCCGGTGGCTGGAAGTTATATAAGACTTCAATTTTAATCAGCACTTTTATTTTTTTCCACCTTAAACTTAACTTGCTGAAGTTAACTTGCTTATCAGGTCAGGTTCCCTCAGACTGCCATCCAGGACTCTCTCGGTTTAGCACTATTGATTCTTCATACTGAATTTCTGCCCTTCTGTGGATCATGGAAATAACCTGCAGGGGTTTAATTTTTTAACTCAGGCATGAAATCATATTGTTGCTGCTTGAAATGAAGTCAGATTCTTATTGAGCTCTGTATCTGTGATGAGGGCTCTAAAAGCACGTTTGGCTTTGATCAGGGCTGACATTAATATAATAATACCATGTTAATATGAGTTTTATCTTACCTGATAATGTTCCTATTAAACAGATAACACATGCGCTCACTCATTCAGTCAAAACTGTGTTGTGTTTTAATAATTTTGCTTGCTCTGACACAGTGAGAGGTGCCCTTTCACTTTTGGAAAAGCTAAGATTACTGTTCCGCTAATCACTGTGTAATCACATGCTTTGGATGACACTAAATTACAATGCCACATCCAGCCAGCCTCCCCTGACTGTTTAATTTGAACATATGCTGACAGAGGTGCTGAGATGAAATGCTGTTTTGTTTGGTGCACTCTCAGACTGTGATCAGCATTTTGATGCTGTTTTCAGGTTGCACTTCACAGCAGAGCAGCAATCTGTGTGTCTTTAATGTGTCTCCTGCATTTATTTGGTATTTTTCCATATTAGCCAATTATCTCTCTCTCTCTCTTTTCACATGACTGTTGTGATCCATAAAACAGAGCATCAGGTCAATGTTTCCTTCAATCACAGGGCCAAATCTTACTCAACGCGTCCTACATTTCCCATTTTGCGTCAAATAGAATCTTTATGTTGGTCTCTTTTCGCCTTGTGGCTTCACATATCTATTGAAATAAAAAACCTCAGCCTGCACCACAGATTTTTGTTTTTAACTCCCAAAGTGAAATAAAACCAAACATCATTATACTCCAAGTGATTAAACCAGCCAACATTTATTAGACTTAGACTTAGCTTATAATGTCCCAAAGGGAAAACTCCTTTTCACAGGAACATAACCACATGATAAACAGCACCAACCAAAGCACAGCACAAACATGAACAACACAGTAGAAAAGAATCAATATCATACATTTGTATATATGTAAAATAAGGGAAGCTCTATATATGTACTTATGTAACGATATGGAATTACATTTTATAGAGTTTTTCTTTTGTATAGGTGATTTGCATGCCCTTCACCAAAGACAAAGAGCTGAATAGAATCTGAAAGTCTTTTCCTGGAAAAAGCTGAATCTCTTGAGGACTCGTTCAACTATGACATGCGTGGCAAGCACGGAAAAAGAAAAGCGAAGTAACATGAATTAATTCACAAAGACAAAAACTTCACGACTAATATGGTTTTTATCATATCGGAACAGATTCATAAGACAAAGTGTTGAAATTAATATGCATCAAGAGAAGCCTGTCTGTGATTCATAAACCAGAATGAGTCATCAGGAACATTCTTCACAAACACTTCACACTTTGTGAGCAATGGACTCATTTTCTTGCACTTTGAGCAGGTTTTCTTGAACATTTATTTATCTAACGTTTCCTCAGCTCTGGTGAACTGGCGCAGATGTTAGCAATGGGATCATAGTGTGTTAACTGGTAAGTACAGCAATACGTTAATCACACATCTGCTTGTGTAATTAAAATAAGCTCTTCTGGCTTCCAAAACTCTCATAATGGTACTTTCCTGTCCAGGGCCAGTTAAACTAGTGTTTCTCAAACTCTTTCTGTCATACTTTCCCAATGTCCCTGCTGAAAAAATGCCAACAAGAATATAACCTGGGAAATAAGTTTTTAACAAAAAAATAGTTGGATTAAACTTGATTTCACTTAAACAACATGATGATGCAATTTAAAGTCGAGGTCCAGAATGCAAAATGTCTGAAAAACATATTGCTCATCTAATTAATGATAGCTTTGCTGGTTTAAGATACTCTTGAGGGGATCTGCCCCACAGCTGGAGGAAACAAAGTGTCATCTCTGTGTAATTTAGTGTCAACATTCATTTTTACCCATTTGAATACAGTTTTGAACTTTTCCTTATAATTCCAGCATCTTGTCCAAGGCAGAAATGCTAGGCTGAAACCATACAAAAAAACAAAAAAAAGGGGAACTCTCATGCATTAATTTCAACCAAACCTGTTCAGACTAAACATACATGCCATTTAAGAGATTCAGGGATCCAAGAATGAGAGAATGAAGCCAAAATCAAACATCATCTCTGGATTGTGTTTTCAATAATACAGCAGCTGGGTGTTGCTCTTGATCTTTCTCTGCTCTAATTTCTCTGACATTTAGCTACCAGATGCGATCCAACAACACTTAAACGCCAAAAACATGTTCTCATTCAAGGTTTTCAATTGTTTTAGCAAATAAAGTCCTCTTGACCTGGTGCTTCTCAGTGGCTTTTGTGTACATTCTTTTTTTCTTTATTATTTTAGTGGATTCCAATTATCTTTCACAAAGTGGTTTTTAGTCTTCCTGGGGTCCATACAGGAACACTGACATTATCTGTTCCCATACAAATAAATATCCTCTACATGAAAATTTAAGCTTTGCACCAGGGAATAAAAATGCTCTCTAGTGAGGTTCCTCTAAAGTATCCTCATAAAATGTCTTTGGAAAAATGCCGTAGCAGGACAATACATATAGTAGTACAATTTGTCTTCTTCCATTATTACTGCTGAGTCTGTCTGTGCACAGTAATATAGCTACAACAGCAAAACATTAAGTGCCAGCACAGAAAGCAGCATGACATTTATGTTAAGAAATTTAGAAACACTACAACTATATATTCTCTGAAATGCAATGTGCAGTGTTTTATTTTTATACAGGAAAGGTAAACTTTTATCCTTATTGATTATTTTCCTACACAAAGAAAAGTATGTCTGCCTGTACAGACAGAGAGAAATTAATTTTTTTCTTTATCCTTGTTCAGATGTTTAGACTGACAAACAGTACTAAGTGAAGGGACCGGTGCTTTAAGATGCAGGAGGGGCCCATGATATATAATCAGAAGGGATCCATGTACTGAGAGTTTCTGGGAATGATTGAAAAAGTTGTCACTGCAACAATTATGTTCTCGTCTGTCTTGTAATGTGCCATAATGTCGTCTACAGGGAATCTAACATTTCATGTGCTTGTATGTATTTTACTGGCCAGTACAACATTCACTGAGCAACAAAGTGTTGCATTGCAGAATCAGTTGAACAGGGTTAAATGTTATTGTTACACAACCCTGCTTTTTTTAATCCGTGCATCCTCACTGTGTACTCATACAGTAAAAATGAGCGAGAGCTCTGCATTTCAGTCTCATGCAGCGTTAATGTCTTTTTGAACATGGTCTTAGAAGTGCAAAGCAATGACAGAAAGAGGCGAGCAGAGCTCACTTGACAGCGATGGAGGATTAATTATGTAATTATCGTCAAGCGTACTGGAATCTCCAGGCATAATTACAAAGCCCCTTCATTTTTCCTTCTGCCACTGTTTCCAGTCATTTATAGCCTCCTTGTTTTCCAAAAGATAGGAAGACATATGGCTTGAGTTGAACATCATTTCATTTTTGGAAAAACACCAAGTGAGGCTGAGCAGAGCCCAGTGGAAATGGGATAGGCCTGCCATTCAAGGATGAACACGCACTATGCTGAGTTACTATTAATTATAAAAGACATCACATAATGAGTTTTATTTTTGCCCTGGTACGTCGTACAAGAAGATAATCCAGAGTGCATGTTCTGCTCTTCTTTCTCTGTTTTCAATTACTTTACTGAGAAACCCGTCATAGCACTGGATTTGACTTTGTTTACAAGTCAAGCAGTGAGCCCTCTCAGTGGTTCTCAGACTTCTTTTGGCGAAGCAGAGAGGGGGTTGGGGTGCACAAACAAAAAACATACAACTTGTGTGAGTTTCACAGTATTTGCAGGAAAGCCAGCTACCTGCTCATTAATCCCCATTCTGTTTCATCTCACAAGCTCTGGGGCTTGTTTCTCTTGTCAGTCTCTGCCCCGTGGCAGTCCTGCTGTGCTGATGCTGATGTTTCTTTGGAGTGAGAGACTGCACTCATCTCTCTGAGATCTCTAAGGGTTTCAGCTGGGTAGAGAAAATGCAATGAGAGACTGAAAATGGAAACCTAGCTAGAGAGAGTACATGTTATTTTTGCTAAATAGGAAATTACATTAATTAGGATGTCACTAGAGTTTATTTTGAGCAGCATGCATGCTGAGGATAATAGAGCACAAACTATTTACAATTCTGATTTGAAATCAGTGTTTAAGGTTTCCTTGTGGGATATATATAAGTAGACAAGTTATTTTTGTTTTTAGTATTTTAAAAACAGTTTGATTAATGAGTAATTAATTTAATTCAGATGTATTATATAATAAATGCACTGCTTGTAAATTAATATTGTATATAATTAATCATGTTCTCTATTCATTAGTTTTGTTCTGGTAATTATAGTAAACAATGTACAGTAAAATGCATGTATAAAAACACTGAACATACAGTTTTAATGATTTGCATTTAGATGCTTCACGTGTGTTTCTTCCCCCAGAAAATTAAAACGCATTCTTCTAATATAGATAGAAACATAACACCAGAACAAAAAAATATTGGTGGTAATGGCATCAGATAATTAAGCTTCATCTAGAAAAGTCAACAAACGTTTTAGCCTCCCATGTTATTTGACTCGCCTTTAGGTTTCCACTATTATGAGCTGTTCAAGTCTAAATCAGGCACTGTGCTGAAAACAGGAGTAATGTGAGTATTGGGAAAAGGATACAGCGATGCTGACGGCAGGCAGCAAAGTTAAAGCAGAGTGAACTTTTGGCGAAGTGCAGCCCAACATCATGCAGTGATCAACATCATGCAATCAGCTGATTGGCAGATCAGAGCGAGCATAGCCGAACAGTCATAACATGAGGGGATACAAAGACTTCTTCTGCATTTGCACATGGGCCAACACTCCTGCATCTTTGCACAATCCTGCTGTGACTGTTGCAATCCCTGATTGTGGCTCAAATGGCCTGAAAAGCAGCTGATCTAAAGTTGATCATTTATCTTAAAATAAAAAGATTAATCAAGAGGTTAATCTGCGTCATTCATGTCGCAGACTAAGTCAACAGCATATCTAAACTCCATCAGAGTGCTACAATTCTCCTTCCTCCCTCACCTATATAGTGATGCAGAAATGACCTTGATTAATGAAGAGGATTGTCTGCCTATATGGTGCTATTAAATCCTAAATATGTTACCAAGTATCCAGTGCAGTTTCCCAGCAATACCCTCATTCAGATTCATCATCTGCCCTTCACTCATTAGGCCTGTGATGGACATTTCCATTCTGAGGGGTGTTTCACTTGTCTCTGCCGTGGCAAGGTCACTGTCACTCGCTCACTGACTATGAAAGCATTTATGACACTAAAGAAACATTTAGTATTACATCACATGCAGGGAAAGTGCTTCCCTCTCCTGTTTTATACCTGATTGACAGATTGAATATCAAACATTAATGAGACAGGAGCAGTATAGCTCTGTGTCAGAGCTTGGGAGGAACGAGATGACAGTCACTGTGTTCTCAACATGTCAGAGATCTAATTTTCACTAACATAACACCAAACTTCCCATCATGTCCTTTCTTTTCTTCCATCTCTGCACAATGCATGCTGTGCAAGGTACAAAAAAATATCACTGGTCCAGACAAAGTGCATTTTACAGTCAGTAACATGACAATCTTTTTTTCAGTACTTGCACCAGTATTTCGATTGTCATGGAAGTGAAACTCACCAGCAACATACGTTTTGATGTTGACAGTATAAAAATCTTCTATTCCTTATTGAATCACTTCCCACATTTTCTTTGGTCTGCTGGTGTAGGTCCCTGCCCTCAGACACAGAAGTAGGCTGCAGGGTATAATTGCAGGTACAACCTTGAATGACTTTTTTCACTTGCACAAGGTTAGAACTTTGAACAAAACCCAGCCAGTCTTGGCTGATCCGAGTCACCTTCTGTGCAAAGGTTTCATTCTGCTTCTGTCTGGTCACAGAAAAGCAAAAAATTTGCCAAAATGCAGGACCAATAGACTAATGAAACTATTCATACCTGTCACCGATAACAAATGAGTCATTACAATTTTATTGGTATTTATGTATTTTACTGCTGACTGTTAAACAGATTACAAAATATGCCCCTTTTTCTACACTTACACTAACAGCATAAATACTGGACCAGTCAAACAAGCATGTAAGCAAAACATGCATTTTTTTTATATATAAATAGACAGAAGTAACATGCAGGCACAGGGACATATGTGCAAAAGAAGAGAGTGGGAGAAAGAAGGCCAGCAGATGATGGCATCCACGGAGTCCATGAACAATCACCACAGCAAGGTGATTTTATAGCGAGTTTGCCAAAACTCACAAAAATAAGTTTGTGCATTTAAGAAAAACTTGTGCAAAGATAAAAAATTTGTCCTTTAAAAGTTGTTAATTTCACACTCAAACGCACTCTCTCTTGGCTATATCCAAAATTTGAGGTGAGATTTGCACTGACTTGTCATGTGCTGCCAGCCAGAAACGCAATTAGTTGGACAAACAACTTAAGAAAACACATCCAATGCCTTCATTTTTGGACAAAAACCATCCTGTAATTGTGGGGGGACTGAAGCACCGTCACAACAGCAGCCCTGCAACAACTGTTTGTGCCATCTAGATTCAAGTTGAACTACTTCTCTCCTCTGAAAAAAACCAAACACTCCAGCTGAAGGCTACAATATGGAATCTGAGGGGTCAGAATAAATAAAGTTTCACTTTTATTTGTAATTTAATAGGGAAAAAAAATTATGTTCAAATACTGGTTGTGCTTTGTTTTTGTGGTGCTTTTTGTGAATTTTGTCTGTCATGCTGTTTTAAAGGCATTACTATTCCTCTCCACATTTGCTTGCACCCCAACCTTCACCACCATTCTCACTTCACACTGTTAATTAAAAACTCTGTTCTATAATCAAACTCCTTTATGCTATAATTGCTGAAGAGAAACAGCTGCTAAATGGTGTTATTCACCAACACCCCTCACCTCTTACAGTTTATGTCCTTTTAATGGTGCTGACAGCCTGAGATCAAAGCTCTGGATTACAGCACATGAAGCCACAAACAAGAAAGGTGTCCAATGATGAAAGTTAGACAAAAAAAAAAAGAGTATGTGATATTTGATGTTTCATTTTAAGAATTTCGAGCAGTGCTGAGTATTCAGTCTGTGCACAGTATCCACTGAGGATGCTGCAACATTGCTCATAATGGCATCCTCCTGAGACTTCTGTGACTTCTATTATATGAAACCAGGAGCTCAGGGGGAACCAAATTAAATGTCAGAGGACTCACATTCAGACTGAAGCCATTTCATTGATAAGGGGAGCCCTTCCTTTAAAATTACCCAATAAATTAAAACGCTTTTGAATAATCCTCTACAGAGCTGTCCCCCAGAGGTTCTTTATGATCCTTTAAAAGTCATCACTCTCTCCACAACCTCCAGTTCACTCTGTCTTCTGGCTTGCAATGATCCATCAGTCAGACAAGAAAAGACATATTTGTCAGCTGATAATGAAAGCTCCTGAGAAACTGTCAGTTCGCTTCGACAGACATGCAAAGGAACACCACTTTTCCCATGTTTTGTGTTCTCGTTCTGCGTTCAAGAGAGCAAATGATTGCTGACATTGTTATGACAGCGTGATAAAGAACTGGATGTTACTGATACCGTTGATTAGATATTTTTAGGTCATTCCAAGAAAACTAAAAAATGTCTTTTCCATGTGGGTGATTGACGTTATTTATGTGTCTGCTGAAGAAAAAACCCAGTGAAACTGCACAATGAAACTGCATTTAACCTGCTAAGCATGGAGCTAATTTGCTTACATTAGAAAACTGTCTTGCATGGCGGACCTTAAGATAAGTAGGTCTGAGAACATAAACAAAAGATATTCCATTTGTACTCTGTTGATGTGTCTTAAAAAAAACCCCCACATTTGTGAATATTGATAAAGTTTCAAAATATTTAAACTTTTTAACCAATGTTTTCTTGTAAAAACAATGTCTCTTTGTCAACACGTAGATCACCACAGTCTATTAAAGGAAAAACAGCCACAGTTATGTAGAGTAATTCCTAAATTAGCAAGACATATGCACAATGATTCAAATTACGAGAAACTCAACCTTTCACTATTGTTCTAAACCTAAATGTTTGTCTGTCTTTCCAATGCTGAGCACACTGGCAGAGGAGCAATGAGTGGTAATGGGCTTAAATGAGAATGAGTCATCAGCATCTTATTAGTGTTTTGCAATATGAATCATCCAGTTTTTACATTTGACATTTGTAGAAAGACATTCATATTGTAAACAGAACAGCTGCTGGTTTCTCTATGAACACACGCGGTCTCAACAAATAAATCATCACAATTAAAACAAACCTGAATGGCTGAATCACTCCTTAATCTCCAGGTCAAAACACTGTTAATGGCGCTAAAAACAACTGTGGAAACATAATCAAACCACATGCATAGTTATGTTATCCAAAAAATAAAGAAAAAACAGAGAGAGTGCATAAATAGAGAGAATCTACTAGTGTTCCCAGTGCAACAGAGTGGTGTTCAGTATCTTTTCTAAACGTTTGCCTGCCCACAGTGTGGGAGTGTGGCAGGTGTGAAGATGGGCAAATATGTTGTTCATTTATTTTCTCATTGTTAAGCAACCAGCCTACAGCTCCCACTGCTTTGTTTACCTTTGTAGTTGCTGCAGATGGAAAGTGGACTATGCCAGTATATGAATTTTATCTGGGGAAATGGAAAGTCGTGCTTCAGATAGTCAGGAGATGATACTGCTGGTCTGAACAATACTGTATTGTCTATTAAGCAATCATGCATGACACAAATATGGTGGATAGGATATTTTATTCCTTTATCCCCTTTGTACTGGATACACCTAACTTGTGAACACAGGCAATTTTGGACATGACAGAACTAAGCCTCATCCATCGAGAGAGGCTCCATTGTGAGCTACTACAGCAGTTTCGAATCAGAAATGTGAGGCTTAAGTGCCAAAAAAATCCAGCCTGATGCTTCGTTGTTCGGCAATGATTGGCTCCAAAATCATTGTTGAGCACAAAAGTGAAAGCAGACAGAGGGCGAGAGGGAGGTATTAGTTCTTTTCAAAACAGAGGGGCTCGAATTTACGACAGCCTTAATTTAGTAGGATTATTTTTTCCCCCTGTTGCTTTAATATCAGCATTCATTGTAATGATTGGGATTTCAAGTCCCTCCTGGAGGATGGGTATGTGTATACCTCACAGTTTCAGAACAGCGGGGCTTACAGTCCCCCACAGTATTACTAATTTGTCAGAAATTCCTTTTTTTAATCTCTTAATTTCCCTTTAAGGCTTTGTTCCTTGAGGTAGGAGGGACATGGTTATTCTCATTTTGGCTGAGAAACAGACAAAATTTAGTGTGAAGTCTTTAAAGACATTTTATGATGATAAACAACAAGGATTTCTCCCCTTTTTCTCAGTTTGCTTTCTTGTCTGAAATCAGGATCTTCTTTTAAAAAGCACCAGAAATATGTTTATTAACACCATCATGTGGGCTGAACATTAAAATAATTACAATCCATTGGAAATTGTTCATTGTAAGCCAGTGGATGGAATTATTGCAGGTAGGTCCAGAGTTACCCACAAGACCCGCATTCACGTCTTGGCTTGTCTGCAGAAGTAATTTGTCTTCTGATAAAACAGCCACACTATTGCAAAATCAATAAGAGCTATCAAATGCATTCAATCAGACCTTTGTGCCTCTGAAGGCAACCATATGTCGGCATTACCTTACTTTGAATTTACTAGTATTTTTCTTACCATCAGGCATGAATGCATCAGCCCTTTTTATCCTGCATTATGAAATAACATTATAACCATTGTATGCTAAATAATAATAAAAAAGATTAAAGAAAAGGATGAAAAAATAGAAACAATACTTCAACCTTATAATATGAATTTGGTTCACCCTCTGTAGATAAAATTTACAAGTAACTAGAATCAGGAGTTTAAAAAAGTGCAGAGGCAAATAAATGCATTGAATCCCAAACTTCTCTTTAAAGACTGATCTTCAGCTCCCACTGTTCAGTCACAGAGGTGGGGAACATTGTATTTCCATAGCTGATCATTTTGAAAAGAGTTATAACATTTGGATTCGTTGCAAACCCGGTCAGTCAATTAAAATCTTCTTACAGGGATGGAAGCGTATAATGATATTTTATTAATAGATTTGTAACGAATAGGCAAAAGAGTTGCCCAGATTCAGAAGATATTGTTACTGTTTATCTCTGTTACTAAAGGTGGAATTTTTTGTAAACAAACAAATGTCATGTTTTCATCATAGCATGTGTGCAATATTTTGCTTTACCGAGGTGTGAAAAGTGTTTGTGTATTCAGTATCAGCAAACCATGATCTATTCCTAAACCTGGGGGAGAATAAACTTCACCAAACTTTGACTGTCACCTTAAATGTTTCTTAGCAAGTTTTATTTTGAAAGCCTAACCTACATAGCTGTTATTAATGGCTAACTTGACCACAGACCAAGAACATGTTCATTTGACTTGTCGGGGAGACGATACCTGACTTTGACAGGATGTACTGGCAGGTCTGTCTCATGCTTTGATGCTCTCGGTCTTCAGTTGTTGATGTAAATGAACTGATCATTTTTTTCACAAGATTTACAGACACCTTGTAATGTGACCTGATGACTGTCTGAATGCAAACTTTTTAATTAACTTTTTAGAAAAATGCAGTCAATATTGTTTTCTCTGCTGGCTGCCAATGAAGGGAAGATTCACAACCTGTTTGAAGGGGCTGGAGATGTGATCGGTTGACTTATATATTAATGATTGGCCTGCAGAACCTTCTCTCAATCTGAGTGAGACAGCCAGAGAAAGCAGGAGCAGCACTGGACACTGTGGTGATTACAGATATTTTAATGACTGACTTACTTGAAGGAGAGATGAGGGATTGCTTTAAGTCGAACTGGCCCATCTTACTGTCTGATCATTTCCTGATTCTGTGCCAACCAATTGATTATAGTTGTTTGATCAATCATAATAGACTGAATGAAACCATTAGAGGAGGCAGCAGTCCAGCCAGAACATGCAGTTGGCTGATTAGCCTCTGGCTAGATTGAATTCTGTATAAAACAAATTAAGTCCTGTAAACAAATTACTTATAAGTAAGCAGTGCACACGCTCTGGATTTCCTAATAAGGTACAATAAGGTACAGACTAAAAGCACTGAGATGTGTAATTAACTCCGTTCTCTCATTTTAAGTAGCCACCAATCTAAAAATGATGGGTATGAGAAAAATTTCTGCCACCTGCTGAAAGGTAACTATCTAATTTTCTGTACAATAAAATGTAAGTCATAAATGGGAAATCAACAATAATCCACTTGATAAATTTTATAATAAATATCCACAAACATTCAATTACACAGCTTCTAAAATCAAATGGTTGAATGATTTCTGGGAGAGGTACTTAAATTCAAAAAAGTTAATGTTTCAAATTTCTGAAACTCAGCGGATTAATGCATCAATTAAAAACACTTCAGCCTTCTTAAAGCTGTGTGATGAGGAGTCAGGCTGAGCTGATGCCATGAAAGGCTTTAGTCTTTAATTTAAAGGACTGTGACATCAGCAATAGTTCATGTGCTTTTTGTCCAAATCTATAAGTGTTGGACATCAGCTCAGAGCTCATTATTCACCACTCCATTATTTAGAATAATATTGTAACACATTGCAAATACACATACTAAAAAAATTGTGGCGATTTGCAGAGCAGGGCTGAGGAAAATGTGAGGAAATCATTTTTTTCTGTGTGATTGGTGCCCTTGGAGGTTGCAGGGGAAGATATTCAGGATAAGCAGCTAATCTGGGAGCCAATCTGTGCCTCAGCTTTCTTTATGTGATTTGAATTCACAGCATGGCAGCGGTGAAGGTGAAAATGATTCGAGAGCTATTACTGTGGCCCCATGTCGCTGCGCCAAAGACCTGACTGAGCAGGAGGACACAGGGTCAAGATAATTACAGCCATATTGCGCAGAGATAATGCTTTTTTGTCTGACATCCGTCAGCGATGCAGGATTTCTGCCTCTGAACTGTGAACATATGACTGTTGAGGAAGGTGGGAAAAAAAAGGCGCTGTTGAGTATTTTATCTTTCAAAGCTGTCTTTTTTTTTCTAAATGAGCAGCATGGTAATGTGAAACACTCCTGGCAGAGTAAGCCCACCAATTTCTAAATTTAATCATTGCTGCAGTCTGTGCCTGGGCAACAAAGATCCACACACAAACACACATACACTACAGAGGCAGTCTTTAGCTTGGCGGAGATTTCTCCCCTCATTCAGTTTCACAACAGGGAGTCCCATTTTTTTTAAAGTGAACAGAGTCTTGAACACAGACTCAATGTCTTACACTCAGAATTGAAGGCAAGAACATTAAAACAATCATTCTCCACTGAAGCACCTGAAACAAAATGTCTGTGGCATTAACATGTCACTGCAGAACTGTCTTTATTGGAGCGTTTCTATGTCAGAACTGTGGCAAAAATTTCATTATCCTGTAAATGGCATTTTCTTACAGGTAAAATGTGTTAGAGCCCGATATGCTCAGATAATTAAGAATAATAACTAGGGCTGTCGAAGTTAACGCGTTAATATCGTGTTAATAACGCGTTAACTCAAACTCCTTTTAACGGCACTAATTTTTTTAACGCGCGATTAATGCGATTAAAGTTTTGCCCGATGGTTCTCTGGACAAAACAAAAGTAATTTGTATTTATTGTAAATGTAAATGGGCAGGGTAAAAAATTTGCGGCAATAACGTGTTAATAACGCGTTAACTCAGGACACTAATGCGATTAATCGTGATTAAAAAATTTAATCGACTGACAGCCCTAATAATAACAAATAGTTACCTCTCGGCACAGTTTGAAGTGTTTTTTGCTTGAGTTTTGACATCTTTCTTGCACATCAATCTGCCTCTGAAGGACAAGAGAGACACTGTGCAGAAACACTTTCAGTGACTTGTTCATAATAGGCCAACAAACAGCATGTACAGCCACATATCCACCAAAATCAACTTTTTAATCCCAGAAGTTTGAAAAATCAACTCTTAACTCTTCACCTGCCTGTTTTGAACTAACACTTCCTGGATTTTATATAAAATCATTGGGTTCATATTAAAAATCTAAAAACATGATGTTTACTGACAATCTTTAATGTCTTTAATGTTGATGATCTTGATGTGAAACTGCGACACGTTGAAAGTTGTCCGCCCCAATTAATAAAACAATCAATTAACATGCTTGATGCCTTATTTTTCTTCCTCACATTCTGTGTGTGTTGGTACGGGCTGTTATCAGGCTGATATCAACAGTAGTCTGAACCTGGCTTAATAGATTTCCTCTCCACATTTCTTGGGCCATTTGGAGAGCTATCAAATCATCAAAATGGATCCAGGAAGTATTGGAGATGGTTTGAGATTTGATTCTAGCCAAATGTTGAGAATTGCGTAATTGCAATATTTTTTCCAAGGCACCTACAAATATCCTCCTACTGTGTCTGGTAGCTGAAATACACTGAAATTGGCTGTTAATGTGCCTCTAATTAATCTGACAGTGCAGTTCTGCTTTAATCTGATGTCTGATCAGTGCAAACACCCAAGCACATCTATTCCTTTAAAACCACGATAATTCCAAAGAGACATAACTACAAAAAGTGCATAAAGCATTTCCTTCTTCTGATTTCATTGTGGCAGTTTACAATAGCAGTTGCCTTACACTGGCTCAGCCTACTGCTACACTTTTTTTCTTATGCTAATTTGGTGCGGGCCCTCTCTTAGTTGATCAAAGATCCTCGCATTTACTTGACACACCTCTGACTTTTTCTAATGTGCTGAATCCATTAGGTGTAATATCTAGGGAAAGATGTCTGCTGAACACATGTTGATGCTTAAAGATATGATAAATTATGCTGGTTCTAAGTTAAGATCAATCAAGTGCACCGGGCTGCTATTTTAAATAATTTTGCAAACACACTTCTTTGAGTTGGTACTTGAACTCAGGATACTTTTGCAGAATGGTAGACTGAAGGGCTGCAAATTACTTGTGAATGAATTCCAAAACCCTTTTATAATGCACGTCTTGTTAAAGCTTTTTGTGTGTGTGGGTGCCATTGCATCTGTGAACCTGAAATTTGCTTGCTCTCTTTCTTTATCACAAAGAGCACAATGTCTAAAAAAGCCTCTATGAATGGTGCTAAAGGTGCATTTTAGTTAATATAATTCTTCTTTGTTAAACACTGTATTTATTTTTCCTGTTTAGCAGCTGAATATGTGAATTTTAGCTGTTGAAAAACATTAATATTCTACATATTTTATTACCTCTGATTCACTTTACAGTTACATGAAATAATAAAGGTTTATTTAACAGTGTATGAACTGCAGGAACACAGGAACTGACGGTTACTGTTTAAGAGCACAACGTCCAAACTCAACACCTCCTCCTCCCTGCACAATATATACACCAAAAATGTACAGCCAGCATGCCTGCAGCACAAAAATGTACATTTACAAACATAAACATTCAAATTTTCTGAACAATCATCTGCACCAAGTCTCTGACAATAAGCTTATGGTAGTATGTTGGTTTAAACCTGTGGCAGTAAGACAAGTGGTTTGTGTGAAGGACAGATAATGATTTAAAGGTCAAACTCAGCTCTTAAGAGTTAAAGGGTTAAAGTCAAAGCTGTAGCCGTTTCTGTTGGCTGATTGCAGTACCCAGTGTGTACATACATTGCTTGTATATGCACTTCAAGCCACTATCTGCCTGAATTAAAGCAAAAAGAAAGCTAACTGAATTATGATTAGCACTGAGTCTCAAACTATCAACTCTTTTTTTGTAAGCCTGCTTCGATATTCTTCAGAAAGCTTTCAAAGCCAAACGCCAGCAGTCCAACAGAAAGCTCAGCCCTGCGTTGTTCTTCATTCCCATCTTCTTCAATTTCAGCATCCATCAGTGTCATGGTGCATGGGGATGTGTTTTCCGTATTTACAGTGCATCCTGTATTTTAATGCATACGATTTTCCAAAAGCCACATATGTTCCTAATTGATAGAGATTTTTTTTTTCATTTGCTAATGTTTTGTCTCTGCATGTGTTTTCTTAAGTGGCTAAGTTAAGCTTCATGGACCATCATTTTTTTTCTTTTAATTAGCTGCCTTTCATTTTAATAGTCTCATCCAAGAATTAGCTTTTTTGGGAGCCATGAGACCCACAAAATTAATGTTAACCCACATAAAGATCATGTGAAAAGCAGAAATATGCAACAAGCTTTAAATTTTAATCAATAACTAGATTTGTACTTAAAGTCCATCTTCAGTGGGCTGCTCTACACTCCTGTTAACCAACACCACATTCATGTGCGTGCACACACACACACACACCTCTCACACACATCCACACAGTTGGGCCACCCCTCTTATAAATCATCACTCATTAATCATTTAGAGGAAGCAATTTGTGGAGCACCTGTCCCAAGCAGAAGGCCATTAGGGTTTTCAATGGAAGGAGCACTGTGGGTCTAATGGCTTTCAGTGCAGCTTATTGGAAGACATATTGGATTCTGTGCCGCACGTAGACACTCGCTTTAAGATAGTGGGTGCTGCAGCCAAGCTCATAGTCTTAAATGCTGCTGTAGATACAGAGAAAAGTAGGGTTTAGTCAGCACATATGCATGGGAAGTTTTAGATTCAATCAGATAATCATGTAAAATACATTCATTTTCTCTCTGTCTTCTACCTGCGTTACCTGCTAGCTTCTGCGTTTTCCCATGGGACCTCTGAAACCTATCCCAGTATTAGATGGGTAAACGGCAGGGACAGGTGGCCAGACAAACATTCAAACTTTGAATCACATGAAAAAAGCTCCATCTCTCTTGTTTTTCTTCTCTACTAAAGGCAAAACAGAGCTTACATAAAGATATGTATTTCAAAAATATCCCATCCAATCTGCAGGTAATAATTCCAGTAAGCACAATCACTGAAGGCACCTGTTCGGTCAGCCATCATGGATGCTCCTTTTTTTTGCATTGAATACAACGAGCCTCATCTCATCGCAGGCCCAGGCCCTGTTCCTGCACCTCATCAGGTGAAGGGCATTTTGTCGATAATTGAAAAAAAAAATGTGCTTGCTATTCATTGCTTCAAATGAAAAAAAGAAAAAAAAACGGCCACACATTACTCGCTCAGACTCTCATTATCAATTCTGTTCTTCACCTCAGAGGATTATCCACCTGGAGCAGTAGTCTGTCACTCTGGCTGTGCTGCAAAGCCGAGGGGAAGCCCTGGGGAACGATGCAGCCAACGCATCTGTGTACACCGTACAGTATCAGCTCGAGCAAGGACAAGACCCATCAATATTAGTCTGTCATCTTATCTGATAGAGACAAGCCCAGTGCTGAATCACCAAGCTCTGAATGGGCTCCATGTTTTGTAATGCTCTTCCCTTCACTCTCCTTTATGAATATGAATGGTTGCATCTCTCCTGAACTCCTCAAACTTTTCTTCTACTTTGTAAAATAAAAAAAAAGTTGTACAGGTTGCAGCAAACAAAAGCTCATACACACCCTTAAAGTTGGCACCATGCGGAAAAAAAACTGAAGTTATTATGAGAAAATTATTTAAAACTCTGATTTATTGAACTGCACAGCAATAAATGACTAACAAATGTAACGGTGCTACAACGCTGCCTACACCCAGGTTTTTAACTTTTGTGTAGGCTGTTTTATTGCTTGTATTCAACATCAAAAGGCCTGCTGGGTAGATTTCTGAGCACAGCCAGGCCGACAAAATCCCACAGAATCCTGGTACACTCACCTTCAACCAGTGTTACCTCTGCATGTGGGAGCAGGAAGAGTGCAACCACAGGTAAAATACAGCTGTAAGTCATAATGCAAACCCGATAGAAGAATAATGACTTGTAATTTACTTTCGGCTAGCCTGCCTCACGCCTGTCTCCCATGATTAAAAGCTTTCTGTCCCCAACTTCTCACCCCCATTAAGTTATGTGTCTCTCTTAGCGGGGCAGAGGAGAAGTTGCCCCCCAACAGCTAACTTTGTTCAACTTAAGTCCATTACCAGCCCTCCAGTCATCCATCTTCTTTCTCGTAAAGCACTATTAATTGTCCATACATGTACCATGGGGCATTGTTTATTAATTTACATCCTGTGCCCATTAGGTCCCATCAAGCATCTTTAGACAAATGGCCACCCATTACACAGCTCAGTCTTTTAATGAGAGACAGTGGTGTGTGTGTGTGGCTCCTGTAACAAACAACTCTTAGATGTAAATGATTTTCTTTTACTTTTCTCTGCACTCAGATCGCCCTTAAGTTGTACCACCTGCACCTTAAAACAGTAGCATGTGCACTACATGAATAATAAGATCTATTTACTTTGCAAGTTTCCCAAACAAAGTGCAGCTCAAAGTTCTGATGAGAAACAGCAGGACACATTAGCTGAGTGCAGTTTGCATTTGAATAAATCACTTATAACCCTGCCCATCCTCCTCGATTCATTCCATAACCTGTGATTTATATCAGTTTATGTTCTATGTAATTCCAGTTAATGGCTATGAAAGTAACAGAACCATAAAAACTCGGTCCTTTTTGTTTTTCCATCAGTTTCTGTTTTAGACCATAGAAATATCATTTAAGGATATGATTTATTTAAAATAAAAATATTTCTACTCAGTCTGAGGATATGGCTTCATCATAGTTACTAGTTGGATAGTTAGTTCAGAATCCTGTGACATAAGGAGATATAAATTATTCACCACTATGGATGCACGGATATTAGCTCAAATATCTCAAAATCGGTGGTGGTAAGAAGAGGAGGGGATTTGGTTAAATTAAAAAATGAAGCTGTTTGCATAAATGTAATCTGATAGTCATTAGTATTTTTTTATTAGCGTAAAATCACCTACAGAGTTAGCGGCTTTTCTGCTGAGTCCACAGTTTGCAGGAGCTCTAAATGGACAAATCAAACACTGGCTATTGAGAGGGCATTTTATGTTTTTAGCAGCTTCTTGCTTCTTCCTCATGCTTTAGAGGGGAAGGGTAAATATAGGGGTATTCAGCTGGTTGCAATATGCAACCTCAGTGCAATCCCACATGCTGGTCCTTTACGGTTTGACTTATGTTACTTGCGTTGCTTGTTGTCAGTGAATTATTGCTCCTAACTAATTGAATCGTGTGGGTGCTGAGAAAGTACAATGTGTGCACAAACTGATGCACCAAAATAAAAACTAACCCACCTTTACAAATATACCCCACGTAACCACCACTAGTATCCTTCCTATAATACTGCAAGGTTTCTGATGTTTTGACTGCCTATCTTGACTACACTTTTTTCTGTTTAAGGTTCGGCATCTACAAGGAATTGTAAATCTCAAAGTCAATTCAAACCAACCTTTATGTTAAAAGGGTGGACAGAAAGGAAGCATCCATTTAACAAAGAGTATTTTCCTTCCATGATTATTGATACTTATGTACAGAATCAACATGCAGCATAACTCATGCAGAGCTGTTGTAGTTACAGGGATCATAGATCTGCATTACAGGCTTTACTCTCCCTTCCTCATCAGGAGCCATTAGGTTCACCTGTGCTGTTCTCCCTCAGCTGACTGCAATCAGCGTGGCTGAGAGCTTATATAAGGAGGCTGGTGTTTCCCTGCACAGTTGGTTGTGTTTCTACAGAAAGTCAACACCATCAGTCAACTATCTTTGTCTCTGTTTGCTTGTGTGTTTGGGTTAAGTGTGTGTTGGAAGCATTTTTCTTTATTTGAAACTGTGTGGAGGGATTTCTCTCACAGCCAACCTTCATTCCACTTCATATTCCCCACAACCGCCTTTTGAAATCCAAAGGGACCATTTTCATTTAGCGTTCTTTTAGCATCATATGCAGCGTGTTCTCTGTTGTTGGCTTACCAATCAGCAACATCTTATTCTTATTTACCTTATTTAAATATAACTGTGCAAAACCATAAACAAATATTTAAAACATTAACAATTAAATAATTAACACTTAACAAAAATGTAATTAATGTAATGCTGTATGTATTCTGAAAGTTGTCAATCATGTAAGATAATAATGTTCTTTTTTGCCTCAGTTGAGGATGTCTCATCAAAACTGGTGTCATTTTAAAATAATCAATTTATATATTTTGAAGGCAGAGACGAAAACAAAACAGCTTGCTATTATTTGAACAAATGTGCCTTTTGGTGAACAGCTGCTTATTTGAGCCCACTTGTGAAATAACAAAGATGTTGTTTGGGAAACTAAAGTGATTTTGCCTTCATAAATTACAGTGAGAGGCCGTAAAATGAGTCAGTCTCTTAAAACTCTTCTGTGTATTTGATGAGCAAATTTGATTAAAGTATGTTAATGACACAGACCATCCTCACCGTACCAGCCTGACGTGATGAGCACATAGCCTGGCTAACTTTGATGGCACATAATGCGTATATATTTGAAGATAGGTTAGAGAGAGAGGACTCCATTCAAAGAAGACTTCATGTCATGATGGAATTCATTCTGCTGATTAAAGAGAGCTTTTACTCTTTTTATTGTTCCCCATTATTGGCTCCTTTCACTTAGCTATGTTTTACTCTGGTTGTCAAACCATGAGGGTTAAAAGCCTATTTAATCTAAAAGCACTGATAACAAATATGTACAGTATGCAACCTGAAAAAAAAAAAGCTTTTTTAGATTCAACTGCTGTATTTTTCATGCAATATCAATAACTGGTTTGGCAGGGGTGGGATCTATTGTGTTAAGCTGTATAAATTGGCAAATGAAAACATATCTATTCTTTCTGAAATGCACTGTAGCCGGGCCACTCAATTCAACAGTTCCATTATTTTAGGAGTCACATAAAGAGCTTAATAACCTCTACTGTAGGAGCACTTTGTCTTGGAATGATGGAGAGGCAAATCGACCATCTTTTAAACAGATAAGTTTTTGGCCTAAGGTGAAAGGAGATGAGTTGTACAGCTCTCTTTGCATGCATATGCAGTTCAACTGTTTGAGTGATTATGCAAAATGTTAATAACTTTTGTGGTATTTCTTTGTAGGGTAATTGAAAATTGCCAAGTCAGCACTGTCTGAGGAAATGGACAACATCAGCCTTTGTGCAGTCATCCACTACCATGTTTTATAATGGCTTATCACCCAAAGAGTTTCACAAGGACACAATGGCAATATGAAGGGAGGCTGCTCCTTCTTACAGTATGTCAGAGAAGGTGGCTGTTGAATTAAAATGTGGAAGATGACCCCGGTCTTGGAACACTGCACACTGCTAATACACAAGAGATCAAAGATAAGATCCATAATATGATCTTGACCAAAAGCAGAAACACGATGGTACCTTGCTGCAGAGTTAGGTGTCTCCTTACAATGAACTCAAAAGGACCAACACGTCATCTCATCAGGCCTTGAAACTTTTGGTTCCCAGTGTGGAGTTATTTTGGCACAGCACATCAAGGTAAAATTTGCCATTTTTTTTTAAATGAATCCCAAGAGATTTTATCACATTTCATAACCATAGATGAGACTTGGGTCCACCTCTTCCGACTGGAGATACTAGAACAATCAAAATGGTGAAAAAGCCAGAGGCACTGGGTACCAAAAAAGCAAAATGTGGAAGGTCTGCAGGCAAGGCATTTTTCAAGTATCAGCTGCATTATTATTTCATCATCTTATCATCTGAAGGCCACAAAAGAAGCACTTTGCTCATGGTTATGTACCTTATATTACTTCCTTGACATTCAGACAATCTTGCCATTGTTATATTGGCACAGTTTTTGCTAAATATGATGAAAATGTATTTTTAAGAACAGTAAGAGCTTATTATATGTTTCCCACATTTATTCTTCTCATATGCTGTTTATGTTCCTGAGCAAAGAATACAGATGAAAACATACATGTCTTGTTTCATTGCCAAAAGGTTATTAAGAGCCATGGCTTTATATGTACTAAAATAAAACATAATGTCCTTCGACTTGAATCTTTTTATCAAAAGAGGCAGAAAATATACAAACAGATCTCATTAGTCCCACTGCTCTATGAAAAAGGAGGCCATCAATGTGAAAAGATTTGTATGAGCATGTTTTTTCCTTGTAGTGACCTACAAAAACGCTATTGAGTCTGTCGATTTCAATGAGACAGTCATGTGGCCTGAGGCTCAACCATCCAGTTACTCACACTCATCTTTCTACTGTTTGAAAGCAGAACACTGGCCTTAAATTGTTCTTGCATTACTTATTTGATAAAATCTTAATATACCTAAGAAGACAGTGCTGCAATTTGCAATTTTTCATCCCGTGCAGGACATGATGACCCATATTGTTCTCCATCTGGACTGAAACATGCACTGTGGGTGCAAAGAATCCTCACTTGAATGTGGTTTGTATACATTTTTGTACATATCTTCTAATGTTATAAAATTTGTTGCCTTTTTAACTTGTTTCTACCACAAAAAGACAAATGTTATTTTGGTCACACTCCTACTGAAACTGATAGGTCTTCCACTACATCATCACACTGCCTTACACTGGAGCAGAGTTGTTACCTATTGATAAATGTATATTTAGATAAGTGCTTGTTGTCAACACCACTTTCCTCTGGGAACGTCTGAGGAACAAACATGTCTGCGAGATTTGATGAAAATAAATCCAATAGTTGACTTATTTTAGTCTGAACCAGGGTTGTGGAGCAGCTGATCAACAGACAAACATCACTGTAAGACTTGAAATTATTTCTAAGAATGAACAGTGATGCACAGAAGTCTGCACCTTAAAAGTGACAGTGATTTAGAACATATCACTGGAGGTAATAAATGCAACATACCCCTTGAACTTGGTCGCATTTTAAGTTTTAAAACTCTGAAAATAACTTCCCCGGAAGACTCTCAGCATTCAGCAACTCTGATATATTTACTTTGGTTGAACCAAATCTAATTTAGGAGGCAGAGTGAAGAATCACAGTTGCATGATATAAATACTGCATCACTGCATGTATGTTTTATGTGTTCTTCTACTAACCTTAGCTGCCTCAGGAGATGGATGTGGGTACCTCTAACTTATTGAATGCCTCTATTGTTATTTGTGGCCTTTTTAAGGAAATAGGAAGTGTAGCAATGGAAGCATCATGCTGCCTTTCTATTCATTAAAAATACATTAATGAAAGATGTTTCTGTTTGCACAGACCCCTGAGCTCCACAAAACAAATTATGAAGGCTTTGTATTTTTGCCACAATCTTAAAAAATGGTAAAAGGGAAGCTCGTGTTAGATTGGAATGGTTTTAGTGGTGCACAGGTAGCTGCACTGTGTTCCTGCTGGCTGCAGTATTAAAACAGACACTGCAGCCTTGACATTGACACAAATGATGTGGTGGAACCACAAAGATATCAAGCTGCATTACATTTAAAGTTTCACAAATAAAGACAATACACAAGGTTTTCATTCTATCACATTTTTTAAGAAAACACAACAGAAAAGAGTCAAACTGATGTTAGTGTGTTTGTGCCCTACTTTCAAATGATATGCCTGAGCACGAGCCTGCCTGTTAGCCAAGCAGATAATACTAATGAACTGAACACAAAGGAAAACTGAGGAGCTGTGTCATTGAGAAATGGTTGAAGGACTTCTTGGTGCTGACGGTAGAAGGAGCTCATCAATCCTTCAAGTGACTGAAAACAGGTTTGTTGACCCTGAGACTTAAGAAGGTTATGGTTTAAAAGAAGTCAGTCTATATTAGTTAAAAAAATTTATGGAAAATGAATGTTTTTTTTATGCTTTGTTCTTTGTACTTGTATTTTCCTTTTTTAATACTCTGGTCCATACCTGCCTCATATCACCGGTGGTATGTTGTTGTTTGTTTGCAGTCGGGAATGACTTGATTAAGTATAACTTTCAAAATTGGTGTATTTTGTCTGTTGTTGTTTGCTTCAAAAACCATAAAAATAAAAAAATAAAAACCATGAATAAGGAATAATTGTGTCTGCCATCATAAGGCCTTGAAAATGACCCCTTCATTACAGGCTGAGTCAAGAGCTGACTGAGATTAATGGCAGACATTATGGACGGGGAAGCTGAATGTTCATTTGCTGACCAACATCCTGCCCTTAGCACAGCTCATTCATTACAGTTAGAGAGACGTTCAGACTACCAACTCTAATTATGATAAACAACCGGTAATTGAATGTGGTCTGTTGTCATTACCGCCACACCGCACTAACACAGATGATATATAAAATCATAAATATACAAGAAAAATGAGGTGAGAGATTGAAGGAGAGGCTGCTGGTTGACACATGATTTTTCCAGGTCAAAGGCCTGAGACTATGAGAGTGCAGATTTCACTGCTCACTACATTGTATCTCCATTGCTTACTGCCCTTTGACATACACTTGACATGATGATTGGATAAAGGTACAGCTTGTGGAGAGCTGGTGGCTCTCCATTACTGCAGCCACTCTGAGGAGTATTATTCTGTGGACAGTGAAGGCATCCCAGAGCTCTTTTACATTTTACAACCTCTATTATACTACAAGGCAACTTCACTTATCCTCCTGCCCTTTTCCCGTGACATGGCCTATCAGTTATGGGGGAGTCCTCAGGAACCTCACAGTTCGACAGGCAAATTAAACTTGATCTCTGGAGGGAAAACTCTACTCAGTGGACTAGGACAGTCCTCCTCGGTAATATGCTGAAATAAAAACTTCATTTAGAAATGCATGAATGAACCACCAAGACTTCTTTATGGACTCTCCAGGAAAATAGCAACAGGGCAGGATGAATCACCAGCTGTCACTTGAATGTTTCATTTTCGCAAGAAGGGAATCAATTACTGCATGTGCTGCACCAGTTTTAAGTGTCAGCCTTCACTGTTTCAAGACAAGTGTGATGAAGCTTACTCCCAGGCCACTGGCAGATATGAAAGACGCACTTCTTTTGCAGGTTTAAAGGGATAGTTTACCCAAAATTGAAATTTCACACAATTTCAACTCATCACCATGTCTGATGGAGTCTCTGGTGGCATTTTTTACACAACATAGCCCTTTTGGAGTTTCACCAAGGGGAAGAATTCCATGCCATGCCAATACAATGGAAGCCTATTGTGGCCACAAATTCATACAGAAAAAAACATAGCATAAGAAAAACAAAACATGACTCTATACTGCTGATGTAGTATCATCATAGTGTCTGGAAGAATCAACCGTCCAATTTCACTTAAAACAGTGACGCAAACACAAACTATCGACTGTGGCCTCATTGGAACCCGTTCATGTCGTTAAAAAACTATGGTAAGTCCTGAAATCAGCGAGAAAGTTTTGAACCACATGCCCTACAGTTTGACTATCAGAGAGACATCTACATAACAAAACAAACTATGCCACAAACTTAAAACCTTGAAACATGCACAATGCAAAGATGGTATTTTTTTTAATCTTAGACAAGCACATTGTAAAATAAACACAATAACTTTAACAACACATTTACCAACATGATAAATTCCTTAAGTTTCTCTGCTGTCTGTGTTCTTCCCTCCTTAATGTCTCAAACATTTAATTAAGTCATTTAAGGGATAAAAAAACATTAAAATATTGCGGATAACATGATTTTCTGTCTCTATAGCAAATTCACCAAATCGTGTTTTTTGGGACACTCAGGAAACAGAGTGACTAAATTCATAATTAATGTCAACAAACTGTGCTTTGATGTCGACCTGTGAACCAGCTGATCAGGAAACACGATGTGCTTTCAAGTTTGTTTTTCCATCTCATACTTCAAAAACATGCCATTTGATTTCAAATGCTTTTTTCCATCAGTTTAATTTCATGTGCCAAATCAAACACCATTTATTATCAAAGCAAATACCCCTCATGAAGGCTTGTTTGTCTGGATGTCTTTCTCAGTCTTGCTGTGTTACATTCAGAGTTCAAATCCTGGAAAAAACACAGTTTTAAGCCATTTGAGTATAAACAAATTATTAGCAAGCATACTCTAAAACAGCATGATGTCGAAAATGTGGCAACTTACTCTATTTCCTCTTGATACGATGGAAATATGACAGGTAAATAACCTCCAGCCAACAGTGACACATAGATTACTTTGAAATTAAAAAAATGAAAATGAAATATCGCTGCTTTCTCTTTGGGGCATTTGTGGCTCAGGAGGTATTAATGGTTCTTCACTAATCACAGAGCCGACGGTTTGATCCCCACATGATATCTCAACATGTCAAAATGAGCCTGACATGGCTAATTATGGGGGCACTGTATGAGTGAAGACATGGTTACCAGAGCAGCTGATTTCTCTGTCCTAACCATGACAGTGTCAGAGGCTCTTTGTCCAAGGTCATTGAATTTTCTGTGGGAGGTGTGTGTGTCTGTGACGACTCAGACCAGTGTTGCACAGGTGAGTAAAAGGTAAAGGTGACATACTGTGTTGCGGAGTGTGTTTAATTGACACGAACAGAACCCAGTGTCGTGTAAATAACATTCTGGCCTGAAGCAAGCATAGTAATAAAATGTGTGGAAGTCAATGGGTGGATAAACACTGCACTTAGCCAAAGTTGTTATTTCCTGTCTATTATAACATTTACAAACATTCATTGTCCAAATATTTATTGTTTCAGCATGAATTGACTCATGTGATTTTAGTCATCTACCATTTAACTTTACATTAATTATACTAAAAGAAAAAAAAAATAGTACATATAATTTTTTGTCTAAACTTACTTTCCTGCAGATCAAATTATTATTGTTTGGTTATCTAGATTATGGCTGTGTCCTCAATAAAAGAGAATTAAATGTCAATTATGAACCTTTTGCAGTCCTTAAATATAAATGTGTGCAATTAAAATACAGACACATGTTCACCGGCTGAAAATACTGTTTGCATATGTTTGTGCTTTTTAGTTAATTTATAATTTGGCTAAGCAATTAATTATTGCAGCTTTATATCACAGTTTCATTAGGGGAAACAGGAATTATCATAATCATGATAAATTAAAAAAAAAAAATGTCCTTATTAACTTCCAGGATATAGTCACTAGGCGTCTAAAGCAGCTTTATACAACTATTCACCTTCCTGACCTCCACTCTAGTTTGCTGCACTTGAATATCACACCCGTTTTTTGCACTAGCACTTAATTGCTGATGCAGATTAGCCTCATAAGAACATGACTAATTAGAGACAGAGTTGTACAAACATGCAGAATTTCAAATAGGGAACAAATTGCTGACTCACAGAAACTTGAGGATGAATTAGGATGTAGAGTCTGGTCGGTTTATTCTGTACAAATAAGCCATCACAATGTGCTCTGCAAGGAGATCTAGCATGCAGAGGGTAAAGGAGACACTGCACACTCATTACGGTTCTATATTCGAGGCAGTGCATTTCTGCATGGATCAGCTGCTTTATGTTTGAATGATGTGTGGAACCAGGGCACATGACTAACACCTCTCCAATGTCACTTGAAGTAACATGGCCTTCTCTATATAAGACAAGTCCATCCAGATTTTTTTGTACTTTGCATTAGTTCTTTTTAAAATAAATGTTTGTTGGTTTTAATTTAGTTTAGTTTCAGTCTATAGACTGACTGATTGAGGGCTCTACTGATTTGTTTCACTTTAGTTTTTATTGTGTAAAATGTTATGTTCTAAATTAGTTTTGATTAATTCAAGTAATTTTATAAATGTTTTAGTGATTTCATTACTTTACTTTTGTCTTTTACTGTTATAATATTTGCATCAATGCCTATTCATGGTTATAGGATTGACAAATTTTACTGAAATTTAAAAAAAAAAAAGACTGAAACTAAAGACATATCCTGTATATTTTTCATTTATTTTAGCTGGTTTTGTAAGTGTAAAATATTGTTTTGGTTAGTTAACATTTTTCTTTTTTTCTTTTTTCTTTTTCACTTATTTCAGTTTATTCTGACCTAGTTTTAGTTTTTACTGTAGTTTAAAATAGCTTCGATACCCATAAACTCATGTTCAACGCCATCAGCATCTCACATCCAGTCTTCTAAAAGTCCCGTTAGCAAGGTTAGCAATAGCACAATATTGCCTCAAATAAAAACAATAATGGCACAAATTCTGACTCACACAGGCCATAACGCTGCACCATCTGTTGTCACAATCCCAGAACTCTGTTTTCTTTGTCAACAGGACGATGCTGCAAATGGCATTTCTGTAATCTTCACCCTGGTTGGAGTTTTCCAAAAGATCTATTTTGAGTGATTTAAAACTAAGTTGAATTAAAGCTGGAAAAAACACTGAAGGACATATGAAAAACTTTGTTTTGTAAAATACATTTGTTTGACTGAGTTGACAAGGCACTTTTCTTGACCTAAAACTCTACTGTTATGCTTCTCAAACTCAAACTGACTATTTTTGTTTGCCTCCTGAAAAATCCAGTTTGCCATGAAAATAAACTGAAGTTACTCAAACCTTTGGCCTCAAAGAGTCAAGATTAGTGATTCTCTTAAGAATTACTGCCTGCAGTGAGACCAGAACTATGTTGTCAGGGATTGAATTTTGGAAGTAGAGTTTTCACTGGAAAGGTAATCTAAATATACATCAACTCAAGAAGTACTGGTTTTAGATACTGTAAGCAGGATTAGAGGTGAGGATCTGTTGACAACCATCAAAATATTTACAATACATTCTAATATATTGTGAAATTTAAGTAATTTTGGAAAAAAAAATAGTCAGATAAAATCCACCTAAAACTTCAGCCATCTAAAAAATCTTTTTGGATGCGGATGAGCCTGCAGACTGTCTTCATACCATCAGTTTGTTTACCGCAGAGTACAGGCAGGGCTAACATTTTCCACTGGAAAGGGTTAAATTCTAATTTCATGCAGTTATATCTTATTTGGCAGGTGTTTCAGCTCTCTCAGGCACCAAATCAGTTTCTCAGCTTTGTGGAACTATTTCAGGTTTTCGCACAGATAAATTGATCCATCTGAGAAATTGTTAAGTAGAGCATTGTCCCCGGCTGCAGACACCATGGGGAAATCACAGGATTGTCCTCGGCAATGACATGAATGACGGCTCCCGCAGCCACACTGTGAGTTTTAATCAGGCATGTTGACAGGGGAGAGGCAAAGGTGTGTTGAGCTGAATACAGAGGCAACCCAGCACAGAGAATTCACGACAATGATATAATGTTTATTCTAGCCTATCACTGATTTAAGGATCACAGATAGTTTGTAAACCAATTCGGTGCACATAAATCTCAGCAAGGAGGGAGAACAGTGTATTTCAGTGCTCTGTGGGATGTGAGCAGGACATAGTTATTTACTTGTTCACTGAGGGATATAATTAGAAAGAAAAAAAATCCTCCTTTGGGGAAGGAAGAATTCTTATGGCAGTCTTTGGTCACTGCAGGCAAAAAAGAGGGAAAAAAAGCCAATCAATAATACCAACTGAAAACTGTTTCTCTATGAGGCAGGTCTCTTTGTGCAAGTACAAGGTTAACCTTGCAAGAAGATTTTGATGCTAAAGGGGTATTTGGTGCTTTGCAAAGTGACACTTAGGGAGTTCTGGTCTCTGTAGTAAATGTATGATGCTCAGCAGGCCTCGCCAATGTATTCTCACATCCAGCTTGTCCTATGCACACAAATTGACACTGTTAGTGTTGTTTTTCTGCAGCTGTTGGGACTTCCACAGTGTCTTTACATCCACATTTATTGGAGCACAAATTAAAACGATATCTGCAGCTTTTAGCCATCATTACTTAATTCTTTATATGTTTGCAGTGTTGCTGGACTTGACCTCCCAGTCTCTTCCTCCCATGCTCTCCAATAATGCTCACCTGCAACAAATCATCTCAATCAATTCAACAAGCTCCTGCAGCTCAAAACCCTGAGACTTCCAACAAGCCTCTGCCAGATCACTCAGTCCACCACACGGCACAGACGTCAAGGTGAGCTCTTGTTGTTTTGTTCCTTGTGCTGGTTGGGGTGGCTAATTCTAGTTTCTCTCTGTGCTCCAGGTTCATTTTCCAGTTTTCCACAGTCGCCTGCCTGCCAGCCAGCTTTGTCTTTATTGCTTGTGTCTGTCCTGATCCTTCTACTGACTGCCTGCCCAACTCTGCTTAGGACTCCGCTCACCTACCTGCTCTGTTTACCACTCAGTTGCCCTACTCCACCTGCTCTGTCGACCACTTACCTGCTCCTCTCCATCTGCTTCATTAGCCTCTTCCTGCCCTGCTCTGTTGGACTCCAGAGCAATCTCCCAAATCCTTGAGAATACATTCCCTAAACTGCATCAACCTGAGTCTGTGCTCTGCATGTTAGCATCCAGCATTGTTAACATATAACAATCATTTAACAATATCAGGTTATCTCTTTGTTCAAAGCCATAGATTGATTTTTGTTTTCTGTTTTCTGTTTCCACAGCAACGGCACATAAGAGGTGCACAGTCACACTGCGCCACCATCTGCATCCATTGCCTACCAAGTGTTTACTCCTGCGTTCAGGAGCCACAGCTATTTGTTCATCAGACTTGTCTTTGGCAGAACATCTTTTCTATATTTCAGAGAGTATAAAAATAAACTGTTGAACCAATCTCAAAGTATTTTTCGCCTATTATTTTGAAAGAATTTAATGCATCATTTTCCCATCACCCTTTGCTGAAGATCAAATTAAATAAGGAGTGAAGCATCTAACTTCCATCTTAGTGCTGAGATTTGCACATGAGCAGTTCTGATCGGACACTTGTGACTAAATGGGGAAAATCAGCAAAGTAGATTTCAAAATCCACTTCCAAAACATGTGAAAAAAAAGACATTAACGCTGAACTCTGCCCTCGCCCATCTAACTTCATTACTTAAACATGTAGCAATTTACAGATGGTGGCTTTAAGTGCACAGCTCAGAGTGTGTGGCACAATACTTGAAGATTTAGATGTCACGGCACAGACAGCCATGGCAACAAATAGCTTAGCTCTGGTAATTCTCCAGGGGGACAAAGAGAGGTGAGATATAAGAGGCTAAAGGAAATCTCCGTGTGAAGCTTAAGCCTTAGAAACTGATGTCCTTATAAGTGTTCATCTGTCCCACACAGTCTGACTGAGTCAGACACCATGGAAAGCGGCTTACAGCCATTGCTGCGCTCTTTGCTGTTTAACGTTGTACAGAGGCAGGAATGATGCCATGTCGCTTGTATCTTCTCCACTGAATAATCCTTAAGTGTACCTTTTTATAAAGGTATTTGATGTTGACATTTGAAACAAAGAGCAAGTTCGGCACCAAAGTAATTGTTTACTTAGATTTCTTTTCTCGCTGCGGGAAGTTTTCACTTTTAAATGAACCCTCTTTGACACTCACATTCATTGCAATGGAGTATATATGACATTTTGACAGTGCTTACAAAGACAGAGTTTACATCAGTTTGTTTTGTGTGACTTGTGTTTAATAAGGTATGTTTCTTTACAGGTGAGAAATTTAAAGAACATGAAATAGGGGGCAGAGATGTTGTTCAGCTGTGTGATATTGTATCAACGGAAATATTATGCTCAGTGCCAAATTTAGGGAGTACCTTATTGAATAGGAAATGCAAGGTCCTTACCGACTTAATGACTGCTGTTTGTACTTAGCACTGCACTTTATGTTAAATTGCATAAATCCAAGCAACCACATAAACGACTATAGACAACCAAGGCTAAAATGAGGTGATAGCATTACCATAAACAAAAACAAAAGCTTAATGCATCATCGTAGAAGAAGTAGTTTGAATCAAATATCCATCATATTCATTAGAAATGCATTTTATGGGCCATCTCAGCCATACAGACTGAGGCTGTCTGTTTATACATACAGCAATGACTGTAGTTAGAGCTAAAGGAATATGACATTTTATAACCCTGTTAATGCACCATCCCTTTAAAAAATGGCTGTGAGCCTACCATAAAAGAGCTGGCATCATGTATGTTGTTAATATATTGGTCCCGCCTCAGTATTTTACCCAGTCAGTACTCAAGTCAGCGTTTCAAGACTGGCCTGAAATTTCATTTTAGTGCAAACCATTGTAGGAGAATTGGAGAGTTAAGATTTGTTGCTGAATGGGATATACCATCAAGATTGGCTCACATGGGTGCAACCAGTAATTTTCTTTGTGAGTTTAGGATCAGGGATGTTGGTTCAGCTGGGACTCACCTCCAGCACAGCTTGAATTATATGTGTTTGGTGCTGCCGTAAATCACGGACATTCAAAAGTGTTCTCATTTCCTGTAAAAACAGTACATCCTCCATCATTGCAATGGGAGTCGCCTCCGAAAAAACTGGTGTAGTCATTTTGGTGGCACAAGGAAGAAATATATGGCACCCCAATGAAATCCCCTGTCACCATGTTCCCTAAACCTTAAACTCCTCCATCATGGTCGTGCTTATATAGGCCCCTTCCATCACACCTTTTTCCCGAACGCAAACCTAGAAAAGCAGTACTCATATATCATTACAGTACAGTACATTGCCAACCAAAACAATGGTCAAACATTTGCAAATTTACAAGGATCGATTGAGACCATGGTGAAAGGTAGAAGGTGAGGGGCACACAGTACTTGTTACATGCAGGTGCAATTTAACAGTCTGAGTGCTAATGCAGAAAGTGTCTGAGAAAAAAGAGACATCAGCCTTCATAGAGTTATCCAGAACAACTAAACAATGGCTTCTGGTCAGTGATGACGTCAACACTGCTACGACCACCACTTTCTGAAGGTCCATGTGCTGACTTCTACAAAGAAGTGCAAGAGGAGGTTTCTACAAAATATGTTCAAGGTTGTCTATGATTGAAATCTTTTACTATGGGCCAACTTATCAACCATCCACATATATGCTCAATATGGCTCGGACACCACACCTTCTTCTTTATTAATCCATTTTTCCCAAACTGATCTGATCTTTCTAATGTTACAACAATAATAGATTGCGACTGTAAGGCAGTCATTAACTCCAGCCATGACAAATCAAATAACACTGGGAACTCTCAGCCTCCACGGTCCACAAATACAATAAAACATTATGGTAATGATGGTTTGATGGTTGGTGCGTAAAACATTCAGACAGATTTATTTCATGCCAGTATTTCAACTATACCACCAATGGCAGACACAAATACTCATCCTGTTACAATCAGCGATTGCCCTCCTCTGTTTAAACATTCAGAGCTCGATGCATTCATCAACATTTGGTATCCTTTATGGAATTAAATGATTCCCCAGTAAGCTCATCTGCACTGCTCTGGGTGAAAGGGAAAGCAGAGCTCAGAGGTAAAACAATAGCTTACTCATCCCACAAGAAAAGAGAAGATAATGGACTAGAAAAAACACAATAAATGATCAAAGAACTGGAGACTGCTTATGTCACCCTGACCTATTAATTACTGTACAAGTTTCCCTTAAATAACACTTGGCAGGTTCACACTTTGGTCTCAGCTGAAGAAAACAGCTAATGAGCATTCATGTTCCAACAGATCTCTTCTTACTGTTATGAAAACTATCAAGCTACCATTTTATTTACTTCAATTCAGACCATGTTTTATTCCTATAATAAGGTGTCTCTGCTTTGGCTTCTCATTATTGCCTGTGAAGCATTTTAATTAGAACTGATCATCAACAATTAATAAAGCCGTTAAAACTCAATTTGGGGAAGATTTTGAATTGTCTCTGTGCTTTTGTAGCTTCTGTTTGTGACCCATGCCAGTGTCGCTTGATTCTCAAATCCCAAAGCCAAAAAAAGACACATACACAAGACACATTTGTGCAGTGCATGTTGAAATCTTAGCAAACAGACTTCAGAGACAAAAGATTCAACACTGCAAAAGCACATTTTTAAGAATGAAATATGGAATAAACCCCATAAAAACATTGCTCTCAAGGACATTTTCACCTTGTAAGTTGAAAACAACTCCTTACCAAATATTCACAAAAACTGACTTGGAGCTGCTCTTGAGTCATATTTGTCTGTCAGTGTGAATTGAAGGGATTGGAAGTTCAAGTAAGTGACCATTCAAAGGACCACTTGTGAACAGCTGAGAAACCAGTCGCTTCCTCACCAGTCGACTAGTCAGTCACAATAGCTCCGAGAGAATACTTCTTTATGCTGTTCTGTTTAATCACCATCATTGTTCATCATTTCTTGCCATTTCAAGGTAACATTACCTTAGCTTGCTAATAAGTTACCCAGCTAATCAGAGAGACAAGTTTTGAAAGAGGACATTTTTGTATTCCTGTCTCCTGTCTCACAGTTGTGTTCAAACATTCCTTGGTTTCTCCTCTGATGCAGCAGATTAAATATTAAAGTAAATGGTGCAACACAGCGAGTGCACTACAGTACCTTACTCCATTTTGTTCTCTGTGGCTGTCCGTCCTCTCAAAGGTCAGCACTGTCCACACAGCTCGCTGTTGGTCAACTGCTCAAACTGGCACGTCAGAGAAACTTTTAAATTTAGCTGCTCTAAATCTGGGTGTGTCAAAATCTTCAGGCAGTTGATTCTGACTCTGAAGCACATGATAACCCACTGAAAATAAAAAAAAAATAGATTCTGTAACATTTAAAATATATATATCAGTTTGTGTAATCATTAGGCACATATTTTTCAATTTATTATTTATCAGAGTTTATAAACACATGCT
>JAPZDY010000005.1:14122817-14136164 GCA_029783645.1 Ctenochaetus hawaiiensis
ATGCTTACATCCTATTTTAAAACACTGTTTGTCCCGAGGAGAGCTCTAATTGTTGCGTCACACTTGAATGTGTTTTATATTAAAGAATTTAACATAATTCTCTCACTGGAGTCACAGTTGTTGAGGATGTGTGTTTTTTGTGCTCCAGTTTAGGAATGTTTTTTTTTTTCTCTGTATAACATCCCATAAATAGCACCGACTACCCCTCCCTGCTCACGCACACGCACACACACACAAACCCACAAACTTGCTGCACGAACAGTAACTCAGTGCTGCACCACAAAGCAGCAGAGCTTCAGAACCAAGGAGACTAAATGTCAGAGGAGGCTCCTACATGCATCAATGCAGCCTGGTGGTCCAGAACCTACATTTCTTTATGTCGGCCCGACTGCGAGGAAACATTCTTAGATCGTCCTCATGCCGTCCCTCCCAGTGAGCGAGCACCGTTCTCACCAAGCAAGCAGGAGAGTGACAAATTAATTTGATCACCTGGGTACAACACAGACTGGCATTTTACCACAGTGTTCAATGTCAGGGCTAACAGAACACAGCGTCTTTAACCAGCCTTGTTCATCAAATGAGCAAGTGTACTGAGGCATGCACTTATATTGTATGTACACACAGACACACTGAGGCCGAAAGCACGCAGGCCCATGTGGACTAAAGACACATTTTGGGCATATAATCGCTCTTATTTTTTTAATTCATAGGGCAAATAACTAAAAATTCCAATTCCCAACTGTGTTCTCAAACACTGAGCTGAATTAATGAAGTATTGGTCTGTTTACAAGCAACTTGCTTTGAAGAGTATATGCCAGAGTAGTTCAGCCGTGGTCTGATGGACACCATGGCCCCCAGGTTTCATCCCTGTGTGACCACACTCTGTTTGAAGCACAGTGCTTGTCACCATCCTATCAGTGCATACAGTGTATTTTTCCACACTATATCTTATGTGATGTGTGCAGTAGAAATAGCAGCATGAATGAATTATTGATGCCAGACTCTATTCTGTATTTGGTCATCAACCAGGCTTAATAATGTTGTATCCTATTCAGGCTTGCCAGAAACCTAAAGTGTAGTGACTGGATACATAAAGGAGAAAAAAGAATGGCTGCAAAAACAAGTATTTTTTCCCAGAAAGCGCTTTTGTCTGGAGATACTTTAAAACTGTGATCTTAAGTGAAATACCAGAAGTCACAAAAACAAATGTTTTTTCTTTTGTATGAGGCACAATTTTCTATTCACACATAATCTGTATCCAACAACTTGCAGGAAAGAGAAGACATGTTTCTTCTCTCCAAGCCATAAGGAAACTGAGGTAAAAAAAAATGTTTTTTAGTGCTCCAGAATGTAACAAATACTTATATTGCTTGTGTTGAGAACAGCAAATATTTTTAGTTTCTAGAACAGATGAATTTTTTTTGTCCCTGGGATGCGATTTTTTTTTGTACATGAGTGTCACACAGAGTAAAATAGATTTCATGTAAACATAACTTTTAAGTTGAGACTGTATTCATGTATCTCCTCATATATTATTCAATCTAATTAATGTTTAATTGGAGCATTTATTTAACAAACAGAATCAGTTCATTTCCCTGCAAACCTCAGGAAATGGAAGAATTATTCCAAGAGACCAGAGCTGAATTTGGGTCTAAAATGCCCACATATTCTGTATTTTTATGTAACTTTTAACAACTTCTCAGTATTTGGATATGAATCTCTGTAACAATGCAGAAATCACTTTGATACCACCAGAAATAAAACCCAAATCTAAAGTGGTGTTGAGGAGTTCTGCTTTGAAAAACAGTCAATGTAAATGTACTTATAGTTCAATTTCTGTGCCATTTTCATGAACTGTTGTGATACTCAAGGGCTTCACTTGGGCAAATATCAAGAGACTTGATGGATTTATAGCTTGTGGAATAAATATGTCTTTGTAAAGGTAGTTCTCAGAGACAGATGTTCAGCAGCAGCTCTCTACTGATGATCTGGGGACATGGATGTGTGTTACATTTATTGCTCAAGTTCCTAAAACGTCATGTAATCAATTATTCTAATTTAGTGGGACAAGTGGGACCTGAGCCTTATTACTTTGACCGTCATTACTTTAATTAGATGCTTGTAAAGAAATTTCAATTATTAAAATTAATGTCTTGTAATTACAGCTCGTATGTCTGAATGTCAGTGGCTTATAAAGAATACAAACCATATCACAAGACAAAAAACAGTGTGTACTGGCAACTAAAGCTTTTCTTTAATTTAGTAATTCAGATCAACATCTATTTTGCAAGGGATCCGAGTAAGGCCCTCTGCACACTGGACTATTTTTAAGCTTGATTCAGGGCCCAATTTGCACCCTGGAACAAACGGGGGGCAGAGTAACTAACACGAAAAACGAAATGAACTAAATAAAAAACCTTCAGTCTTTTCTGTTTTAAAAGGTGTTTATGCTCATGAATGCAGTTTAAAGTGTTACATGTCATCCGTGTGAGAGCGGGCAATAAAATGGAACTCTTTAATAAAATATTCATATCGACATGCCCAGAGCAGATGTACATGTATTTACAGTACTGTGAATTTTTAATACTTCTGTGCAGTAAGCAGAACGAATGAGGCTGTGGAAAGTCGTTGCCAATTCAGCAGAGTGTGAAGAGGCTGGATAAACAGCGTTCCATCACCACCTTTTAAATGGCTACACAAAGACAATGACTATTCCCATAATCATCTGAATTGTCACTGCTGCCACCTTTTGAAATGATGATGGATTTTCATCTGGGGCTGAATAATTGACTGAGATTGACCCTTTTGGGTCGCTGAATTTGAAATATGATAACTGCTTAAAGGCATTAGTGAAATTCCTCCTGCCCCTCTTTTTCCATTACTTGTTGCACATGATGGCATGTGACAAAATGTCTTTCCATCTGTAGCAATCATTTAAAACTTCATTAAAAAATATTTAATTTAAGCACATAATTTGCTGAAAGATGCACTGTCAACGAGATGTAGAAAAAAAAAATACAGACAGACAACATCATAGTTAGATACAACTCTTTCCCCTTTTCTCCGTATCACATCCATCACCTGTAACACTTGGCGCCTTTTTTTAGCAGTACTGTTTCTTGGTGATAAACATTGTTTTGGTCCAGCTCCAAAGTCCCCCTTCAGACATACCCTGAGGCCTGAGCAGGCAGTGGGGAGGCAGCAGAGGCAGATCGTGGGTCACTGTCCGGATCACTGGTGCAGAGCATTAATTGCTGAATCAGAGTGCATAGCTGGGGCTTCTGCAGTGGCAGTAATTGTGAGGAGAAGCCTGCTGACAAGGCAGTAGAAACTTTGTGGAAGGACTAATGACTGGAAAACTCAACCGAAGGAGGGAGTAGAGATAACCACCTTATGGAGATACCACATGCAGGTGGGACTGAATTCAGGTTTTGTGTTGACTAATCACATTAGAAATAATGGAGCAGAGACTTGCTGAGAGTCTGCTGTTTGCAGAAACATCTGTTTAGATAAATGTTGAAATGAGTGTGGATTTTAAACCGCCGGTGGGGTTTGTCATGTTTCGTCGTTGCTTTGAATAAGACACCACAGCAAATACCTTGTTACGAACTAGATTCATAACAACATCCTTGCAAGAATAAAAAGGTGTGACAACAGTTTGCTGTTTTCATTCAGCAAACACTACAGCAATAAAAACATATTACACGCTGTTCAGAACAATACGGCACTCAACTAAACACTCTAAGATAACCAAACGCACACAGCCATTACATTCACAATGTGTTAGACATGAGTATTTGTTCCACAGTGGCTGATGTAAACTAATGTGGCATCTTGAAATGTGTAAAAAGCTGGGGTTTGTTTGTGAGGAGCAAATGTTCAATCAACATTATGTAATTGCATGCACTGTTTGCCACGAGAAAACCGACCCGTTTGACCAAATTTATCTGTGATTGCCAAATCTTTCTATCATCGTTCATCCATATTGTCATTTCCAGGAAGTAATCTCATTCATCCTGGAATGTCTTTTATAGACAAATAAATCACACGGCTGTCACTATTTCTGGAACTGTATGAGCTCTTTCTCCTTGAACTGCTAAGGTTGTAAATGCATATTCGCCACTTAACTTAGAAAGTGGTGCCAGTTGTTATTTCTCAATAACTTGTGTTGATTGAATCGTAATGGAATGTAATATTAATAATACATATACAACCTTTACAGTATGCTATAACCGAGGTGACACACATGCTTCATACCACCACAGAAGCAGTGTTCTTTAGTTAAATTCCCCTTCATGGACTCTGCCTGCATGATGTGTGCTATCTTAATTTATTTATTTTGTGCACCACTTAGTTATTTTGTACTTTAATAAGTGAAATTCCAATTATGGTTGCATGCCAGTGATGGTGAGATTGGATCTGCCTGTTTGCTTTTATCCATGAAGATAAATGGTGACCTTCTCCGTAGTTCTGTTTTGTAGCTACTACAAGGTTACTGCACATGCACTAGCAAAGCCAAGTGGATGATTGCCTCTGTGCACTGAATGTATGAACTATATTCCACATCCTTGATCATTTCTTTCGAAGCAGTCACAATAAACACTTTCTCGTTCATTTTTCAAGCAGATTTTTGTTGTTATTTGGCCAAATACAGCAAAGAAAAGAGCCTTTTGTGCTCTTGGGACATGACCACCTTATTTTCTTAAATGAATGTGTAGAAAACGTCTGCAGACACCTGATAATAATATGTATGGGAGCATTATGTATGGGAATCAGCTCAGCAAGAAATATTTGTCCATCCTCTGAAATACTCTTAAAAGTTAAACACGACCTTTCCCTTATTTACTTTCAAGGTACATTTAATAATATTTTATTCATATATGTATGTCTTTCCTAATGAAATGGAAATAAGTCGGTGTGATCATGGTGCCTAAGAAGCAGTAAGTATGTGGGATGTTGGTGTTGATTCTTTTGCTCTTTTACCAGTTAGTCAGTCTGAAACAGGCCCACGGCAAACAACGTGCATTTTATAACACAGTGATGTGGTAAATTGAGCCCTGAAGGGCAGCGGAAAATAAGTGTGTGCATGTTTTATTTGCGTGAATATGTGGGCTAAGATGCCTTGCAGTAGGCGTGTGTCCTGTCTGTCCTACAGCATGACACTCTCTGTCATTATGCACCAGTGACTTATCAGTCTCTTTATATAATTATATCAAAAGAAGAGGAGACAGAGCCCTTTCTGCAAATTATATACATAGAAGTTCATTGTCTCATCACGTCTGTCTGCCTCACATGCAGTATCAGGCATACCTCTTGTGTTTCACTGATGAGTCCTCTTCAATCACAATTGAGGAGCAAGGACATCATTCTATTCACGGCTTTTTATGTTACCGACAGAGAAGAACTGATTTTCAAATGTGGCCCAATCCTTTTGTGTCCGACACAAAGAACTTTGTTTATCTTTGTGAAGATAAATGATCCCTGATGTTTTGACATGCTGGTGCAGAGACACGCCAGTTGAACCATAAAAGAAAAGGCACTGCCTTTTTTTTTCAGTTTGTCTTCTTTTCTCCCTGTAGAGGCTCAGATGGTGAAGTGTTTTAGCAGTCTGGTGTGCTAAAGGAGATCTGAATGGTAACTGCTTTACTTAGGTTAGTTTTGCTGTTATGGTGTATGATATTATATGTTCGGGTTACAGACTAATAGAAAATAAAATATGAAAGATTTTTTTGTGCATTTATATCCCTGAAACACTGCTTGAGCTTTGTCCAAATGCAAAACAAGACATTCAGCATCCATGGCCTCACAATAAATGGCTCTGTTGTGCAGCCACTGTTTCAGAAACTGTAGACTGACACAGCTTTTGGCACTGACAGCCTCTCTTGCATTATGTACTGTAAGTGAATTAAAGTAATGCACCCGTCTCCTTTTTGCTGCTGGACAGTATTTATTAGTCTGATCTACAACCGTAAGTCTTATTCCATGTCAAAGCTCCATTTTTGATGCTGGCTGAGTGAATAATGCAAGAACCATGCGACAACAGCCCGCTATTGGTCTGGTGAACAGATATGTGTAGCATATAATCGTTAACTGTGTGGGCAAAGTGCTGCCCTGTCAGTATGTATGTCTTGATCCTGTGTTTTTTTTCCACTCTGTTGAAATTCAACATGTATTATTGAACAGATAATGGCAGAAACATTGCCCTTTTTCCTAATTCAGGTGCAATGCACATGACAATCATTGTAACATATGAGCTATATAAGCCATTTTCTTAATTCATTGTTTCGCTGGGGACATCCTCCAACATTATTAGAATGAGGTAGCTGTAGAGAAAGAGACAAATATTACAACAAGCGACTGAGCCATGAAAACAAAGCAGATCAAGCAGTTTCCTTTGATGCATGGCAACATACAATCCCATTATCTCTGCTGGGTGTGGATCCCAGAGACTCCACTCTGGAGAATTATCCCTTTAGACAGGTGCACAGGAACAGACGGCAATGTTGATAACCAGCATGGGCATCTACGTAATGAGCATCTACTGAATCCAGAAAGTTTTAGCATAAAAGCGGCAAACCGACTTGTGTATCCGAAACAAAGCCCAGAACAAACCACCAAACATTGGATTAATTCAAAACTAATCTGGGTTGAGCTCAAAGCGTTTAAAAAAAAAGATCGCAACATATTTAAAGCTGGAATTAAGAGATTCTCATGCTTTTGGCACCAGCGAGCAGCGTTTGTTCAGAGAGCAGATGCAGCACATTTAATTAATCTAGTGGTGTTGCCGTAGCTTAGTGATACATGTAATGTTGTGAGAAAACCAAAACTATCCAAGCATTGCTTCTCTGTTGACAAACGGATGGATACAAATGCTTGGTTTGGCAATGAGATGGATGGCAAGCATTAACACAATGTTTGCCCGATGCATTATAGCTGCACCACATTCATCTATTCGACTAACCTTTTCATGCAGGAAAATAGTGGCAAAAGGAACGGCGCCATTATTGCTTTGCTGTGATCAACCAGCATTTGCAGGAGTGTGTTTGTGTGGGCATGAATATGTCTAATAGGTGCACTCAAGCAGAAACACTGTGCTGCAATGTTTTACATCTGTCTTTGCCAGTGCCAAGTTCTAATTTGAGACCCTCTATTCATTTCCTGCCATGTACATCTGAAGGACGGAGGTAGCAAAGCCTCTGCTCCTGCTGCATACACAGCGTCGCATCAAGCATCACCTCTGCAATGCAAGGTTAATACTACCTGTCAGTGTCGCAAAGACAGGACTCCTCATAATGATTGATCAGGATCTTAAATGCTTCATTGTGTGACAAAAGACATTCGCTACTTCGGAACTACAACAGTCCTTGGAGAGAGATCACAAGGTGCACCTACTGCTGGGAAAGAAACTACAAAGAAAAAAAAAAAACAATCTTGTCATGCAATGTCATCTGCATCTTAACGAAGTTGTTGGAGACTGGGAGTTGGAGTAATGAGAAACCACAGCGTTACTGCATTTTGATTGGCACTTTGACCTGGCAGGTTTGTTAATCGTCAAAAACTCTTTGCGATTACAATCAGTCATTCGTGCCTCCTGCCGTGGCGATGGCAGATTTATGGAAATTAGGGCATCATAATCCTGATCAGGTTGTGTCGGCTTATTGTGTGCACAGAGCTCCACGACCCTGCAGTAATTGCCTCTTACAATCTTCTAAATCTTGCTTGACATACTAGCAAATCCATCCTTGTTGTTTTTTAGTGGTGACCTTGGCTTGGTGTCAAGGCTTTGGAGTTGGTTTGCTGTGAACGTGGAGGGAATAGGGTGTCTGACTTAAGATTCCATGTGCATAGCGCTGGCATTTCTCTGGGATTCCTGAAAACAGACTAAATGTATAAGTAGGCAGTGCAATTCTAGTACAAAAACCAAAGAATTCTGAACGAGGAGGACGTTTCAGGTGGATGGATGTGACCTCACAACCTGTCAGCTTTCTTCCTTGGGAGATGGATGGAAAGAGAGGGAGGGGCTGTAATCTGACTCCTCAAAAGCAGACTAATTACCGTAAAACACTGATAACGCTCAAATCCTCCATTTCCTGAAGGCTGTGCACAATGGTTTATTAACTCAACATAATTGACCATAATTAGTAAAAGGTCTTTAGATCTTTTGTTTGGGAAATCACAGTATTCTGCTACAGTGTTGACTTTAATGTCAAACAGTAGACACCAATGTCAGTATGAATGTTTAGTGTGAATACAACACTGTGTTTCCATGTGGTCTCATTGTCTGCACTGCTGTCACAAAAGAGAACCAGATTGCTTTCATTTTCAGAGCCTAATAACTGCCAGCAACACATGGCACACTGCATTTGTTTTCAGATTTCCATGAAGAAACGAATCAACACTACTTTAGAAATGCGAGGGAAGGAAGAAGCATGTTTACTGAAGAGGTAAATTGAAATTGTCATTATTTCATATGGAGTGATAACACATTTAGAGTATTGCACAAACAAGTAACCACAGCAGGGGTCGGTGTCAGTCAGGAGGAGGGAGTAGAAGAAAACGGGAGATTATTTATTCATTTATTCTATAATGGAGATATGAAAATAGATAGAAATTCTTTTATTTGATTTAAGAAAAACAAGCTCAGTTGGTATAATATTTTGTTTTACAAAGGCAAAGAGATAGTTGCTTTGTTTGCTCATCATAAAATGAACTCACACTCAATGAATAAAATCTAATGGCCTAATTTTTCCATAAAAAACACTGAATTTACAGTCAGATTTTGTTGCTCAGTGGTCCTTTCTCCCTGCCTTACAAGAGCAGTGTTAGTTGACAAAGCTGCTCTGAGGAAATGAAGAGAAGGAAAGTGATATGGACAGAAAAACAGTGAAACAGTGAAAATGTTATGTTAATAAATGTTAAATGTTTGATTGCTTCTCAACTGTAATGCTCTAAAACACAAACATGCACAACTCCACACAACTCTGAAAGCAGATGAAGTGAACCTCAAACAGACACACAGACCTGCAGTCTTTATTACATCCATGACAGACAGCAGAGGTGAGCGATGTAACTTGGCCCCAAAGTAAGACCACACAACCTGCACAATTGGCTTGTGGCTATAAATCCACCTTCCTGAAGTTGACGCCTAGAAAGTCTTGAATATGTCCATCATTTTTTATCCCAGTTTAGATGACACCTCCTCTGTATTAAAAAGCCTCAATGGCTGCATTCTCACGGACACCACCTTCACTCCTCCTCTGTTTGTCAATCATAACAGCTGTATGTAGCTTATGTGCAGCTCCTGTTGTGTCTTTTTTTTTATGAGCTGTAGTTTCCCTGAAAAACACATTAACCTCTCAGGCCTCCTGCCCGACCTGCTACTGACCCTCCTGGGGACAATCCTCCACCGGAGCGACTGGAGCTGCTGCGGGACTGTCTCTGGGTCAGGCTGAGCAGACAGGCCGGATGTGTGCAGGGCAGAACCACCGCTGGGATGCCCCTCTGCTCCTCTGCTCCTCTGCTTTCATCTGCAGAGTCCAGAGACACAGCTGCATGTAATGAAGTTAATGCTATTTTAATGGGAACATTTTGTTGGTTTAGAGTAAAGTAAGATACAGGGTTTTATTTAGTTTACAATTCTGCCTCTAGCGGGCTTGCAACATGGCAAAAACACATTCATTTGGCAATTAAAAAACAATTGAGAACAATGAAGAACAATAAGCAATTAAAAAAACCCCAACAACTTAAGCTTGTAAGAGGAGTCATAACTCAAGCTGTCTAAATTCTCAAGATAATCTTGATTAAAAAAAATTATTTAGAACCAGGTTGGTGTGTGTGAGTCTTACGCTTTCTATACAGTAACCTTGTACTCACAAAAGCATGTAATTACTGCTATTTACTCTGCTAGACTTCTGTTCATCATATTGTTAGTTTATACTGGTTTTGACTTAACTTTGCTTGTTATATTTTGGATTTTTGTCTACAGTTTTTAAAATGACTTTTTGTGTGTGAAAGCCTATTATATCAACAGAAACTTTGCTTTTTTTAATGTTCCTATTGTCCTGTGGTTTTCTAACAGTTTCTGCAACAGTTATTGGAGTCACAGAGACTCATATTTTCTATGGAACATATTGTAGGTTTTGGCTCTGATAGGACCAGCAGCAGAATTGAATTTCAGAGGTGAAACTAGTTTTTCCAAATGCTGCACCCGTTCATTTGCTCCCTGTGATGAAGATTTTGATAACATCAGATTTTACTTTTACTGTTTGGAGATTTTCAGGTTGATCTGTTGGATTCTCATATATGAAGTCACCATGTGTGTGTATGTGTATGTTTTACACACATGCAGTGTGTCTTTACAAATAGAGAAGTAACACCAACCTGTCATTCGGCTTCTTACTACATGTGGCCAAAAGAGCTGATGAAAAAATAACTCAACATGTCTTTGCCCTCACAGATGTGTTGTGTTGTGTTATGATAGGCTGACAGTACTCAAAGATCTCATGTGGATCTCTATTACATGTGGGGGTAGGACAGCCACTCATCTGTGACTCAATTACAAGACACAACAAAGGAGCGGTGGCATCAGTTTTGTCTGGAATCCTCACAGCAATCATATTTTCTGCTTGTAAATTGAATTAGAGGACAGGAACGGGAGCAGGTAAAAGGCAAGCACAAGAGGGCTCTTTGCTCGTCAAGACTAATTGTGTCTCTGAGTGTCACAAAGGCTTGAATAGAGACAGCGCCGCTGTAATCAGAGGGCTGTGTCCTTGTTCATCAGCCCAGAACCTTTCTGCACCGTTGGCTCCTCTGACTGGGCCTGTGACAACAGAAGAAACAGCAGTACACTGATTGCGGCATCAACCCTATAGCAGTGAAATACAGTAATTTTAGGCTACATAATGGTCAGGAAAATGTACATGACTGTTCAAATTGGATGGCTAGCTGGGTGGCAGCGGCCATTTCAAAGTCACGACAATAATCAATGCTCTGTACTGATAACAGCAAAAGCAGAGGAGAAAAAAAGAATAGATGTGATTTTGCTGCTATGTAATCATCTCATTTAAAATGAGATGAAAGGGACTTATCTCATTTTAACATGAGAGAGAACAGACTTTATCTCATCTGACCATGAAGCGAAGCAAAACATCACTTGTGTTTTTTTATTTGGGGGCTTTAGACATGAGTTTCTGTGACTCAATCCATTGACTCACTTTATTTTTAGAAATATTATTTATGCTTCTCTTTCTGCTTCATTGGTTTGTACGCAGTAGGTGAGGAGCCCAAAATGAACTCTACAAGGTTGCATACTGTAAAATTTGTGTAAACGCACTGAACCATGGAGTGCCCCAACTAAATGCAGGGCTCAAATGGACTAAGTCATCTAAAAAATAGTTCTGGCATCAAGCCTGTGCTTCTGCGTGCGCCGCTGTCACTGACATTTACACCTAACTTAAAGTCTGTATCCTCATACCATCAAAAAAGCAATCTCATTGTCAAAGACCCAGTGTCACCCAAAGTTCCCAGTCTCCTCTGTTTGCCTTCTGTCTGCGCTTAGGCATGCCCGATAGCAGAGGGAATAAATAATTCATAAATGAAGTGTGTACAACTTTAATAGTTTTGAGCAACACAAATACCCACGGCATAAAAAGCACACAGCCTTCAACATTTCCAAGCGCCATCTGTATTTACTCATGCATACACTACAACAGTTTCACAATGTAAAGGTAAGATCTGCAGCAAACCATCACCGTGCTGGATATTCCCCCAGCATCTCAAATGTCCAATGAGGTAGCAATAACTGCATCAGAATCAGTTGAGACCGGTGAGGCAGGCAAAGTCAGATATGCGCAAAATCCTAAATACAACAACAGCAACATATTATTGGAAAAGAATGTATAATGTAATATATATTCACTATATTCCCAGCAAACAGTAAATAAAACCGAATACAGTGAAATTGATTCAGTAGGTTATTATCTGACCTTGTTTTCCAGGTTTGGATTTTACTGTCTTATTGAACCAGAACATCCAGTGGTATTAGTGTATGTGACTGAAGGAAAGTCTTGAGCTTAGTAGCACAAAACCCCAACACAGTGTAAAGACCAATCTGTTCTTTTGTGCTGCTGGCCCTTCCAATCTTATTGGTCCGTCGGGCCCTGCTTCTTTTGCAATGCTGTGCAGCTTACAGCCTCCGTGTACTTGCCTTAGAAGTCTTAAGTGCTGGCAGGTTAGTAGTGATAAAAAGAAGAAAACATGTTTGTGTGAAACTAAATTCAAGTCATGTACACTGTTCATAGTGTTTTGGCTGCTTATTTCCTCAATCTGTATGTGTAACTTCCTTGATAAAACAGCGACTGACCCCAGTATAAAGCCACTACTCTTTCAGATGGTTGAGTACTTGTTGTAAAGTCATATTTTTTTAATATTAAAATTATGTTAACATAACATACTGATAATTTATAGTATGTATACAATTCCATATAAAGGCCAATATCATTTACACTTTTCTTTGATTTTTTTAATAAAGACTCTGTCAGTCTTAAAAACAAACATACAAACAAAACAAGCCAAAAACAAACAAACAAACAATGACACAGGTCAGGGTTTCCTAAACTTTTTCAGTGCTGAGGCATTTTTATGCTGGCTAAAAGCCAGAACCTTCCTTTGTCAGGTGTTTTAAAAACCCACTGATTATACTAAATTATACACCAGAAAACAAAACAAACATCAACAACAAAATAACAGTAAGCAGCAGTAAATCCATAAGTTGCATCATACTTGTGAAATTTTAGCTGACAAGGATCTCTTTGAATTTTTTCCAGCTGATTTGTTGTTGTAATCTCATTACATCTTTTCCTTTTCAAAAATGTGTCCATTTTGTGAGCTGGGGCTCACTTTCAGTTTAAGCCACAGTAACGTTAACAATAGATTTTTTTAAATAACCACTTTTACAGCATCTACTTTAGTGAGCCCCCCCCCGGGCCCCAAGCGGTCAGGGCCACACATTTTGAATCATGGATGTAGGTTCCTGCCCTTGTTACCTAATTGTCCTAAACACACACAGAAGCTCCCTACCAGTGTAAGCATGAATGGTCTTAAAAGAATGATATTGAAGCTGGAAAATGATGCTATTTCATTACTTTTAGCATAAATATTCATCAATTACTGTTTGTAAAAATTATTTACATTTGGCACAACTCCCTAGCTTTACAGTGGAGACACAGAAGGCAGAGGTGGTTAAACAGTTAGAGAATAAATGTTGAAACGGCTGTGTGTGTGTGTGTGTGTGTGTGTGTGTGTGTGTGTGTGTGTGTGTGTGTGTGTGGCTCCGCTCCTAAACAACAC
>JAPZDY010000005.1:14143302-14176061 GCA_029783645.1 Ctenochaetus hawaiiensis
ATTATCTCAATGACCAAGTGGATTGGATTTGGCTGACAATGCTCTGAAAATTACATCAAGAAGAAGTCCTTTGCTTCTACTTCAAGTTTGTCCTCTCGACTTGTTCACTTACTCTCTAAGCCTAAAAAATATTTGAGCTGAATAAGTGATGGGCAGTCACAAGTGTGACAAGGATTAACAGTCACAAACATTAGAAGGATCTTACAAATCTCATAATGGGAGAAGTTTTTCAGTAAATGGTTTGATTTTGTAACAATTATGGATTGAAATGTAGTAAAGTGTCTTGGTTTTGAAAGTGATCAGTTAGCAGCACTGTCTTGTCAAGTTTATTCTTTTTTTGATCTTGTGTTGATTTTGTGATGTTTTTTCGATTGATTCCTGAACCATATATATCATTCAGCAGTCGTGGAGCACTGCAACTGATTTTGAATTATTTATTTATTTTGCATTAATGAGGGAGATTCTAAACTTGGTAACATAAAAAAAGTCATGACACATTGGGAGACTTACAATAAACTGCCTTTGATTTCAGTACACTTTATGGAAAATGACCAGTTAGTACATTAAAAACTTTCCATTTGACAAACAAGTTACTGGAATGTTCCATCCTGGCAGACTTTGACAGTTTTGCTTTGATAATGTGACAGGCAGGAGAGAGCCAGAGATTCAGAGAGGGAGAGAGAGAACAAACCAGAGAAAATGAGCACTGTGTCTGATTGACGGCATGAAAACTTGTTTATCGTCAGCCTGCAAATGTGACTGCTGTGGCACTGGTGGGTAGCCATTCTCTTATACTGGTCAGGTAGCACGCTCCATTTCCCAACCTGTCAGCATGGACAAGCTAAACATGGGGCTTTCTGACATCGGCATTTTACATCACTCATTCTTACTGACAACTCCAATTGAAAGGAAACTTGACATGGTGTTATTCCCAATGGGGCCCCCTGCAACCTTTGTGCAGTGTAGTGCTTACACTTTTGAAAGGGAGATCAGTCCTGCCTATGACAGTTTTGTTTCTCCCAGTTATGGAGAAAAAAATCTTTCCATCTTTGCTTCAAAGTTGTCCTTGCTTCTGATTGTGTTTTGAGATGGGAGGAGATTCCATTTAAAATTTCTTGAAGGCATTACAATCATATTTAATGAAAATTTAGCTTAGGATTAAAGCACTAGCGGAACAAATCAGAGCCGGGCCAGGGGCGGGGCAAATGACCAGGCCCTTTAAACCCAAATAATAAAGCTCATGATAACATCATTTTACAACATACACATGCCCACAACAGCAGGGCTTACAAGCTTCGGCACCACGGAGAGCGACTGTGTCATTTTGAAGTCCATCAAGCAGACATGAAGTATAACAAACCAAGAGAACAACAAAAACATTAGGCTACATGGTTACTAATAATAAAACAACACAAATTCAAAGCAGTTCAGCACCACGGATAGCGAGCAACTGCTGAGTCCCTGACATCACCGCTATACCGGCGAGAGAGAAAGAAGGGGATATAAGTTAGGCAGCTGAGCTACTACAATTTACAACCACCAACAGTTTACAACTAACTCACGCATTGTGTATGGTGATTGTTAGAATTGCTACCTGTTATTAACCTGGCTCCCTGGCTGTGCTGGCAGTTTGGCGGGCCTGAATCGCTGCCAACAATAAAGTCGGGTTCATCTCCAGGACGACGAACAAAATATGTGTCCAGTTTTTGTAACTTGGCTTTTCCTTGCTCTCTTTTTTCCTTTTCTTTTCGCTTTGCTGCTCCACTTTTATGCTTATATGAAGTGCCACTCATGTTAGCTTAGTCCGTAAAAATGCTCCACCTAGTTTGCAATCTATTGACAAGTGACTGATGTTGATGTTGGTGGACGGTTGGTGACGAGTTTTACCCAAAATACACTTGGAGACAATATCGGCGATCCACTTGTAAATTCACACATCATAATGTGAGAGTGAAAATAAAGCCAGTCATGCAGCACAACATTTTATTCAATATTTTACACCTACTACATCACTAAAGTCAGTCGGTCTTGTAAAGTTTTTAGCAACCATGATTCAGTCCTGACTGGGGCAACCTATATAACCCCTGTATAAATCTGCATGGCAGGTGATGTTAAACAGGCTGTGCCCATACGCCGGGCTCCTCTGGACACAAGTCATGGGAGGGCCTGCCATCTCCAGCTCCCCTGAGCCGTGGTAGAGGCCCGGCTTCCTCAAGTCCTGGTCCTACCTCCTATCCGGGCCCCTCTGGTGCCCGGGCCGGAGGCGTGCCGCCTTCCCAGCCCCGCCTGAAGCCCCACCCCTGGATTACAGGCAAAATATGTCAAGAGTTAATGTATTATGTTTTTCAACCCTGCACACTGCATGTAAACGGATGGTTAGACTTTTTTAAAATCTTATTTATGCCTTTTTTCTGTCAGAAAATTTTCATGTCTCAATGCTGCCAGGAGTAATAGAAAAATACTTTAATTTATGTGACAAAAATGACTGAGTTACTGAACCATGTTAGAATGCATAACTAGTAAAATAGATGTAAAATAGACCAGGTGAGCATGTTGTTCTTAAATGGAGGACAGTGTGCCTTTTTTTTCCACAAAGGAGCTTTTCTCTGTGTGTTTTGCAAATGCCATATAAAGAAAGCAGAATACAGCATGTATCTATCTTGATCCCTTGACCAAGGCCTCTTAAAATAATCCAAAATTGAGGCAACTCTTGCTTCCTGGTTCAGGCTTAGTCTACATGTGTCCACTGCAGGTGCACCATCCATCCATCCATCCATCCATCTTCTACCGCTTATCCGGGGTTGGGGCGCGGGGGCAGCAGCCTAAGCAGGGAAGCCCAGACTTCCCTCACCCCGGCTACTTCATCCAGCTCTTTCCTGGGGATCCTGAGACGTTCCCAGGCCAGCTGAGAGACATAGTCTCTCCAGCCTGTCCTGGGTATGCCCAGGGTCTCCTACCACCTGAACACCTCACCAGGGAGGCGTCCGGGAGGCATCCCAATTAGATGCCCGAGCCACCTCATCTGGCTCTTAACGCAGCAGAGCAGCAGCTCTACTCCGAGCTCTTCCCGGATGCCTAGGCTTCTCACCCTAACTCTAAGGGAGAGCCCAGCCACCCTACAAAGGAAGCTCATTTCGGCTGCTTGTACCTGCCATCTTGTTCTTTCGGTCACTACCCAAAGCTCATGACCATAGGTGAGGGTAGGAATGAAGATCGACCGGTAAATAAAGAGCTTCACCTTTCAGCTCAGCTCCCTCTTCACCACGACGGATCTGTGCAGAGTCCGCATTACTGCAGACGCTGCACCGATCCGCCTGTCGATCTCCTGCTCCATCCTTCCCTCACTCATGAACAAGACTCCAAGGTACTTGAACTCCTCCACTTGGGGCAGGATCTCATCCCCGACCTGGAGAAGGTGTAATGGTTATATAAGTTATGTTAAAATACTGTTAAAACACTCAAATGCTTATGTGAATATGCTAAAAATAGTAAGTAAAAGAATGCTTTAATTCATGAGTACATGATTAAAAACAGCACATATTTCATTCATCAAAGGTAAAAACTGATTAAGGTGAAATTCATAGTGATCTGCTAATTGAGTGATCTGTTATCTACTACTCTGGTCCCCCAGGCAAACAAGCATAGAGTGATGACCTAAAAAGGATAATCTGTGTTTTAAACATAAGTAATTCCTGATGTTATTTGGAAGATCTCTTTGGTTACTATTTGATATTGTTTTCTACAGTGTTTCCTTTTCCTCCAGTCTATTTCTTTGAAAGTTTTTTCTCTAATCACTGATCAGGTTTTGATTGCTTGTGTCTGAGCTAAACTGTAGCAGGGAACGCGTTGCTTTCGTTTGTCCATTACAACACCGGACGTGACTGAAGTAATACGTGTCTGTGTTTTTCCTTTATTATCCCCCTTTACAGGTAAGAAAAGTGATTATAATACATTTCATGATGTATTTATGTTTTCTGTGTGTTAGGAGAAACATAGAAAGTAAAATACTGATGTCTGCAGTAACTTTGAGAGCTAGTAATAAGTTCAGTTATATGTGAATGTTACACTCATCGTAGCTTCCTTGTTAGCTGTATGGTGCCGCGAGCGGCGTTTCACAGGCGCATTTGTGATGTTGCTGTGCAATGCTAGGCATTTAATGATATTTAGTAAGAATGTGTTTCATGTTGTTATATTTGTATTTTATGGGTAAAATGGTGACGTTAATAGCTTTCATCTTCTAAGATATTAGTTTGGTTATGACAACTATACATGACTGAAGTTATTTTCATTTATATTTGAATTGAAGCAGATGTAAAATGTCAGTCCATATTTAACACTATATAGTTTGTCAGTTTTGATTTAAGCCATTATAAAGACATTTTGTTTCGCCAGTACAATGTTTTATTTTTCTAACACTGTCAACTGTGTGGTTCTGATATGTTGAGGTAACAGCAATTGTGTTTCATTTTGAAAAATACATTACAACACTGGACGTGACTGAAGTAATATGTGTCTGTGTTTTTCCTTTATTATCCCCCTTTACAGGGGTGTAACAAGGGCACTCCACCCTTTTCCGGCTGAGAATCATGGACTCAGATTTAGAGGTGCTGATTCTCATACCGGCCGCTTCACACTTGGCTGCGAACCGATCCAGTGAGAGAAGGTCATGGCCTGATAAAGCCAACGGGACAACATCATCTGCAAAAAACAGTGACCCAATCCTGAGGTCACCAAACCGGACCCCCTTAACGCCCTGGCTGCGCCTAGAAATTCTGTCCATAAAAATTATGAACAGAATTGGTGACAAAGGGCAGCCCTGGTGGAGTCCAACCCTCACTGGAAACAAGTCTGACTTCCTGCCGGCAATGCGGACCAAGCTCTGGCACTGGTCGTACAGGAAACTGTTGTTGCCAACATGAGCATTGAAGTCCCCCAGCAGAAAGAGGGAATCCCCAGAAGGAGCACTCTCCAGCACCCCTTGTAAGGAATCCAAAAAGGGTGGATACTCTGAGCTGCTGTTTGGACCATAGACACAAACAACAGTCAGGATCTGTCCCCCCACCCGGAGGCAGAGGGAGGCTACCCTATTGTCCACCGGGGTAAACTCCAACATACAGGCACTGAGTCAGGGGCCAATAAGTATTGCCAACCCTGCCCGACGCCTCTCATCAGTGGCAACTCCAGAGTGGAAGAGAGTCCAACCCCTTTGGAGACTGGTTCCGGAGCCCTTGCTATGTGTCGAGGTGAGACCGCCTATATCTAGCCCGAACTTCTCAACCTTGCGCACCAGCTCAGGCTCCTTCCCCACCAGAGAGGTGACATTCCACGTCTCTAGATCCAGCTTCTGCAGCCAAGGATCAGACCGCCAAGGTCCCCGCCTTCGGCTACCACCCAGCTCACACAGCACCTGACCCCTTTGGCCCCTCCTGCGGGTGGTGAGCCCACAGGAAGGGGGTCCAATGTTGCCTCTTCGGGCTGTGCCCAGCTGGCAGGTCCACCATTCAGTTTGTATTCATACTATTCACATAATAGTATACCCTCCTCTGACAGTACAGTATTAAATCAATAATGGACAATGCACCTGATATTAAAGACACCTGATATGGCTAAATAAGCAGCTAGCCAAACCCAAAGCTGTGCTTATCTTGTACTTCCCATTGTTCTCTGGCTTGTTGCTTCACTTACAAAACGTAAGCAACAGTTGAACTGGTATCACTGGACTCAGTTGGCTGCTTTCTCTGCTCTCTCTCTCCTCTCTGCTGCCAGGCCTTCAGGCTGAGTAGGCTCTGATTGACTGACAACAGCACCAGAATAATTTGTTATTTTAAAACATTTGGCTGCATCAGCCTCTAGGGACTTCAGTCTCATCTCTTTCAGCTTTTCAGCACCACCTTTACATATATATTTTTTTCTCTTTTTTGTTTTCCCATATATCTGTTAGTTGGTGACATTTGGATAAATAGTGAAGTGGAGCAAAATGGACAAAGGGCGATGCCTGAGTAAAGTTTGAATGACATGGACCAAAAGTAATTGGCGGGCCGATAGAGGCTGACAGATGGAATATCCAACCCCAGCTGGCCAGCAGCCCACTTGCCTGGTCCAGGCAGCCATACAACACTTAGTTTTAAGTGGGAACTGGGTTTATTTTAAACAATATATATATTTTGTGATGTATTAGCACCAATTCTTGAACAGCCCACAAGAAAAACGCCCAGATCTCCAGATGGCTAGTTAAGTTAGATGAAGTAAGCATTGTGTCCTGGGGAGGAGTTGTGCCATGTGTTTTAATTTTAAAAGACTGATATTGGAAGTAGACCTCCAGTCATCTATTTTGAGCAACAGACTTGTTTTGTCAGTCAGTTTTGGGCAACTTGTTTCGGGCAAGGCATTTACTTTATCAGAGAGCCTACTCTTGGTTTGGGAAATCATTTTGTTGGTGTTGGAAAATCTTGTCGGACACCTTTCATAATAGCATAATAAGCAAAAGATTCCTTTCATATTAAAATCTTAACAGAAATCCCATTAGCTGGGCCATTTTAAAGGACTCAGACTTCTAAAAATAGTAAAGTCAAAGCCATTATTAAGCTTTTTGTAAAGCATGAGATAATTTTTCCATTACATCCTTTACATCCATCTTTACAACGTTTGAACTTTTCAGTGTTTGACATTGTGTATGTAGTGTGTGTGCCCGTGCATCCTTCTGCAGCATTGTGGTAGAAACAGTGGTTCAAATGATGAAAAAAGAGAGAAGCTCTTTTATGTTTGATTGCAAGATAACATCTCTATTGCAAGTATTATGAGTAAACCCAGAGGTGTAAGTCCTCAGCCTCCACAGCACTCACATACACACACTCACACTCACTCTCTCTAACGCACACATCCTGCCCTCACTAGATCAGGCAAAGTAGGTGGTGATTCAGCTTGACCTAAAGTTTCTCAGGGAGAGAGGGTTTTTAGTAACAGAGCTTCATCACCCCTGTTCTGTTCTTCTCAACAAAGCACTCAGGCAATTTGAGCTGTAATGCACCTTTTGGAAAACAATTATTCAGGGTCCACTTCTGTCAGCCCAATATGAAATTTTCAGAGAATGGCATCCAAAGGGCTACAGCTGGTCCAGAGACTTAACAGGCCTTTTTTAGATTTTGAAACAGTTACACGGTTGCACATCTGTGATTCCAAAAGTTTGCTAAAATGAAGGCTGCAACATATAATGTCAAAGGGGATCTTAATCCGTTCAGTAAGAGCATGTGTGCCACACAACTTGTGAGAAATAAGGACAGCAGTAACTTGTGGTCAGTATTAGCAGTAAAGTGTGTAAAAAGCCGAGTCATACCTGTTAACCAAAAGAAGTAAAATAGGAATATGTGAAATTTGATCTTAAAATTAACAAATTAAGATGTCTATTTTTGTTCCACTGTGGAGAAATGCAGCAAACCACATGACATTTAATTAGGAACCTTTGAGATAACATTTGGACTTCAGATTTATTTTCACAAAAATGGATAAAGAGAAGATGCTATACTAAAAAAACACTTAGCACACAAAATAAGATCATTAATGTCAAAAAGTACTGGTGCAAATATTATGACATGCAAACTATATATATACTTTGCATGCAAAAGTTTGCAGTCAAATGTTGAGTATATTTGAGTCTTCCTCTGACTTTTTTCTTTAGCGCCGCCATGAGGTTGACATTTTAGCCCACTTGCTCACCCATCAGCTCACTGCAAATGAAAATCTTTCTTTTAATAAGCTGACTCCAAAGAGTGTAAGAGCAGGAGGCATGGGGACCAAGGAGGCCTTTTCTGTGGGCAGAGGGACTGGGCAGCTGGGATGATTTTCAAAGAACACCCAGAATGGGATCCATCTGGGGCGTCCTGGGAGGCCAGAGTGGCTGGAGGAAGCAAATGGCCCTCAGGCCCCTAGTGATTAGCTGGAGCATTTCCCGGGAAGAAAGGAAGGAGAGAGATGAAAGCGAGAGAGTAAGAGAGAGAAAAATCAGCTGGCTCAGACTCAGGCATTAGTTTGACTGCTCTGAAAAAAAGAAACCTGGGGGAAGAGTCATCTGTTTAAAGTTTCTTTAAGCTTCACTGCCTTTTTGTTTTATTAGTATCTTGAAGTCCTTTTTCCACTTCAGAGATCGACAGGCAGACAGTGCAGAGGGGGACTCAAATCATTTTTGAAAGATGCACTTTGCCTTTTATTAACAGTCAAATGTGATTCCATACTAGACACAATTAGAAGTGCATTTTAATACACATATTACCAGATGATTGTGCAAAAATAGCAACTATTAATAATGGATTAAACCTACCAAATATGAAATTACTGCAAAGAGGGGTTTTGCAAAAAAGATGAGTGGGATGAAGATGAGCTCCCTTTGAAAACATCATCCCAAAATTATCTTTAAAGCCTTCAAGGTCTCTAAAAACAAACATATCATACCTGACCACAAATTATGTGCTATAAGAATTTTGTACAGCCCACTGTAATGATTCATATGCTCAGTGATGATGATTGGAGGGCCTCTGATTGGAAATGATGAACACTGCATTGAGGTAACGCCTGCATAACATGAAATATGACACAGTATGGTTGGTAACTTCCAGATAATTTGTTGAGGGATATGATCTTCCCCTGGCGCTGAAGGTTGTGCATCAAATGCACCAGCAGTTGACAGAAAGAGTTGGGCTCGTGTCACTGCTTTGCAGCGTGGTTCCATCTGATTAAAAGAGATTCATCTAATAACCCAGGGAAGAGCACCGCCGCCGCCGTCAGAGGACTGAGGAGCTGCTGATGTGATGCGGCCCTCTCTCTCTCTCTCTCCCTCCCTCCCTCCAGCTCCTTTTTCTATATTGGAAAGGCAATGGATCATTAGACATGGTGTGGGGAAAACCAGTGCTAGATTGTCGTATTGGATTTCATTACAATTTCTTAAGCCTTAATTAGATCAGGGTGTAAGAGACTAATGCCATTTTGAATAATAGAGATATCATGACTGGGAATTTGTTAGTGTTAAAGACAAAAGAAATATATAATCTATTCATTAAAGGTTACTTATGGTATTTTAGCAAGTTACTATATTAAGGCTCAATTTACAGTAATATGGTGAAAAACAGGCACAGTGATCTGACTTTTTGTGCTGTTTGAATATAAAATGTAAACAACATCAAAATATTTAAAGCATTATTTAAAGCACCAGAGTTAAATGATGAGTTTGTCATAATTCAACTGGTAATACAATTTTTATCATATCTTGTTGTTTCCAATATCATTTTGAGAAATTTTGTGTTGGAATGTCGCTTTCATAATGCAGCATGTAGTGCCTTTCTTTGGCAAAATACACTGCATGTTGAAGATGCTTTATGTGCAGTGGCAGTGGGGAGAAGGCAGGCTCTGAATTTCAGAGGTTGAAATTGCTTCATGGACAATGAAGCAGCTTTTTTATGACCAGCAGTCTGAAATGAAACGACTGATGCCGCTTGGCTTGGAGTCAGCTCGGAGGGCAGGAGTTCATGTGGTATAAACTACCCTCCTGGGATCCCCACATGCTATAGGAGACAGGATACAACCAAGCATTAGATAGAGGCTGTAGAAATAACCCTGGGGAACAGTAGATTAGAAGTCACTCCAGGATGAATTTTCACATGAATTTGCTCTTGAGGATGAACTACCAATAAGACATTGAGAATAAAAAGCTGAACAGTGAAAGAGTGCATATTAAACCAGATAAGCTCCCAGCTCTTGAATAAGAAACCTTCACCAAATCTGTTTTTGTAGCTCAATATTCTCCCACTTCAGTTTAAAGTAAATACTGATTGTTTATTTAGAGATTTTCACATCAATTATTTGTCTTGTTATAATTACTGTATGACTTAATCACTTACTTCTACTAAACATTTTTAGGGGTGTCAATTCATATAAAGTATGTCGTAGCTCTGACTTACTTGTTTGTTTGCTTTCTTTGTCCTTTACTTTTATGTCTATTTATGTTTAAGTACGTTGAGAGCAATAAAAATCTGGAGTCATGTCCCTCATTCTTGCGCAGATACTTGACCTGTAAAGGGGATTCAGATGGAAAGACCATATCCACAATGCAAATTATTTTAGAAAACAGAGGATAGAGTCACAGATGAACAGAACGTGCTTCTATGGTAATAGCTTTTCAGGCACAGTGCAAAGAAAGCAGCATGGGTACAAATGACACTGTGCTGACATCGCACTGTCTGCTCCATCACCAATAAACGCTCAGTTTGAGCATAAGGAACCTATTTTCCAAACTGCTCTGTCTCTTCAATAAAAAAAACATCATTACCACTAACATAAGTACTTTTACTTTCACCTGTAACCACATGTACACACTGATATAGGCAGACTCCTTCAAGGCGAGTCTCTCCACTGAGCAGCCACCTGGCAGCACACCCAGGGCTAAAACCAGATCCCTGTCTGAATGAATGTCAACAATGAGGAAAAAGCTTTAAATTAAAGTCTTTTTTAAGAGTTGGCAAGAAATAAAAATCTACGTGTACTGAAATGGCAGTGAAATCTGAAAAAAAGAAGAAGAGAACTAACACATACATGGTCCCTTGCAAGTGGATGTATCAGAAAAGTGATGCATTTCATGAATCATTTTGTGCAACTTGGAATGCAACAGTAAAACATATTTTCACCCTTTGGCTTGTTACTTACTAATAATGATTCCATGTAAAGTAACCTTGCAAATGCTTCTCCTCTGACAAAGCGCAGTTCATTTCACCTTAGCGAGCTACTACATGCACCGAAAGCACTCCCCACCACCCACGTTGATGGGAATGTTTCTTTAGGTGTTCTTTGGGTTTGTGACAGATGAAACTCTTTTTGTCTCAATCTGCCTTTTTGAGACCGTCATCAGCACACTTAAGTTTGGAGGAGTGCTAATTCTGACCCCAGTTAGATGTAAAAAAAAAAAAAAAAAAAAAAAAGGACAGTTAAAAATGAGATTTTCACTGGGGGAGGTCTTTAGGGCTCGGTCCAGAGTGCCAGCTTGATTAGCCAGATATATTTCCTGGTTCATTTTTTTTCACAAAGCAGATGTCTGACTTTTGGGGAAAATGGGTGGGATATGTCATACAAGTGTTCTCTCTAATGTTAGCACTTTTCTATTTAAAATGCTTTAAGTGGTGCATCTAACATTTGTTATGTCTCTTAGATAAGTAGAGAGAGAGAAAGGGGGGAAATGACGGCCCACAGTAGGATTTTCATGTCTACCTTAACATCTGTCTGCTGGATTAAAAAAAGGATTTCTAAATCTAAGTTTACTTCCTGGGTCCCCTCTGCTCTCACTGCAATGACCATCTATTACATATCACATCTAATAAGTGAGCCAAAAGGGTAAAAGACTAGACTGAAGAATGGCTTTTAATTTTAGCTGAGACTAGCCAACTAACTTCATGTGCCATTTCTCAGCTGCAAGTGTTTGGAACTAATAGCATTTCATTTTCAACTCATTTGCAGCAAAATACTCTACTTTTTTTTTGGTTTTGATCTATGAAATAATTGAGAAAATGCTGTTAGTCCACATTATAAAATGATAATAACTGCATATTATTAAAAAATAATTGATGTATTATAAAATATTAAAGAAATCCTAATAAAATAAAATCTGCTTTTGCTTCCAGCTAAAATGGCAAATGCCCTGTGTGTTAGTCTAATCAGTCTTGGAGGGACTCAGGCATTTTATTGTGATAGCCATTCGGCTTCACAGAATGTATCACTGATGCAACAAATTGTGCTCTGAGGCCAGCTTATCTCCTCGATTTTTGGTTCTGCTTGGAAACGTGGAATGTGTCAAAACATGATACTGGGATATCAGGGAGCAGTGCTTGTTTAGTCAGGTGGAAAAACAAATTCAAACACCACCAAAAACTGCAATCCCTCACACTGATTTGATATGAACCATGCAGGGTTTATCCTGTTGCTGCTGGATTTGTATCAGGGTATGTATTTCATTTTACAGAATGAGGGAGATTGGATGTTCAAAGGGATGGGATAGAAACAAAGAGAGGATGAAAAGCACTGTGGTGAAGGGAATTTTTGAATTAATGGTAGCATTCCAAGAGGTACAATCTCTTACCAGACTGAACAATGACAAGTTTTTGTTTTTTGATCCCTTTATTTACTATCCAACACCCCTGCTGCAAAGCCCCTTATTTTCTATGTTTCTATTTATTGTTGGATGGAAACCCCTAATGGCCATAGTAATTTTGATTGGAGAAAGTCAGGTGATGCCGTATAAAGACAAACCAATCAAGTGTTAGGAGGAAGTTTAGGTGTATGGATGAATCAAACAGGCCTTTTCACCCAAGAGACCTATGTTAGTGTCCTGTGTGCATTTAAGAGTCTTTGACATATTTGAAGTTATGTAAGTAAGCTAACTTGCATAACCACTTAACTTAAACTCATGTAACTAGTCTTGGTATTTTAACTCAAACCATGATTTTTCCCAAAACCTGACCAGGTAATTTAGGTGCCATAATAACCTGCAACAACTGTGTGAAGATGAGACTCCAGTGTTGCCAGTATTCTCCAAGTGCCTTACATGTTGTCTTGGGTCACTGGCAAAGACCTGCTTTGTTGTTAAGGTGTGAGAATGTGATGCATTTACAGAAGAAAGACAAAGGGGGAAAAAAATGTAAAATCTGTTAATAACACAACACCTACTTCTGTACAGCCTAAAAATGACCAAAAAGTTGAATCAGTACATTCATGGTGGCATACGTATGTCTGATGTGTCAACATAATATGAACAACACAGATCAATGTACTTAAAAAACTGGTAATTCACTGTAATACAACAGAGCAGAAAGCAGAGCAGCAGTCTGGTGAGCTGGATAACTTGAAGGTCATTGACGGCTAGTTCAGTGACATTAACACATAAAAAAGGTCCCATGCCGTTTGGTAGATTAGACAGTTCGCACACAGAGATGTGATGAGATGTGGTAACAAATAATACATTCTTTGTATCTCAAGAGTCTCTGCTCTAACTAGAGATTTTTTTTTATTAAAATATAACCTTTCATGACGGAAAGGAAGACTGTAGCACATGAGCTAAACTGATATAAGAGGGCTTTAACAGATTCAGCCTTACACCTGCTGGTGCAGTTTGGGATTGTTTTACATCCGTGTATTTCAAGGAAACAAAAATTCTGATTGTACACAGTATTAACATTGAATACTCAAGTTATATCAAGAAAGAGAAACACAAGTTTAAACTGACAAAGATTTGTATGACTGACAGACACAGATGCAGAGTTGAACAGATCTTGTATGCTAGATAATAGAGGAACACATCTTGAGTTTCACTCTATGACCGATTGGTGTCATCTTTAGCTGCTTTTAATAAGACGGATTATACACCGACTTGCCCATCAGATTGCAGGTGCAACCTCTTTTATTCCTGCCAACACCGCTCCTAAGCAACCAGCATTAATTTTGCATTGCTCAGCCTTTATCGTCATTATGTCACTTGATATTCCTGCATTGGACAGTGATGGACATTAAGATAAACTAAGTAAGTGCACGGGCATTATTTGCTTAATTGACTTTAATATTGACATTTAGAAACATTTGTGGTTGCTACTCAAGATTGCCTTTGAAAAGACAACCATCCAGCATGAGTTTGTCCCCAAATGCTTTGGCTTTTTTCATCAGATCAATCAACAAGATCATCAATTTGACAACATGCTGGATTTCTTAACTCCTCATGTGGTATATATATTGTCTTGTGTTCCTCTCTCAGTTTATTCCCATGACCAGTTACACTTTCTTAAACCATTCCAGCAACACCAAGTGTGAATTTTGTAAATACTTCACTGGCTGTCTTTGGCCTTTAGCTGCATGTTTGTTCCTCTGACATGAGTGAGCCATGAATCATCCTTGAATACAATACAATGTATTTTCCATCATTTGAAGACTACAGAGAAATTGTAAGTGATTTATTTTTAAACTTCCAGGCAAGAGTGAAAACTCATACCCACATACACACGGCCTTTTTAATTGTGTGGGTGAGCGTGATGATAAGCAAGCAGAAGGGCTCTCTCCCTTGATAAACAAAGGACTTTATTTATTACACCCCAGAGAAGAGAGAAGTATTAATTTCACACTCTACCTCACAACTCCCCCATAGGAGCAGATTATATATTTGTTACATTAAGGAGGCATCTTTGAGTCAGAACAGGAGACAATTATACCTTGGCCTGGTAATGAATGAGTGTGTGTCAATGCAAAAGGTCACTCCCACAGTCATTCAGTCATGCTGATAAATGCTGAACTCTTTTTTTTTTTTTTTAAGGAGGTACAAATTGTCATGATTCACCTTCACCCCCAAAGTATAAATCAGAGTTTGGCTCTAACAAAACAATGTGTTGGTCATAATCTTCCGTGCAAGCACCTTAAAGCCTGTCCTTTCATTGTTGGTCGCAGTTTACAGCAGGCATGTTCACAGCGATTCGTCCCCCTTCTTCATCATGTTCCTCACAGCAGCCTTCACTGATTCTAATTTGGAAACATGGAGCTTGTTTATAGTCTGAGATTGTGATTGCAGTCATCAGTCATTCAGAAGCCTACTGTGATGGGGTTTTTTTTGTTTGTTTTTTTTTTTTCGAGTGCACTGGTCTCTGTTGCTATTTTAATTATCAGTACAGTTGGGGGGTCTATTTTTTTCTCCTTCACTGCAGTGTTTCATGGTGCTGCGACAACCCACTGCCCTCACAGCAGCAACAAATTGATTTTGTTGCATGTTGCTGAGAGAGTCTGAGTCAATAATGGGTGAAAAACACGTGAAAAATATAAATCACGTTACACAGTATCTCTGTTCTCATGTCTTTATTTCTTTCCCTAAGATCCTTTACACTTCCCTGACATCTGATTTCACATTTTTCATTGTACAGCCTCACCATGACCTCCCTTTAAAAATACTGTATATCATGCCGTTGGAATGATAAACATGACCTCATGAACCACAAGCTATATAGTTCTGTTTGTTGTCCATACTGTCCAAATACATTAATTATATTTACTGTACTAACAACATCCAAATACTGACAAGTTGCCTTCTTGTCATTTTAAGATTACAAAAACAGTACATGTTATTTATCAAATATTTATCTAACTCAGGCAGCTGTAAAATGGTGACCAATGAGTGACTGACTGAAAAAATATGAATAAATTTAGAGAAATTATTCTTTTTCTGATCCAAATCCAACACTTTTCTAGTAGAATAAGTTAAGTCTAGAAACGTTGCATTTTTTAAAAAAAAATATTAATATGTAAAGGAAATATGATGCAAGGCAGCTCCTGCAGAGGATGTCTCTATTATGGACACTCTGAACTGACTGACTTGGCCAGAGAAGGACTCAGTGTGCATGCCTTAAGGGTCTGACAGAGGCAGCAGCCCACCTGAGCCTGAAAAGCATATGCACGCAGTAAGCGACTCTCATAGAATGAATGAGCTGTCATCATTTTCTAATTAGCACGAAACTCAAAGTACAGCTGAGGGATTGTAATGTCATTAGTTTTGCAGGTACTTCATTAGCAAAATATTGGAGAAATTAAAAATTTCACTTAATGATGATGTTTGAGGAAAAATCAGGGGATAGACTCATAAAAAGAAATATATTTACATTAAAAGTCACAGGAATCCATTAAATAGTTGTAACCTTTTTCCCAACAAATCCAGAATGTAGGATTCATCCATTTTAAAGTGCGATTTTTCTGTCTAAAATAATTGCCTCACTCTTGCAATAATGTTTTCAATGTTACAAATCTGTCTTCAAGGTTTTGAAACTCAGACATTCAACACACACACACAAAAGTGATGCAACTCAGAGATTCAATTCTCTCTTTTTAGAGATTTGGATCAGCTCTCTCAGCTTTGCATTTTGGGACTTCTGATGGGCTTTTAACAGGGCAAATAATCTAAACCTGAAAAAAGGAAGCATCGAAAGACCAGATGTGCCTAGAAGGCTGCTCACAGATGTTCAACCAATCACTCACTGACTGGCATCACCATTCATGCAGCCGTGCTACTTATACAGCTAAAAAATCAGATGACTACTCTGCCCTTTCTGCAAGCTAAAATGAGACAGACTTTTAAGATTTAACTGATTTATATTGTGGAGATGTCTTTTTTTAACATGTCCCTCTGTAGGGATGTGTATGACGTGTTGATGTTAACTTATAGTTCATGTATAAACTTCAACTGAAGAAGAGGTGAAATAAAGGCTGGTTGATGTGTTTCTAACTTTAGCCTCAGCAGTAGCCAGTAAATGGAGCCTTGTGTTCAGATACAGTAATCCACTTTGCTCTGGGTGACTGGCACTCTGGGACATCATCTGGTAATCACCAGTCCATTACTTCATCATCCTGCCTGAACTACACTAGTTCCACAATAGTCATCCAGCTTGAACGACCAGCAGAAATGACAGCAATTGTGCCAGTAATCCACAGGTAGGGACTGAAAAGGTGAAACTAATTGAAAAAAATGGCTCTGCAAGATTTAAAGCACATAGAAGAACCTATGGTGGCTGTGAAACTATTATAAAATGTAATCAGGCCCCTTTTGGAGTTGGTTTGGTTTGTCCATGCTGGCACAAAATGGCAGATTATTTCAGGATTTTCATTAAGGAAGATCTGCTTCCTCTGTAGATAAAAGACTTATTCTAAAATAATGAAAACACAAAAACACTTATTTTCAGGTGATTTTACACTGATGAAAACACACTGTTTAATACCATATTTAACCTCTGCCATAATGTACAAATAGTCTCCACTAAACCCTCAATCCTAAGTTATTTTGGAAGCACAGTATTTCTCCACTGCTTAGTATTTTGTGTTTGTCTCATAACAAATTTCCTTTTAGTTCAACAATGAGTCTTTTCATATATATAAAAACATAGTTATTATCATTATGATTATTGTTATGATTGTTGTAACTGAGTGCACGTTCACTATCATGAAGCAAGAAACCATAAGATATTAAATAAACATTTTTCACGCTGCTCCTGTCTACCACAGCCATTCATGCATTGCAGGAAAGAGTGATAGTTTTGATATTTGTGTTGCTCCATAAAGGTCAATGAGTCAGATTGAAATATTTAATAGTCCTTATCATGAACAGTGAATTGAACCAAATTTAACTGAGCAGAAATGAAAAATTATGCCAAATCTGGGGAAAAGGTCAGGCTGATATGTTTCTCTGAATGCAGGGATGCAACCAAAAGAGAAGCAGAAAGAGGCATTTAAGGAGAAGCAGGGTGACTCATTTTTCACTTTCAAGCTTGACAGATGCTCTTCACTGTATCATCACTTATCAAGCTACTGCTACACATGTGGGAGGTTTATTTGTGTCTTTTAACACAAAACTGCTAATTATTATCTTCCATGCCAAAAAAATCCTCTTTAAATTAGCCTTGGAAACAGTTTTTGCTACCTACAAAGTCAGCTGTGAAGGATTTGGTGGCATCTAGTGGTAAGGTTGCATACTGCCAAAAACTGAAAATCCCTCCGTTCATCCTCTTTTTCCAAGCATAGGAGAGTTTGCGTTGGCCGCCTAGCTACTGAAACTATCACCTTATGTAGAGCCGGTGTGTGGTCTGTAGACTTGGGGCTATCGGAGCTCGGGACCCACTCCCTTTGCGGATATAAGGGGCTCATTTTAAAAATACAACAATTGTTATTATCAGCTGAAAATACTGAAAAAAACATATTTATGAATATTATTTCCCATTTCTGCCACATTCTGCAGTTTATTTACAGATCCCTCTTAAATCTTGCACACTGGACCTTAAATGGTATCCAACAAAGGACTTGGCTAAATAATAATAGGCACACACAAACAGTCTCATATTGTTGCTATACCTGCAAAGTGGACAGATGCTCACCATTCAACCTAATGCTGTACTGCATCTCTCTGACATAGAAAAATCATGTAAGGTTGCATCTCCCCCTTGGGATACCACCACACACGCAAACTGTATTGGTTCCATTGCAGCAAGTATCGACTCCCATTGGCATGTCAGCCCACAGACCAATTTGTGCTTACTGACTATACGTAAACTGGGAGTGACAGAGGTATACAGGCCATCAGACAGATCTAGCACCACCAATGTCAAGATAATCTAACCAATATGTCAGTGAAGAAAAGGGGTCAGAAATCAAGAAGCCCTATTAGAATCAATCTCCAGCCTGTTGTGCAGCTCTACCAGCCCCGAAGCTCAGCAGCTATGACGCACAACTTCCATCAGTCTCCAGTGGAATGGAAAAAGGGCCACATGTTGTTAAAGAAATGGACTAAGACGGGGGCTGTCAGGCGTCCTGAGGAGGGAGTCGCTCCTCTTATTACTCAGGTAGGGGGCTCGGCCCATCTGGCAGGAGAGCTGACTTTTAGCCACCACAGCTTTTTCACGTCCTCTCTGTTTTCTATCAGGGTGACTGCTCTCTCTGTCTCGTTCTACGCACCGTCTCTCTTCCACTTTTTGTCTTTTTCCATCTCTCCCATGGCAATTGATCTCCTTCTCTTGTCTCTTTTCCCTGCAGCTGCCACTGCCCCACGATGAGGGTATGTTTAATTAGAACAGGTGATGAATGGTCTCCTGTCATGACTCAGAAAAGAAACATATGGTCAAAAGAGAGAGAGAGAGAGAGAGGGAGAGAGAGAAAGAGAGAGAGGGAAGGAGGAAGGTGGCAAAGCATTCAGCTGAGGAAATTAATTGCATAAAAATGTATGTTATATTCATCCTGCAGTTACTCTAACTCTTTGAAAATCTCTTAATACAAGAGGAGTTGATGTTGACATGCTTTATGAGGAATGAATCAGTGCTACCTTTTAATTTCATTTCCAGTGCCGAAAATCCTTAGAAATTAAGTCCAAAGCCACCTTTTGAAATCTATTGTTATGACAGTCTTAAACATGGTGGAAGGTTTGAACTTTATTCACTGGCACAATGTTGCTTTTTGCATTTTACATAATTAGTTTTAAGAACCCTACAATATTTACTACTGCTCTATTATGTCCGCCAAAAACACTTTATATTGGTGTAAAGCCATCACATATATTCACCAGTACTTGGACTGTTTAAAGAGAAGGGTACTGAGTGTCCAGAGCTGTTGTTTTCAAAGTTTTTAAGCCCAAGGCACAAAAAGGGCCAGTCAAAATCCTAAAGCACGACTAAGTTCATACCACAGAAAAAATAGCCTCTTTAACACAAGTTGTCACCACTATCTTTCTATAAATGTACATATATATTTGCTAATGCCAAATTTAAATGACAAGCAGCCATATTACTCATAAAATATGCAGTTAGAAAGCTTGGATGAATGGACAGATGATGACTGTATCCAGAGCCAAAAAAGATGACATTCAGTCAGATAACAAGGAAGCATATGACACCACTAGAGCAAGACTGAGAGCTAGCATCAAGGAGGAAAGCTGAGACATCAGCAGAGCAGGAGAGGGACCTATATGCCAACAGTACTGGAGTTATGTGGCAGGAGATTCAGGATATCACAGGCTGCAAAAACAGGACCAGCGACGTCATTTAAGATGACACCAAAACACAACACACATCCAAGTCAGTCAAAAAACTAATATGAGGTCATAAACTAAAAAGAAGGAAGACAAAAAGGATATGTGTGTGCATTGAAAGACTAGTCCTACTGAACCAGATATGACCCACTGGGTAGAGTCTGTTAAGTTTTCCCCACCACCCCAGAACAGTTCAATACCAATACAGTTCACAACCCTCACAATTGCAGATTCCCACAAAGCTCCTCGAAGACCAGCAGATCGAGCAGCTTCTCACACTGGAGGGGGTGATGACACCAGCAACTCCAGGAGAAACTCCCACAGGGAAATACCCACATGCACAGGGTTATTCCTCCTCCAGACACAACTCCAGAGACGAGGCTTGTGCTTTAACACGAGTTATATAACACAGTGCTAATGTACCGTTGTCACAAACGTTGTTAGACATTATGTCATCTGTGGGCCATTTACATCTCAAAGACGGATCTTTAGAAAGAGGAGTGGATTGTGTCATCTTTGTTAACTGTTGCTCTGCTGACAGGGAGCTGCTGCAGCAAACAGTTTACAACTGAATTCATAGGACTTTTATTAGTCATTTGACTGCAATTGCCTCAGGTGGCCTCTACAAATCTGATGAGAGTTTTTTTCAAGATCGAGTAAGCCCAAGACTTTGGCTCATTACCTCCATGTTTTCTTTTATGACTGAATGACACAACAGTCTTTACAAACTTAACAGTTATTAGTCATTAAAACAATTGGCAATACTTCTCAGTTTTGTAGTAAGATATTTACTTTACCCTTTTTCAAAATCTGCCAAGAAATGACAAACATGTCTATGTCTATGTCTAAAATATTTTTTACAGTAGTTTTAATTATTAATTTGCTTTTAATGTGATTTCTGTGACCTGTGGACTCAGTCTCTTGCTCAGTAAGTGATCAGTATGCAAACTGGCTAGAAAGATGGATAAATACTCATTTTACAAACAAACTTCTGCATATGAACATCATATTAACATTCTTTTAGTTTCTTTTCAGACTGTTAAAAGCATAACCAGAGAAGGTTTTTATTTTTTTTTACCCTTAATGTTCAGTTTTGCTTCAACCTCTCTGGATGTCTTAAACTCTCTGTAAACTCTGCACTGCAAAATGTGTTTTTCTTGTGTATGTCAGACCTCGACTTACTGACTTGTATCTGTGCAAAGTTTGTCACAAGAGAGGTGTTTTTTTTACATTCCTACACTGAAAAGGGAAATGTCTGTGTACTTTCCTGAAACTGGACTTGTCAGTACAGAGAGTTTGCAGTAGCACAACCACTTGCAGTGTCAGCCACTGCAAGTTAAAAGCTCACAAACTAACAGACAACATAAAGATAAAAAATGCCAACTACATTCATCATTCTGATATGTCTGCTAGTTGCTGATTCTGGTGCACAACACACTCCTTATGGCTGAATCTCATCTGTGTTCCCTCTACTCAAACATTAACCATATTGATGCACACTGCTCTTTCACTGGTCAACCTAACTAAAGCAGCTAGGGTGGGAAATGAAGCCTGCAACTCATTGATCAAAAATGTATTAATGATGGACAAAGAGGAGAGCATTCAGTCCCATTTCAGAGCTTTCCTTTTACCTTTAATATTGGAGAACTATGTTAAAATATTAACTATGGCAGATTTATGTCTGTTTGAGAGGAATTTGAGAAGCGAAGGTCTAGTTTGTGGGATTTAATGCCATTTAGCATTGAAAGTGCAGATTGCATGAGATTGCATGATAATCCTGCTGCCTAACCTTTGCTTTCAAGCATGTTGGAAAAAAAATTGCTGGAATTTGCAGAAAAATGCAAAAGAACCTCTCTAGAGCTCATGTTTGGTTTGAACAATTCTGGGCTACATTAGAAATATGGCAGTGCAACAAAGCAGACTCTGACAAAGAGGACCCACTCTCTCCACAGAGATAAAAGACTCATTTTCAGGTAATGAAAACACAAGAATTGTTATTTTCAGGTGATTATACACTAATGAAACATGTTTCTGAATATTATTTTTCGTTTCTGACGTATTCTACAAATACACAACCCTAATCTTGGACATTGAACCATTTAAATGGCTCATTTGTCAATCCACTATTTGAATGTTTAAAAATTACGTCAGCCTGCAAACCAATGCCTTTTTTTCTCTGCAGTTGTTTGTGTGTAGTGTTATTTCTGTATTTCCTTGGAAAGGGCCACCTGATAAGCTCTCTCTAAACTTTAAACCCCCTTGGCAGCAGACCTCAAGGGAGGCAGGGCAGAGAGAAGTGCTGCAAATTTGAGCAGTCTGTACACTGATGCAACCGGGCTTGAATTTGAGATTTTGTAGTGCCTTCAGTCCTGACAGGGGTTACAAGTCCATAAAACTGTGATTTTAAGCCCTGAGCTGTTTATGGAGAACACATGTACTTTCAGTCAGAAATACCAAAGTAGCTTACACTTTGAGAATAAAAAATCGGCTGAACTGTCTGTGTTTCTCCCCCACAAGCTGACCGTGTTTGGAAACATGTTTCTACTTAAATTCTTTTTTTTTTTCTTTTGTACAATTCAGAGTCAGACGTGATGGCAGTCAATTAGAAAAACTACAAACCCAAGCTACTGAAAAGTTAGAACTGAAATCAATGGCAGACCGCTCATTATTCTCTGGTGAGGTTGTAGAGCCAGCATGTTAATGAGCATAATAACCACAGAAACAAAGGCAATTCAACACTGTCTTTTTTAAAAACAAAGCTCTCCTCCTCTATATTAGACACATGCACTGAAAACTTTTCCTACTGTCAGATAAAAAGAAACATGAATTTTGTACTTGCTTTTTTTTCTCTTATATGTAACCACCAAAGGATGTTTGATGCTATCATGTTTGGTCAGTCGATGCTTTTGTCTCTTTTTGTTAAATAGGTGCTTCACCTCTAGCCATATTTCAACACAGATTTTGTATGAAATCACGGAGCATCTAAATTAAATTTTACTCCCCATGACAAAACACCATTGCAGCCGCTTAGCATAACCAAATTCCTCTGTTGGTGACCACTGAGTGAGTGAGTAAGGGGTGCAAAAGCTGTTACAGAAGTTGAGAAACTGGCTCAAGGTTGACTGAATGTTATTAGTGGCAGGAAGCTTTGCTCCAGCACTCCCTCTGCCCCACACTTTCTCAGTCTACGTAGTGCAACCTTTGAACTGGATAATCTCATGCTGCCTGCTGTAAAAAAAACACAGTTTACTTTAAAAGCTTTTCATTACATTAAATTGTATTTAAGATCGTTTCATTTTAAGTTACTGAGCCTTCACTGTAAGCACAATATTTTTCCTGGTTTGAGTGTTTGCTTTGATCAGACCTGTCTTTTTGAGAAATGGATCATGTTTGGATGCTACTTGTAAAAATACTGAATAGATGCTTCATGCCTCTGAAGATACAAGTGCTTTGAATTGTTATCACATGATACCACACACAAAATAAGCCAGACAGTAAAGCACTGCAGAAATATACAAAGTCATTTCTATTCTCTTCATAAATAGCAACATATCTGCTCATACTGTAGATCCACTGAAATCTCTCCCAGCCAGCGTTTGACAGCTGCTAGAGTGAAAGAGGAAGCCAAGTTCAACAGCACCATAAACAAACAAGCAATTATTTTAAGCAACCTTGCAATGCGTTGCATCAGTGTTTAGGTTTGACTTTGCATGTAACAAGTGTGGCTGTCAACCCAGCTTTGATTTCAAAACTCCATATATGCATTTTTTTTTTTACATTTGCTGTTACTTGTTCTGTGAGTAAAACAAATGTTTAAATATATGCTTCCTTTACTCTTACTGTATAGACACACTCCATTAGAGACAATCAATTGCTCAGTCAAGTTATGGACACCTAAATGTGACCTACGCTTCAAACACTTCTCTGTGATTGCCAAGGTATCAATACCCATCACCTCTCGTTACACCTTCTTGCCTGTGTTCATTAGAGGTAAACGACATTTGCAAGGTCTTACCATTCATCATCCTTCCCTCTGAATTTGACCAACCTACTCCTTTATGTGAGACTTCTCACCTTCCACTGCAGAAAGCTATTTAAACGCCATTACAACTGAAAGTGGAATAAAACATGTTAAATAACTGTTGCATTTGGGTAGGAGCCAAAGGCAAATAAAAAAGGGTAAAATATGGAAGTTTTCAACCCAGAAGCTATGTTTCATGCCAGGACTGGTGACAAATTTTGCATGTTCACTAAAATAAAAATGTTGAGAAATGTTTTAATTGGTTACTATTTGAAATTTACTCAAAGCCAGGTCACATTTTGAATCAATGATTAATGACATTATTATGACAAAATGATATTTTTCAAGCTTCAGATGGTGAGAAAGTGTGCTGTGTGTCATGTTTGTATCAACGGGTGATATATAATGGTAGTTTATCCCTCTCCATCTTCCCGAGGCATCCCATCCTTCATTTAGCGCCTCTCTTAGTTTACACAGTACGTAGCCACACTAATTCTGCTGCAGCCAGCATGTACACAGATGTGCACAAACCCACTTTCCTCCTAGGGTGATTTGAATTAATGGTCAAGCCTCGGCGCATGAGAGAAAACAGGTCTCGAAGATTTACTCTCCCTCTAGTTGCCATAATTCTCTGCCTCTCTCGGCATCCTCTGGTGCTGTGGTGATGAAGGCATGATGAGAGGAAGCCTCTTTTTCATCTCTTTCCCATCAGCAGAGTGTTGCCTCCAGCTTTTTTTCTGCTGCCATAAAGCCTGCCTGCAGGTTCTTCCACTGAACTCAGCTGCTGACTGCTGATTTATTTGGAAACTAAACTGTTGCGCTGTTGAATTGTATTGACTCGTCGTATAATTCAGCATGCGTGAAATGGCATTTATTAGAAAAACAGAGCAATAATCAGCCATAGATTAACTCTGCCTTCTTTTGACCTGGCTACTTATTTATTATTTATCAAAATATACATCACATTTGATCTTGAATGAGAATTTCTGATAAATGTACACACTGAATAACTGGCACCATGTCTCATGTCAGCACTTTCATTCTCAGTTTTCACTTTCACACTCTCAGACATACATATTCATTCTAGCTTATGTAAATTTGTCTATAAAAATCGGTAGCTGACAGCTGGTTTCAACAAAAAAAGTGACAAGTTTGCCTCCATAAAGGAAAAAAATGAGTCAGAGGTGAAATTATTAAAATACCTATAGACTTTCATTATTCAGTATTTACATATCCAGACTGCATAACGCATAAACATACCATTTGGGACTGTTCAGATTTGTGTTGCATTTGACAGCTGTTTCAGCGGGTCAACCCTGCCTCCTTCATTGTCATCCTCATTGACAGGGAGGTTGCTTGGGATTCATTGCTTGAATCTGACAGCTGTCTGCTCCCTGGCACCTTTCGGCATGCTGCTCCCCCAGAGGTACCTACAGGTGCCGAGGATTTGCACTGCACATCTGTCTATCAGGGAAAATAGAGCTGTTCAGCGGATGGAACATGCACCATGCTAGCAGCTCAACAGGGAGCGCGACGTGATGGACATACATACAGGTGTATTGCAGTAAAGGTATCTGAGGGTTTGTTAGGTGATTTTTCAGTGAGTTTCACTGATGCACACCACAAGATTTCTTCAGTATGATACTGTAGAGTCAGAGCACTCAGTAAAATTATTGAATTTGAGGTGTGAAAACCTTGTGATTTGTGCAAGTGATGCAATCCAGCTTATACTCGAATATGCTGTCTTGAGGAATATGAGTGGGGGAGAGTAAAGAAACAAACAAACAAAAAGAAGGAAAATGCTGCATCCAATAAATCCCTGGGATCCATTTTTGCTTCTGGAAATAATATTACCAAAAAAATAAATAAATTACATTACAAGTTAAACTTGTTGATTTATATTTGTGAATATACTTCTAACTACCTGCTTAAACATCAGACTTCACATATATCTGTAATGGACGTCAAAATTAATGCAGATAGTATCACATATAGCAGATTAATTTTCGGGTTGGATATTGAAAGTGACTGATTCTTGATTGCTAAATCTTTTGTCATATTTAAAGCTTCACTCAGTATTTGTCATGTAGATGAGAATGACACTGATGTTAACAGTATGACAGTGAAATAGCCAATAGGCTATTTCCTGCTGATGCACTGAATCATTGAAGCATTCAGGAGGTGTGAGTCCACAAGTAGGGTACAGCCTGTCAAAGCTGTAACAACTTGTCTTACCTGTCAGCATTTGTTAGTGTGTTGTAGTGTATTGAGAGAAGTACACTGCTGCTGTTGAAAGACTGGCTTGCTGAAGCCCTCTTTAGATCATTTGTATGCTGGGAAGGCCTTGTTGTTTGTGAATTCTATCCTTAGGTGGTTGTTTTGAGGAAGGAACATGCTGATGTGGGACACAACTGAGCCATTTGTTCCTCAACTGTCCGTGCAGTCAGATCCCTTTACAGTGCCACAGCTTCAGCAGTTGGGTTATCTTTCTCACTCCTCCAGACTGACATGTTCACTCAAAAAAAAGAGGATTTAAACTCATAGTTGGTAAACGAAATGAGTATGATGATACTGAAAACACACCAGTGGGCATTTTGATGGACAGCGCTGTTCAGCTCATTTACATGTTATGCAAATTCAACATCAATCAAAAAAAAAAATTGTTTGTGAAATATTGTAGTGCACTAAAAAATCTCATTGTCATGGAAATTAAGTTACTCCAACAACATGCGAATCAACACAATGGCCAGCAAACACGCATAACATCTTAATTTCCCTAACACTTTCCCTTGTTAATGAATTAACTAATGTTAGGGCTGAAAATATTTTCAATTTACAGATTATCCTGAGTGATAGGGTTTTTAAAAGTTCTTTTTGTTCAGGGCAGGAAATAATTTGGTTGTTTACACAAATGCTTATAATGATGCTTTGCCAACAATCCGCCTACTGTGGATTTTTGAATGATGGCTGTCTTCTCTCAGTAACAAATGCAAAAGCAGAACTGCACATAGACAATCCAAGGCTTTGATACCTCAATCGTTTCTTTTTCTTTATACATATCACACTATAAATTCATGTAAATGTGGTGTTTTTGAATGCTAGTGTAGAGTACTGTCGTGTCACTATACAAATCCTTTGAAGGGCACTGACAAAGAGTTTATTTTGGCATTTGGATATGAGGACTTCTGTCTTATCTACATTGATATTGATTATGTTTCAAAAATATAAATAGATGTGTGTCACTAATAGTTTCAACTGTATACATTTGCCTTTCCCGAGCTGGTGACTCAGTGTGTAAGCTAGCAGTTCAAGCTAACAACAGCTTAATGAGCTAACTAAAACTTTCACTTTTAGGTTAAATGTTGTGTTTTCTCCTGATTCAAAAACCCAATAAAACAACTGTATCTTCTGTTATCATGTCATAATATTTCACACTGTGTTTGAGCTTTTTTGAATAAGCAGAGAATGTTTCATCACTATTATCTTTTTGTTTTGTTAAGTACTAGTGATGCATTGTGTAAGCTAGCAGCTAAAGCTAATGATAGCTGGGCTGCCCAGAATTTAAAGTTAGTCTAAAGTTTTATTTAACGTAAGATATATTAAATTGCCAGTAAGCATTAGAGGGCCTCTCTCAGAGGTAACCCTGCTCTGGCCAGACTCAGATTCTTATTTCTATTAGGGTCTGTGATACCCGGGTAGAGTTTTAAAGGGGGGATTTGTGGGGCTTTTGGCAACTCATCACCCTGGGAAGCCCAATAATCCATGTTGTTTATCCAAAGAGTACTTTTGGCACAACCTCCCACAGGGGTTGCAAAGCTAATGCAAGAGCTGGAGCATTAGGCTGGTATGCTTTGCTCTTTTATTTTTTTCCCAAGTGTTGTAAATTACCCAATTATGCTAATAGGTGTACCTTTGGAAGGAGCATACGTTGTTGGCTCAACATGAGAGGGACCGGGGAGCTGTAGCTGCTGAAACTGCCACAGACATTATTCCTCAAAAGTGGAAACCCACTTTTGTTTTCTCGCACTATGCATACCTGCCATAAACAACTATCAAGCAGGCACCAAAGCAGTTCATCTGAGAGCCTTTTCAGGTAAAATAATTTACATCTGTATTGATGAATTGGATTTGAAAATATTAATACATTTAGTTTGAGTGCCAGTCCATCATAGTTACTCATTGATCGGTTTCTGGGGTCTACAGTCAGCAGAAAATACAACTTATTACTAAAAGTGTGAAGGTAGATGAAGTTTGGTAAACAACTTACCAACATAACAACATAAACAATGCAGGAACATAAGGGTTAGGGAATCAGTACCATACAGCTCTCTTTTACTGGATCTGTTGGAATGTAGTATGAGGAAATATTTCACAAATAGGTTGGTGATGATGAAAATACTTATGTATTCACCTGGATAATCATGACACATGGCTGTCCTCTACATCAGAGCATTAGGTGCTAATAAGAACTTTCTTTATTGATATTTGTGATTTGAGACTTGGTATTTTCTGGTGTCAGACGTCAGACATAATGTTGTTATTTCCCTGGCAGAAAAAACTAACAAAAAAAACCACCTGAAATTACATTTATATCCACAAGTCTACAGCTCAGTGAGTGCTTGGAAACTTTCCCACGCATATGCTCCTCAGGATGCTAAAATACTTTGTAAATCAGCACATTTTCAGCTTTTTGGCCCTGTAATGACATTCATTTATGAATATTCAAGTCTGTAAAAGTCTTGCAGTCAGCAAACTAATGTAAAAAGCAAAACAAAACAAAAAAAACATTTCAGTACTTTATTCTTGCTTTTAGTTTCCAGTATGAAACACTCCTTAGTTCATGATAAGTCTTTTTATCACTCAGTTTCTCCTCATAGATACTCAGTGGACTTCACTTCTCAGTGCAATCACTGCAATATTTAGAGTTTTGTCAGGACTCTGGAGTGCTTACGCTCTGCCAAGAAAATAAGCCAAGGGACACTTTGGCATTATATGTGCGAAGGTCAGCCTGTTAACCAAAGTAATTGGATTTTGCAACCCTCTCTGGGTAATGTGAGTCTTTAGCCTGCTTTTGCCACACAATCTTTCCCTGACTCCAGTTTTGGTATCGATTTGTCTTTCATTTGGATTAGAGAGAAGACAACAACAACAAACAACAAACAACTTTCTCTGTCATACAATTTAAGCAGACAACATCTTGATTAATCAGCATCTTTTTGTAGATTTATATAATGAATCAATTAACATATTTGTCATCCAAACCATGACTATTGAATCCTTGATCATTTGATGTCGACAGTATCAGACTTATCTGCTAAAGAAACATTCTGCAATGATTGTTATTCATCAGTTGGTTTCACATTAATTAACAGATATTAAAAGGCTAGCATCAAAACCAAAGAAGTATATATCTTTTTTTAGCTCTGTTGAAAAGCTCAACACTCCGATTTTTGCACATTTTTTAAGTTAGCTGAGAGGTAGATTAAATCTGTTGCAGGCAGACGGAAAAATGATGGAACGGCTGGAAGAGAAATATCAATAATTCACAATGCTGAAATGTGAAAAGTTAGAGCCGTGGCCTGCAAAAGAAAGAGAGAGAGAGAGAGGAAGTAGATGTTGCTCTCGGCTGTTTTGAGCGACTTTGGAAAACTATTCATCAAACAACTACACAAAGCCACAGTATGAGAAGCACAATAAAGACTTAGAGAGGAAGAACAGACAGTTTCAACTTTAGGTTAAATACCCCGTTTTCTCCTGATACCCAGATCAGACAGATCAAATGTATCTGCTGTCATTATACTGTAGTTGTAATTATTATAAGGTGTTGACAACCCTATTGAACCTAATTGAGAAAGCAGAGTGTGTTTTCCTATTATCCATTTGTTTTATTTGGCTTTTTATTGGGTTTGTTGTTGGGGGCAAATCATTTTTTTTGTGGTCATGATGAGCTTTTTCCCATGACACAGGTATGTCTAAACTGAAGACAGTGAGAAAACTGGAAAGCATGGACAGCGCCTCCAAGGCTGCTCAATTCTCTAAATGTGTTAATCTAATGCTACATTACATTCATTTGGCAGACAAACACACACACACACTGGGACCAATTTGGGGCTCTGTGTCTTTGGTCAAGGTCACTCAAGGAGCTGAGAATAAAGCAACACTAGAATTAATAGCTAACCTGCTCTATCAACTCAGCTACACTCTCCAGGGGCTGAATTAACCCACCAGAGCACCCCAAAGTAAAAACGAGCTATGGGCCCCTTTTAAGCCCCCCCGCGCCCATTCTCCAAACACATTTTGCCCAGAGCTTCAATAACCAAACAGTATTTTTACTTTGAAAACACCTACCTATTGGTTATATATACATGAATTAATTTGTGATAAGCTGATTAAATTAAAATTGTTTAGCATTACAGTATGCACCATGTCGACATGGTAAAACATTAAAGGTATTAAAAGTGGATTTCAACATAGCTCCCAATGCAGAATGACCTCAGGGCATTTGCACATTAAATGTATTTTGCTTTTATGGTGCATATTATCAAACAAATTCATGCACTAATTCAAATTACTGATACATTTTTTCCACACAGCCAACCTGGTGCCTTTAGGAGCCCCAAGGATCTGGGAATCCTGAGCTAGTGGGCAACATGTTCCCCCGATGGTAATTAGGGTTTGCAGCCGTGGAAAAACATCTCGTACAGTATATTTAGTGGAGGGTAGAAATGCACAGACTGATGTGTATGCATTTGAGGGAATCCCACAATACATTTAAATACCTTTTAATATTAATATATTAATAATATATTAACTAGCCACACCTAGATTAACACACAGAAAATGCATAGAAATAACAAGTCTCTTTTGCCTCACAGGTCAGTACTAAATATGTGCCCTCAGGCTATGTAATAATCAGTCTCCTCATGCGTTGTGCACTGTGCCACTGCAAATTATAAGCATGAACAAACTGTTGATTGCTGAGTTATATTTACAAGGTACTTGTAATACAAGAAGGAAACTACCGACCCTACCGTTAGCATGACACAAAAATAAGCTGTGGACATTAAGAGCCCATAAAAACTGTAAATCTCAATAGCTCATGCCTTTTTTCTTAATCTTATCATTTTTTTTCCAGTTCATATGAACTTTAGTTTTATGCAATAACATCAATAAAATGGATATAATCAAAGCCTAGCTCTAATCCTACCCCCAAGCCCAAAACCTCCCAGCCCTGAGGCTCTCCCTTCTTTTACAAAACCCAGTTAAACCCCGGGCTTTGACACAGTTGTCTGCACTAGACATGAAAAAAGCATTTCTCTTAGGAAAACATTGAAAGAATGATATATATATATATATATATATTTATACAAAAAAAAAAACACTCTCAGACACTCAAACACTTCGCAAAGGTTGCAGTTTTCATTTGAGCAAATGATGCATGAGCTGATTGTAAAAAATCAGCAGCAGGTAGTAAATATAAATTATGTTTGAATTATTAAAGACCATGTTTGTGATTTTTGTTGATGTCATTGACAGCTGATAATTCATTAGTTTTATCATAGTCCTTCTGGGCAAGTCCCTCCATTCAGCAGTGCCCCAGGGCAGATATTTGGGGCTAGCAAGAGCCGGCCCCTATTTTAACAAATGCAGAGAGAGTAGTAACAGTTCTCTCTAATTTTGCTCCAAAATCAGGTTTTTAATGTGTTAACCAAAAGTTATATTCCTACTACATATACCCAAGGTTTCACAACCCCAGTTTCTTTTTCTGCTCATCCAGAGTGCAGACACAGTTGACAAGATAAGGGTTCCTGGTTTGACTTTTATAAAGCAATGATTGGTTTTCATGGTAGAAGAGGAGGGATTTGTGTCACACAGCCCCTATTTCTGGTGTTACAGACTTTTCTATTCAAGATGGTTTGTCTCCTCCATTACAACATGTCTGGTTTTATCTGACATGACATCATTATTGAGTTGCTGTTATGCAATAAAATCCTTGCCATGTGACAGCAAAAGCAATATATTTTGCAAGTTATAGGAAAGAGTGATCCGAGCCGTGTTAAAATTCAGATACCATCAGTTTGCTAACAATATTGGCAGGAAACAGGATCACAAGTGCAGTCTTGAATACTTGGCCATCTATATACTTAGATTGTTGTTCTGGAAGAGATAAAATGTTGCCAGTATAGAGTTTACTCTCATGTTAACGCAAACTCAAATAAATCAGTAATATCTACTTAAAAGACAGTCACTCCACACAGACTGACTGTTTCATTTCAGTGAATGCAGAAACATATTCAAACAGTAATGAAATCTTTTGTATTAGCATCACGTTCATGAGTTCCTCACAATATTCCTGTCCACATACATGATGAAACGCCACATTGCCTCAGTTACACTTGTCTCACGATCCTCATCTGGAATAAGTCACTCAAAGGGGTCAGATAAATGAAAAGAGGCACTCAGCTCGTTTTTTTTTCAATCTTCTTAGTCACATTTTGAACATAAATTTAACAAGTTTAACATCAGTATGTAAAACATGTGAAATGGAGTGTAAATGGTGCGATGGTGACTGAGTCTGAATGAGAAAACAGTTCTTGCAGTTTAAGACTGTGGTGCATTCTGTGTCGGGCAATGAAACGTGACCCACAGTTAAGTTCTCACTGACTTCTGCAGTGCTGACAGTGCAAAGAGTTTAAGGAGGCGAACTGGGAATAGAAAAATGTGAGTAAGCAAGTGTTGTTTTTGAATGTGGGATTGACTGATATGCTGAGTGACATGTCCTGTAGAGAACAGTGAAGAGAAAATGTTTTTACTTTTACCAATCTCTTCTCTTTCTAGTTTACTTTCCAAAATAAGGTAACTGCTGCACTGAAATATGAAGTTTCTAAAAAGTTTAACCAGAGGGGCTGATTGTTTGAGAACTAAACAGACAGACAGATAAATACTTAGATTGATAGATGATTCCCTAATACTTTTGTATATTATGGCAAAATAAAGCCAAGAAAGCACATTCCTGCAGAGCCTTAAGAGGGCCAAACAGGCCTGGGGTTCAGACAGCAAGAGGTAAGGAGACACCCTGATTACCGTAATTTCCGGACTATAAGCCGCTACTTTTTTCACACACTTTGAACCCTGCGGCTTAAACAGTGATGCGGCTAATTTATGGACGAAAATAAA
>JAPZDY010000005.1:14181547-14204096 GCA_029783645.1 Ctenochaetus hawaiiensis
ATAGATTACATAAAAATGATCAGATTTTTCGAACAAATGAGGGAGGCTCAACTTGTTCACTCTTGAACTACATCCAAACAAGATTCCATTTGTGAAACGGAAATCTTTATCCTCATCCGCTACTTTGTATAATTTCCTTTTTCTCTATGAGGCTCCATCTGCGGCTGTGAAAAGGCCTCCAGTCTATTCAATTGGAGCCATTGTGCTCATATTTCCTGGTCACATCTGCCAAGCAAGCCTTGTGAGCTGCCACTCAGACCCTTACAATTACTTTCCAACTTGAGGGCAGGGAATTAGATGGAATAAAACACAGATGGATTGACAGTCTGGATGGATCTAAGAAAGGGAAAATGTTTCAGACATTAGAGTTGCATGAAAATTGTGGTCACTGCAGTATTAAAAAGTGATGGGCAAAGTCACAAAGAATGGACTGAGGTTGTTAATAGCAAAATGAATTGCACATAACTTGCAACTACTATCTGCCTCCTCATCTTCAAGGACTGATTTTCAAGGGTATTGCACGAATGAAATCAAATTGCAAATATGCCTATGAAGTTTCAATGGTGAGTGCAAATTGTTATTGTCTTGCTTCTGATTGCAGTTATGGGGTAAAGTGCTGAAAGGTTGTCTTTACCTAGTAGTTGCTGAAGTTCTGGATGCAGTTTAGAATGGGTTATGGTTGTGGTTTAACACAGTTAAATGCGTTTCATGCAACTTAATATTATACAAAATTTCAAAAAGTTGCCTTTTGAGTGCGTTTTGAAACCACTGTGGACTGCTGCCACTTCAAGGCATCACTGCCCTCAGATACCATGACAGTAGCCTCATTATAATTAGAATAGGTGATATGTATTTACAGAGAATCACTGCTGCCATGAGCACTGGAAAGTCTAGGAGTGACACCCCTCATCAACTCTCTGAGGAAACTGTAATTTCCACTATAGCTGTGTTTGAACATGTGCTCTGCATGTACTTTGTACATGTATCGTATTCTAATTTTTGCAATGAGGTTCATCTGCATAAAAAAGGGCCAACCTCACACCAAATTTATAAATATTACATGATTTGAATATGTGCAAATAGCACTGGAGATATAACAAGGTTATCGGTGTATTTCAGCCTTTGTGGGTGCTTGATGAATTACACAGCTTCTTTTTGTCTTACTTGCAATGCAATGCTTCCTTGCATTCACCCCAGAGACTGTATCACAAATGAAAAGGCAAATACTGGGACGGTCTGGTTTAATCTGCCCCATTCAGTGGAAGTCATATTATCACTTTACTCTATAGCATGTAAAACACAGATACGCACTGACTGCAATCATGCAAGTCGGCAAACAGTCCAAATAGACTGACTTCTTCTCGTCTTATCCATAAACCTGGTAATGAAGCTTTGGTACATGCGGTGGGGGGGCGTCCTTTTATGCACCCAAGCCTCATCCTCAGATCTAAGGAGGCCAAGGCTCTCAGTCTCTGAGACACATATTTACTTTCACAGAGTCTTCATCATCAATCATGATGAAACACCAAGGACGTCCTGTTTTCTCTGACATCTGCTATTTGACAAACTCAAATTGACTGACACAGCAGAGAGATTTACTACTTTATCCCCATTTGTGGGTTGCGTGCTGAATAATCAACCTAGTGTACTGCTTTGTGTGGTCTTTTCTCCAGAAATACTCATACAAGACCACTGTATTGGGGTAAATTTAATTTGTTATCATACATAAGTGAGAGAATCTATCCAAGCTTTGCATTCATTATATTGTTGTTGTTTTTTTTCATTAGATTGTCCATTTGTTAGGGTTTCTTTTGGCTTATTTGTTCATTTAATTTTAATAAAAATTTGATGGACACATCAAAGACACAAATCAGGATTTTCCAAGGATGATTTTCATCATTAGTGGAGACTACACTCACTGGTTTTGAAGCTACACCGACACCAGCATTTCCTCTATTATATGAGTAAATTAAACTCATGCGTCTGTCTCCTCCCTTCTGGGTGACTTAATTTATTGGACTGATCTGCAGTCATATCTCTATTGTGTGTCACATCCCTTTCTCACTGTACAATTATGCTATTATGATGTCACCTTTTACTAGTCATTACATCATGCTTTATTCTCCTGTGGACTCCTCTTAAAATCAATCTGCTTTGCAACATTTTGCTGTGGTATAACACAACTGTATTGCAGCATTTCCTTAGCTGGTACCATAAGGCACGGTGACACATCCAATTTAACTTAGGAGCACAAGTGGGAGACACAATCTAATCAGAACCCAGAGCAGCAATTTAGAGACATGAACTCAAAAATCTATATGATAAAATAACAAAGGGAAACATACATAGCTGGTATAGTCTGATTGAAAGGTTGTAATCTGGTTAGGTTTCTTTCAACGAGGGACACTTTCGACTTTATTGTCTGCCTGTTTGCTCTTAAAAAGGTTTGGTTTGTGATGGGCTCGTACAGTAGAGCTCATCGAGGAAATGCTGGATATCTTTGTGTTCTTTTACTTACACTGTTGCTTTTGGAAGACAGGACAGCTGATATGTTGATACAGAAAATTGTTGATGCAAAAAGATTTAAATAAGTGATTCCCTAACCATCACAGTAAGCAATTTATAAATGACTAACTAAGAGCTGCAGCGGTATTTTGTTGTTGCTGTTTGTTGGATTTACTCATGAGAGAAAGAAGGAAAAATCTAATTCTCATTTACTTTTGGCTTTAAGATGAATGATTAAGTGTCTTGGCAGAGGACACATCCTATATGCAGGCTTTCCTGAGATCAGCTTGTGAGTTTATGCATGCACATCTGCAGGTTTTAGCCTGGTGTGCTTGTGCTTGTGTGTGTCCTTGTAGTGGAAACGGCTTGGCTCTATCATGGTTCCATTTGGCAAGACTTAAATAGACTTACGGACATGCAGGGGTTCATCAATCACCATTGGCCTCATGAAAAGTTAATTCATTCAGGGCTTGAGAACAGACACTTTTTTTCCCCATAGATATCATGTTGATGTCAGACATCCTTTAAAATCATCCACTCACTCTCTCTCTGTGCTGCTGACAGATAGAGGAAGCGTTGTTATGCTGTTGTTTTGGTGTTTATGTGTGTGTGAAAGAGAGACAGAAGGAGAAGTCCCAGACATTGCTGTCTAAAAATGGAAGCAGCACTAACACAAATCTCATTATGTAAACAGCAAATTAATCAATTTTTCTTTTTTATAAAAGTGACTGTATTGGAGTACAGGTTTCCCAATAGGGTTGAAATTTCAACAACAGTTTAAAAGTCAGAAAAACTAAATATTAAATATGTAATAAACACTTTAAATTTAAACTTAAGTTTAAAAAGTGAGTCCTTGCTAATTCAAAATAAAGAAAGCCTGTGAGTTTTGTCAAATAAATAATCAAAGATCTGCCATCATGGATGAAGGCAAAGTATTTTATAAAATGCAACTGCCTTACAGAGATGTTAAAAAGTAACGCAGGAGAAGCTCCTTGACTGAATGGACCATCATTGATTCGAAGGTTTAATTTATGATTGGTTTGGTTGGGCTGCGTGTGTTTTTGAACAACTATAAGGAAGCCATGTAATTAAAGTTGAATGTTATCTGCCTATAAAGATATCAAAGTAAATCATTTTTGAAACTGGTTTGAGTAGTTAGGCTAAGTGGTTGGTGTATAAAGACAATTATTGTGACAAGTTTGGCGAGTTAACCCTGCTCTGCCCCTCTTGAAAGAAAGACCCAGGTTTTGCTGTAAACAATCGATCTAGTCTACCATCTTTTAAGTAGCCATGTCATCTAAAAAACACAAAACACATTTTCTCTGCATAATAGGAAGATTAAAATCAGACAAGAATACATAAGAATAAAAAAGTGGTTGACAGCAGCCATTTTTTTCTGAGAGTAAGTGTTGATCATAGAGATGTCTGTCTGTTGGTATAGTCTGAGGAGGCTTGAGTCGTTCAGCAAGGTAATCCAAAGCTGAGAAAGTTTAACAGTTTGCTTTGTAACATTTTTCCAGTACACAAAAACTGTACTTTTTCGAGGATAAGTGTCATTCAAGTAAAACGTGTCAAAATTTGCACTCAGGTAATCAAGGAAAATAGTCATTTGATAGATGTTTAAACATCATTCACTGACACACTAATAATTACTATTAAAAGGTAAACCCTTTAACTTGGAAAATTCTTCATGTGGTTCTTAGCAAATCTTCTCTGCTCCAAAAGTTAAGTGAGGCAGAAGTTATTTTTTGTGTGGTATAACCACCAAGAGAAGAGTTAAATGTCTGCAGGCCTGGATTAAAGGGGTTTTTGGAGTGTCAGAAAATCCCTTAGGGCAGCTCATGTAAAATGCACAAAGGACATTTTGCAGGTATGATAGTCATAAATAAAACATCAATAAATATAATAATAAGGACGCAAGAATGCTTTGATGCCTTTTCGGTCAAGGAAGTTCAGTGTTGTGGAAAAACAAGAACCTGGATGGACCGGAGGAAGTTTGATTCAGGATATTTGATCTCATTCACCGTAAGTTTTGTTGTAAAGGGCCCATGCTATGGACTCCATGCTGCTATGGAAAGTTTGAATTTCCCAGCATGCTGTAAATACAAAGATGGTCATTCACTTATTTGTTCACAGCATCCCAGAAGCATGCAGACTGAGCTGCTGGAATAAAATTTCACTGCACACAAGAGCAAAAAGTTAGCAACGTTGGTATCAACAGGGCCCAGATGCTTTCAGGGGTCCATGAAAGGCTGGTGATTACTGGCGCTCAAATATTTGAGACCATGTAGACCTTTATGCCTCACATTCAAAACAACCTTTCAACGGCAACATTAAAAAACTCTCCCATCTTGTCTATTACACTTATGGTTGTGTGTTTTGTCCAAACATGTGTGTGCATGAGCATGTGCCCAAATTTGGGGCAGGAAGGAATGAAGGCCTAAAAAATGTTTGGACCATGGCTAATCACAATAATGTTACCCTGCTGTCAAAAATGTTGTATGTTGCATGTGGTGACTTGAATAGAGAATGTTTGTTTCTTTTTTTCTTTCACCTCTCAGAAAATACAAAAAAATCACAGTAATCAGTGAAGCACAACTGTGTTATTTCTGTTTCCAGTAATATGAAACTGGACACAGACTGGAGTGAAAAAGACGATGAAGAAGGATCCTCTTGCATACACACTTGACACCCATCACCCACTTATCCCTGTCATATGAAAGTGGGCCCTCATTCAGGTTGGGCCCTAACTCATGTGCCTATCATAAGAAATTGCTTGTGTATTTTAAACCTTACCTCACAGGATTTTGCTCCCGATGCACATTGTTGGTATGTGACATGATGATGATGCTACTCGTGAGTGTGGCTCGAGGCGGCTCAGCCACTGCCAAATCATCTCGCTGTCTCCTATGCATGTTAAATAAATGCATTAATCTTTCAACTCGCTGTCAGGTGTCTGCACCGACTGAACTACTGGTGCAACATCAGTGGTTGAATGAGCACCATATAGTATGTCATCGCATGCAGCAATGCAAACTAACCTGTTCTCAGCTCATTCAGAGCAATATGGTATCGCAAAAGTGTCAAGAAATGTAAGACGACTCAATTTTTATTTATATACTTTCTCTGAAGCAATCACTCACTGCTATATTGCTATGCTTGTCCATGGTGGATTTGGCTGATTTCTGGGATGAAAGCTGCACATTCCATATTCTTTCTCATATGAGAAAGTGACAGACCAATCCTCTGATCTTGGCAGTTTAAATTCAGACCATGATGCCTTCCCTCAGACCACAAGGGAAATTAATAAATGATTAAAGTCTAGTGGAGTCAAGGGAAAGAACGGTAAAGGGGGATAATGGTGTATTGCTGAATGATGCTATCTCACTGCACTCAGGGTTATGTCTCCATCTACTAGTGTGTGCTTAGAGGAGGCAGAGCCCAGAAGCTATTTTGTTGACAGGTGTCCTAAGTGATAAAAGGATACTTTGTTAGGAGTCTGATTACATTATAAAGCTCCCTTAAGGCACTTTTAAACCCTTGAAATTGTAGGAAAAAATGAATATAGTATGCAGGTAGTGTGTTCACTTCCAAAATCTACTTTATTTGACTATTTCTCCCAAATAACCAAGATCAAGAAGGTCATTATCAACTTGCTCGTATAAACATAGGTTTGCCCATCAAGCTGGGAGTCTCTTATAAGAGGAACGTTTCGAAATTATTACTGCTTCATTATGCACAGCAATCAAAGCATAATAATGCCAGTTATGTGGGAATTATATAAAATATAGAATACATGCTGAAAATGATCCACATGTACAATGTCAATTCCAAAAAAGCAGGAATGCTGCATAAAACAATAAAAAAATGGGATGTGATCATTTACTAATTTGTTCTAACTTATAATCAACTGAAAACAAAACAAAGACAATATGTTTAATGTTTCACCTCATCAACTTCATTGATTTTGTTAAATATGTGTTTATTGTGAGTTTGATGTCAGTTGGGACAGATGCAACCACAGACTGGGAAAGTTGTTGAAATGCTCAAAAAGCACCTGTTTGAAACATTTCACATACCGACAGGTAAGGTTATAACAGGTGATGGTGTCCTAATCAATACGGATAATTCAACACTTTGTCAACAGTGATTTAAATGTTATTAATACGGTTTGGGGATTCTTCACAGAACTTGGTAAACTCAGTTTGTTTGGGAATAACTACATTCTGTTTGTATTTACACATCCACACAACTTTTTTTCTAAATCAGGCTTGTAAATCCCTAAAATTGAAGAATATCAATGCAAATATCATTATACAGTCAACAATAACAAATTTTTCAATTTTTTACAAAATAATGCTTATGTATGGATAATAATAGGATAACCAGCCATCCACAAAAAAAACCAAATTATAAGCAGTGGTCCAAGAGTCCCTAATCCTATCCAGTGTGTCCCCGACATTAGATTCACTCCGAAATTTTTTAATTATAGCATAATAAAACATTCAATAGTGATCGTTAAGAAAGATTCTCTACTCTCCAGCAGAGACTGCAGAGGAACAGCCTTTTAAAATATTCAAAGATGTTACACATTTTTTCTGAAGCTGCTTCATCCTCTTTGGAATAAAAATTCATATTTGTACTCTCATCATCGTGGGTCAGAGCTTGTTTAAACATCCTGCTGTCAGTGAGATGGGCGCTCAGATGGACGGATGATTGTTTGAGCTGTTTTGGCCCAGTTGCACCTTTCAATGTGTATTTTGTTATTAGAATAAGAGAGCAAAAGACTTTGTTTGCTATCAAAGTGGGCCATTTTTTACGCTGGATGCTCCCACAGCAAGCAGTACTAATTCTTTGAATTCTTTACAGTTTAATATTCAAGTAATTTCAGAACTGCATGCTTGTTTTTATTTCAATGATTAGTTTCAGCTTTTAAAGCTGGCACTGACTTTGATTATCAAAGAGTATTTTTTTTTAAAAGAAAATAGCCCCTTTAGTTAAAATAAATACACAGTGTAGATGTTTAGGATTTCTTTGAAACCCACTGTGAACACGTTTTGATAAATCATCAGAATTAAACCCACTGACATCTCTTTGTTAAACAAGCTATTGTAGGTTCTTGTTCTAACCTCCTGTTTCTGTCTGATTCCAACTTTCCTTTCTTCTCTTGTCCCATTTGTTCTTGGTGTGTTCCTGCCTTTCCCAGTCACCTTTCCAAGTCACCACCTCGCCACAGTCCTCTGCCTGATCGTCTCATGCCCCCACAGCCTTGATGGCACCGTCTCTGATCCCTGCCTTGCCTGCTTGCCTTTGTTTAACGAGGACTCATCCGTCTTGGACTCTTGCCTCTCCTCCTTTCTCCTTTGGACTTGTTTATCCTCACCTGCAGGCGACTGTAAACCTGCCGAATGACCAGTGAAATATCATTTTAATCCTATTCAACCTGATGTTTTAGACAGCATTATAGGTACTGCCTTTATAATCCAGATCCCCACAGGTCATGATATTCCAAAACCTTTGAGGTCAGATACCCGAAGCTCCATCACGTTTTCTTTGACGTCCAAATTCTGAGTGGTCAAAAATGTCCATTGGTGAGGTTCCCAAACTGTGTGTGTTTTTTTTTAAATAATGGCTTGTTATCTCTTTAAGTATATTTCCCTTTGTTTTGCTCAGTTGTTTTAATGTGCTCAAGGGTTTATTAAGGGTTTCTTTTCATGTTTCTTGTTTCACATGTTCATTGTATTTTAAAGCTTTGAAAGAATGGGAGCAAAGTGTATTACCCTCTCATTTCGTTCCTCATTCAGTGTGCAGAGGCTGATGGGATCCTTTTATCATGTGGAAAGGTCTTGAACATGCTTTCACAGGCACAAGTAGATCAATACTGCTATTTTTTAGTTAGGACAATCCATTAGACACTGCTGCTTTGAGAATATCCTTGAGGAACATCAGGATATTGTTCAAATGCTCAAAACATGCTGATAGCCACCAGCTAGAGTTTATATTATAATCAGCTTTCCAATAACACATGTGCATTCCCGTTTAACAAACCATCGCAACATGAATAATTAACTTACGGCACATCAGGTATAAAGGTCATAGCATGTATTCCTCCTAAACATAAACACAAAACCCTCATTAAATAATCAAAAACAATATTAAACACGGAGCTGTTTTTTTTAGAAATTTGTCCAGCTGAAAATGATGACCTGGGCTCGGCGACTGAGGGAAAATGTGATGTGACACTGTGGACGAGCTGTGCCTCGCTTCAAAACAGCAGCGAGTCCTCTGGGAGGGCCGGGTTTTTGATGCGAAGGCTGGCACACTTCACAGCTAGAAAAGCCTTTTATCAGTCACTCGGGCTGCCTTTGAGAAAGGGGGCATTTTGTGTAGGGTCTTTCAGGCCTGAAACGCACTGGAAGTTAGCATGAAGTACTGCGCACTGGAAGAGAAAGCTCACAATAGTGCAGACACACTTCAGCCATTCAGTAGAAGCACCAAGCGTGAGAGCATTTTAGTCTGACCTCCCTAAAACCTTTGGCCTGTGGGATTATGGTTAGACAATGCTTTTTCCTTCTCTGTCCAATATACTGTGAGTGTTTGCTTCCATTATGACAAAGTGCACAACCCTGATAAGTGAGTGATTCTTTTGGAATAAATAAGTGTTGTTTACTAAGAATAACAACAATTTTATAGGCATCACCTGACATGATTTTGATCACTCTCTTACCTGGAGGCACTGCCATGTGAATTCACTTAAACACTCATCAAAGCCAGTAACACCTTTAAAGGGATGTAGGGGTGGATAAAAAGGTGGCTCTCTTCAATGCTGACTAGATTCCCACATCTGTGACCTCTTGTGCAAACTGTTAGGCCATGACCCTGAAAGTCACTCCACATGAAACCCCACATTAAGATGCAGCAACCTGGACTGTGACATACTAGAGAGGCTTTAGACACAATAGAAATCTTTCCATGCAATAAGGGTGAATGTGATCTACTTCTAAGTGAAAGAAAATCAAAACTAACATTCTCCCTGGGTTATTTAAATCATCCACAATTTGCACTTTCAGCATCATTATGCGAATGACTTTACCTCCTGACAGCAGGTATCAGGTGTCAGTTTTTGTTTGTAGAATATTAAGCAAACTTCCCATTGACATTGGCTCATTCTTTGTGTTGCTTTCATCTCTTTGTGCAGCTGCACCAGACGTACTGCATGTACTTTCCATCTGTGCTAAACCAACATTTGCACCCATAGGATCACCTAATCCCTTTGATAATAGACTTAAATGCATTTGCATGGCGTAACCAGTATAAATTAAAAGCTGTTCTTGAGCCATTTGGAGTACAGGATTGGTTTGCGGCTTTTTTGCAAAGAAACATTCAGAATTTTATTCCTCAACAGTTAGAAACACTGTTAAATCTAGAGGCACTCAGTAATAGAAGTCTCAACTAACAGAAAAATAAAAGGTGTGAGACCTTAAATGCAAACCTTTACTGTAGGCTCTTGAGAGAACATATGGCTCCTCATAGATCAAATGACGTGAAAAACCATGGACTATGAAAACAGCAAGGATATACCTGAAAGATTTTTTTTTTTTTTTGTATTTTTTTTTTTTTAACAAAGTATTGGGTAAAAACTATAAAAAAATTAGTGAACTCAGATTTTGATCTTTGTCTAATATTTCTAATAAAATGTGGTCACCAAAGTGAACCAGCGGAAATATTTAATTCATATAATTGACATTTTAGCTTTAAGGTTATAAATGAAACATAATGCAGAAACTGACCTTTTTGATTTGAATTGGATGGGATTTCAGCTCTCAGTGACCTGGTGATCTCTTATTCATACAGGAATACCCGAGCTAAGCCCACCCCCCTCTGGGCCTTTATGGTCAATGATGGACTTTGGATAACTTTGCCTGAAAACATCCCAATGTCATCATGAAAAGCAGAGAACATTTGACTTTGATGAGACTTTGTGGATTTTTACCAAATGTTAAAGTATGATGCAGCTTGAATGTTGGTTTGTACATCTGACAGTATGTGTGCATGTACATGTGTATATGTGTTTGTTGATGTTTTTAAAACATTGTGACATTCTTTATAAAATCTTTTTTGCATGTCAGTATTCACATATATTCACATATAATGCATCTTTTTTATATATTCTCTCATTTTTGTCATAATAATTCTTAGAATTCCTTTTGTGTCTCCACCCACTAATTTGGGTTTTTCGTCGTCACATTTACATATCATCATATGAAACCAGAGTTGTTTTCTGAAAACAGGACCCTAACATGTTATTATATTGCTTCACATCCATTTCGAGGCTAATATTTATTTTTCCATTTCCCAATACTGAAGTATCATGCCTCTGTATGCCTTACTGTGGAAACGCCTGTAGGCCCTGTAGTTTAGAGAACAAGCATTTCATTTCATTTCCCTGCAATTTGGAGTTTTTTTTATTTGGTGGTTGGAATGTTTCTAAAATAGGGATGTTTAGACCTTCTTGGCCAAAATCATAAAATATTCATCAACTCTTTAATTTGAATTTCAAATTTTAAAATACGATGAGTCATTCCATCAAAAACTGCATGCAGGACACAGAACTTTAGCTCATTGCAGAAATACAAATGCCCTCTTTCATGGCGAACGTCACAGGCACAATATAGTTTTCAAAGGTGAGATATGATGGCTCCCTAAAGAGACCGGTAAAAAAGTTATAGTGCGATAAAACATTCCTTGGCACAGTGAAACTAAACAAAATATGATTACCCTGGAAACCTGGATGTGCTGTAGATCTGTTCGCTGCCTTGCTGTGCTTCCTCTATTCTTCTCTCCCACTGGGATCTAATATGAGGATAAATCAAATGAATGAATGAGAAGGCATGGATTTGATATCTGACATCTCTGCCTTTTTAGACAAATTTCACTGATCTAATTTTACTGCCATTTTTTTTTTTTTTTTACCCAGGCCAGCAGCCACACTGAAACTGATTACAAATGCACCCTGGTCCACCTGTCGAGTTCTATTAGTCAGAGCTATTTGACAAGGTATTTTTGATTCATAACCCTGCTGTAATCTAATTTCACTTTAAGCAGAAGTATAGTCGCCGCATTTTTCACTACAGCATCACAAAGAGAAGCAACGCTATAACAATCTCATCCCTAAGCAGAGGTGAAAAATGCTTTAAGGCAAGTCTGTCCTCACTGAAACAATGAATTAAATAGCTCTGAATGATTAAATTTAACTTTTTTGATTCGATCAAATAATAACTCTAAGCTGAGCATGATTCATTTTATAACAAGAGTGGAAAAGTTTGAAATTGCAGAAGTTTTCCATATTGTATATTAAATATTTGAGAAGCTTTGTGATTGATGGGTTAACATCTGGTCCGGTCACGCTCAGCATTTGTGTGGTCAGTTGGAAAATAACCACCAGAGCAGCACTCTAAGATGCAGCTTGTGCAAATAACAGAGACAATTTTTGCAAATAGCAAAGACAAATACCCACTTTTAGCCTTTTTTATTTGACTGCTACCTTTAAATGCTTACTGTATATTTTAGCCTTGTGGCCAGCTTAAGCAAGTCAATAGATGCCAGGTGGTATAAATACAATAAGTTTGGTTTAGTTCTTTCCAATTTTTTGCCTAAATTCAATAAATACGCTTAAATTAGCTAAAAAATCAAACAGAACGATCTGCACACAACTTCTGTCATAAAAGAATTTTACAGTGGTACCAAACAATTCACTTTTTGTATTTGTTTGTATTTTAGACCTGCAGTGCATAGCATTTGATGACTATTCATCTATCTACTGCAAATTTCATACAGTTACATTTTATATTTTTCAAATGTTTGGATTTCTAGACTCCAGTGAAGTCTGCTTGCATGGCAGCAGTTTTCCACAGCATCACTGTGGAAAACAAAGATAGAAATGTGACCCTCTCATATAAATATCCCCAAAAACTGCAAGGAGCACATTTGGGCAGGACCTCAGGGTGCAAGAATGATTTTAAGAGTCACTTGATACTAATCAGGCACTCTAGTGCTCAATCTAAATGCAGTTCCTCATTAATTGTTGAATGAGCAGCCAACAACAAAATACTTTACCTTAATTAAATAACTTTTGTAGTAATAACTTTGGTAACTTTCTAATATTTCATCTTTAATATCCCCTTCCTAATGATCTTTGTTTTTTTTTTGTCCTTAAACCTAAAACCAGATGTGTACTAAAAAGACTACAGTTATTTGGTGGCACACTGACCAATCAGAGACTCTTCCTCACCTGCACAGAGGCAGCTGTCCCTCCTATAAAGCATTCAGAAACAGTCACTCAATTTCTCCTTGGTGTCTGTGGGGAGTTATGAAGAAATGACTTTGCTTTATGGCCTGACATCTCTAATCAAAAGCTCGGTGGATGGATCAGCACAGCCTGAATGCTCTGAAAATTCCTCAGATATGGAAGCCATTCAGCTCCACTAATGAAGGCATTGATCATTGTCAGCTTAATGAAACTCCCTAAGTGGACTCTGCACCCACCCAAACCGATGATGTTTTGTGAGGCCCTCTGAGTTATTATTTAAAGGCGGGAACCCTTTGACAAGCATACTGTCATTTTAACTGCACATTACCTGCTATAAATAACCACTGTGAACATTTTGCAGTTGCTTCAGCTCCACTAAGTAGAAACAAAAAGTTGTGAATGTGACAATAATGACCAAGCATATTAATCCTGGCCTCATTAGGAAGATCAATTGATTCAAATCTCACTGGGCCAAAAAAATAAAGTCCACCAACTGCATCACTTCTGCAAGATTTACTAGACTCCTTTTGCAAAGGCCAAAACACCTCTGAGACTGCCCACAGATCATCGAACCTTTTAAGCAGTCTGCTGTTTTTTTCACACATCTGCAGCACAGGAAGTTAGCATACATTCGAGCCTAACCATGAGTGTAGATTATGTTCTAATGAACAAAAATCACCTTGTAACTGTCAAAACTACCCACGTTATGTGTAAAATGTAAGAGTAACTTTAGTCAATGGTAACATGTAAAAAGTTACAGCTCATTTAAATTATAATGATATTAATATCTAATTATGCTAATATCTAATATTTTACTTAGAATAATCATCCTTTTTTTTCTCACATCAAAAAGAATACAGGTTTTATATTGGATCCTTTTTATTCCAACCGTTTGTCTGTTTATTTCTGTTGAAACTGAAAGTGTAAATGATTTCTGATGTTAATACAAATGTGATGTCATGGCAGTCCTATAACAGAGGCAGTTTATAAAAAAAAATTCATCTGAAATGTTCCCGCCAAGATAAGCTTCAGCCCTGTGTTTCCAATAGTTTGGAGAAAGTTGGCAGAAAACATCTCAGATACTAAATGACTCCCCAGTGAAAGCTCTGCACAAAACAAAAATACATTCTTTATAAATATGTCCACTCAGACTGCAATGACTTGCCATGCCTACCATTATGCAGAAAAAGGAGCTGTTTTATGGGACATCGTATTACTCCAAAGGGTTTTGTTTGCAGGGGGCATTCGTGACTGAAATTTTGTGCAGACATTAATTTTCCCCACAGAATGAATTCTACAGACTTTGGTGACTTTCCTCTTTTGTGCCACCAGCAGGTGGACATTTTTATTTCAGACTGAATTAACAACAGGCTGCCATCAAACTCTCTACAAATGTTCACTGAATTACAAAGACTTTGATGATTTACTGACTCTCCAGAAAGAAATGTGAAAATATGATATTAGCAGTTGGTTTTGAGTTAACATTTTAATTATTCTGATATACATGAATTTATTGTCCATAGGGCATAAATTGTTAAAACTTTAAGCGATAATCCAAATGGTAATCTGGTTAAGCCCTTAAAGACCTAAGGCAATTTGACTGTTTATTTTATTTTTCTTGACTTGTTCTAGCAGTCAGTATCAAATGTCAAACATCATTTGATTCAGGAGAACCTTAGGCCTCTGCTGTGTCCATTTTAAAATCCCAAATTTACATTTGCTTTGTTTAAGAATGGATGACACTAACGTCTAGCTCCTAACACTAACCCTAACCCCTCTAGCCCTAATCCTAAACAAGTTATGTCAATTTTTTACATTATCCCAGGCAAACAAGACATTGATATCACTTAAAGGTGACAAACTACAGTTTATTGCAGTCTTTTTAGAGCATGTTGATTGCCTGAGTGATTCAGAAAATCATTAAAGACATTAAAACAAACAGGATTTTTAGCTGCTGGCAGCTGTTTAAGGTCTTTGAAGGTCAGTAATCAGTTTAAAATTTCACTTTGCCTAGTACCTTTAGATCCAAAAGAAACATTTACAAAACAAGCTGCATAATTGTCACTGTTTGTCTTGTTATTCCATAAATGTAAAACAAGCAATTTGAGCAACTTACAATGTCAAATTTCCATTTTTGACATTTTGTTTCAGTGTTTTTCTAGTCTTATTGCATGATAGATATATAAATATATAAATGTAGATACATTTAGACGTGCATGTACAATTTTTATGCACACATAGCCACTAAAACTGCCTAAACAAATTGCCAGGAATAACCTGATACATTTTCATCAGTCTCAGCGTTTGCCTTTCTGGATCATCATATTTTTAATGTGACTGATCCATTATGCATTCAGGGAAACAGTTTCTGAGAAATCAATGCTACATAATTTGATCTGGATGAAAGATATTGTAAAGCCCCCGCTGGCCTGTAGCTACTTGTTAAACCTCAGTGTGTGAGACAGTGAGTGAGTGACAAGCTGAGTGAAGGCAAGATGGAAGGAGATGAAGAAGTAGATGGATGAATGGATGAATGAGTAAGTAAACGAGGAAGGTTATGAATCAGGAAACATGTCGCTCTAATAGATGGAATTGGGGTGTGATTGAGGGGCTGACTGAAAGTGCGAGGGAGACATTCAATGAGTTGAGTGGGTGGGTGATTGAATGAGTGAGCGAGAGGGAGAGTGGGCTGTGTGCGAGAAACAGGAGTTGAAATTTGGTCTGGCTGACTCATCGGCTGAGTTCAATGAATCGCTGAATGAAGCAGGCTGCATGTAGATCCGGTTCTCTCCATAAAAACAACAACATTAAGAATTCACATTTCTGCCACGCAGCTTCAGGACGAACAGAGCTTCGTTCGGCCTCATTCACAGTCTGCTCTGGCATGTGGTTAGCTTTAGGGAGTCGGACTAATTCTGTCTGAAAATTATTCTGAGGAAACTGAGAGTATTATTGTTCCCAAATAGGGTATACTAGGGATTTGTGGGTAACAGCAATGTCCAGCTGTCCAGCCATGGCTGCCAATATCATTTTAATGCAAATTCCTCCTCCATAAATGACTGGAACAATAAAAGCTTATGTGGATATATATGGTGACAGAATACTGAAACATGGCACAGCATCACCAGAAGAGACGGTTTCCTATTTACACCTCAGGGGAGATTTTTACAGAGCCATTAAATCATGTTTTTTTGGAGGAAAAGGCCGGGTTTTTGTATTGATTTGAAGTGGTAGAATGGCATAGAATGTTAAGAGACTTTCTTGCCTCTGTTATGTGTTCTTGATCTCTTTTTTGCTCCCAGTTGTCTTGCCCTTAATGCACATTCATTTTGCATTGGCTGCTGCTGCTCAGAAAATTCCAGCACAGCAGAAACACATACACACATTATGTTTAAGGTGGAAACATTTGAATTGGGTACATAATACATGTAGCTAGCTTGTCATAAAAATGGATTCACAGAGATTATACACTATTAAGAGTAGGTAGCTGAAATTTCTTGCGTTGAGTGCGCTGGAAAAACTAGAGGGTCCTGACCTTATATCTTATCTTCTTGCATTCTCGTATCAAATGTGAGTGTGCAGCTTGAATGCAGTCATAACAAGACTTGAATTTTTAATGGGATATATATTTTATTATCTGATTCCACATGTGAACAAGGTATCCACATATAGCCAAGCATTGTACAACATGTAGGATATCAATAAATAATTCAACTTACGAACATTACAAACTCCTGCAGTGTCTCAGTCAACTCTCCTCCACCCATTTCTACTATCAGACTTCAAATATGAACTCCTCCACAGTCTCCTTGGAGACTAAAATGGAAGGCAGCGTCAGCTGAACATTCATTATGATCAAAGTGAAACCTATGTATCCTTACAATAACCTTTCTCTGACGCACAGCTTTAAGATTCCCTCTGTTCATCTGCACCCAATCCCACACTTTGTCCTGTCTTACAGAGTGCACCCTCAATGGAGAGGCACACAAGGCAAGGATGGATGTCAAATGCAATTAACCCAAAGAGCATCCAACACTTTACTTTCTCCTTTTATCTCTCTTCACAGGGAGAATTCAACAAGGCCTCCTCATACAAGCTGTCACCCTCCTATAGTCTTCGTCCTCAGTTTAGGAGAGATTTGATCACTTCTTAGTTTGGCTAAGACTGAGATGTAGCCACTGAATAGAAATGTGCCATGTTGTCCTGTGCAATCTTTGTAAAAAAAAAAATGGAAGGAGATGTTCTCGAAGATGGCACACGCCTCTAAATAGCATGGTGTAACTGGCTTCACCTAATTGTGCAACCACAAGCTTCAGAAAAGCACTGGTCCAATGCGTGAGCTGTGACAGGCCACACATACAATGGACCATTCCACCTTTGACTTGTTTTACACAACCTGACTATTACTTACCATGTAAGATGAATCAAAACATCAAGGCAGCCAATTTCTTTTTTTTCCCCCAGTATGATCCATTGTTAACGAGCTGTCAATTTATTAACTGCATGAGTAATTAGTGAGGAGAGAGAGCAAAGTGAGGGACGAACAGGAGGCAAAGAGCTTCAGAACAAAGAAATCAGCTGGGAAACTAAATTAAATTTGGCTACATCTGCCGAATTATGATGTTAGGATGGGACTAATATGGAGCATCTGGCTAGCTGGTTAACAAAAGTAGACTGTTGCTCATTACAGGGTATTTTTCAGAGTACATTTCATATGAAGTAATTCTACGTTCACTTATTTCTGATTGAATTAGCTAAACTTTTTCACAGCCAACATTTATGTTGTTATAGCACATGGAAACACTATTCTTTACAAAGTTCAAACGCCCTCTTGACATATGGTCTCTTGTGAACTATAGAATTTTTACACTGTAGTCAGATTTACTAGGCCAGAGATAATTGGATGATTGTTTGCTCAGTGTTTTCTTGGCTGGGATTGTTTTTGTTACTTCACAAACAAAATAATCAAAAGCCTTAGGTTTGATTCTTCCTTTAGCATTGGATGAGACTACAATAAAACAATGCCAGACCATTAAAACAGGCCATAATGAAACTAAAATATCTGAATGAATTAGAGACACAGACAGCACATCAGGTTTATTATTTTCTTGTAAGGAGGAAAAAAATCACTGGTGAGCTCTGCAGCTAAAATGAACAAAGGTAGAACCTTAAGGACTAGAGGATGGCATGGATGGCAGGATTAGTGTCAAACATGTAAAGGTCACGGCTCTGGCTTCTGGCACAGAGCTGACAAAAACTCTTTCTTTTAAATGCATTCTAGACAGTCAATGTAGTTGCTTTCAGGTTTGACTGCTGTGTCACTTGTTAGTTGTATATGCAGCTAGCTGAATGGTTGGTTAGTTGGTTGGATGGCTGGATGACTATTTGGTTGGCTATTTCTTGGATGGACCACCGACAGTTTGTATTTCTAAGCAGATTTTTTTTAGGTGTTTGTGTTTCCTGACTAACCCTGGGGCAATGGGGCTTGGCTGACTAGATTCAGGAGATCAATTATGTCATAAAATTACTGAATAGCAGACAGTAAAGGTAGGTGGCTGGGTAACATGCGGTTGGGTTTGATGACATTTAACTTGAAACTGACATTTCTGGAGTTTTGTTTTTTTTTTTAACATTGATCACCTTACTGGCTCTTTATCACTGGGGGCTCTCCCCCCAAACAGACCATAGAAAACCACAACAAGAAAATAAGGAAGGTTTTGTGCATGATATCACATCAAAAGAGATGATTGAAGTAGTTTTTAAAAATGATGTAATAACTCTCTTCCCGGCCCTCCATGTGGCCCCATACTTACTGTTTGCCGTCTCCATCTTTTTTTTTCTACAAAATTGTTGTTAGAGACCTCTGAGGCAACCACTCTCCTTTGACAGATTATCTGTGTTTAATCATTAGACAGGCTTTTCCCTGTTGGCACAGTTTACAGACACAGGTAGTCCATTTTACTTCCAAGACAGCTGCTGCTGAATCATGCAGAGATCTCCAACAGCTTAGCTTAGTGAAAGATATGATCATATTAGGATCATATTATCCTGGATAGGTCAGATGATTAAATGTCATGGCATATAGCTTCACGTCTTATGAAGGATCTCAGCTTTTTGACGCCTTATGTACAAGAAAAAAATAAGTCAATGCTGTAAAAACACCAGAAAATCAGTTTTTCATACATGTGTTTTTCATTCATTAGCACCTTTTTTATCCTATAATCACAATGATCATAATGTTAATTCAGCCACATTTAAGTGACGAATTTGGAATGTACATGACTCACAGGTGTTATAATTATGCATGGCCCACAATCCACTGTTTTCCACTTCAAGCCTTTTCTTTTAATTACAAAACTGGAAGTTAAATAACGTGCTTTTATCTTTTTTTTTCTTACTCAGTTACTGAAAGGAACCAGATGAGGAGTCTGTATGATCTTGACTTAGGTATACCAGATTATTTTACTGCTCCTTTGATAGTTTTTAGCTTCCTGAATTACAGAGCTCCTTGAAATCAGAGCTTAAAACATTATTGTTTACTGTGGCTTTCCAATTAATTAAATACAAAGGTTCTTTTTTTTATCCAAGGCTATATTTGCTATTCATTTGCTCTTGTTAACTTCTTTTGTTTTTTCACCTTAAATGCCTTTTTTGTTTTGATAGTCTTTTAAATGCAATTTCCTTATTTTTTTGTTATAAAATGTCTCTCAAATTTTTTTTATAGTCTTTAAAACACAATTTTAATGTTTTCTTAATGCCTCATTTTTAAAGTAACTCTCAGCACCTGTAAAGCACTTTTTATTGCCTTGTGTCTGAATGTTGCTGTATAAATACGCTTGTCTTGCCGTCCTTGTCTTTAAGCCCATGAGTCAATGAACAGTTTCAGTCAGGAGCAACATCTGTCCCCATCCGGGTGAATGTCAGATATCTGTTATTATTTCAAGAATGCAGTGAGCACTGAGGAGAGAACATCAGCAGCTTCCTCACACAGCGCTGATTGAGTGTGTCACAGCTTCTCGCTCAGTTCTGAGAGATTGCAGCACCATTTACCGACTCAATGATCTTTCATGTTGTGTGCATATAGTCTTTAGCTGGCACAAAATGCCACTGCTTTTTGCAGAGAAAGATAACTTACATTCTTTACATGATTTTTCATCACAGGTGCTGAGCAGTATCTACATTTTTTTCCACTGAAAATGTTGTTCTTTACCATTGCAAACAGTCTTTATAACAAAGAGTGAGTCAGCGCTTTAAGGTAGGGTGCAATTACCAGAAAGAAGGGCTGTTAACTGAAAAGTGTTAAATCTTAAAACTGCAAGGCCGAGAATTTAAGAGCGATGTTACATATATTATATATTATATATATATTATATATTATATATATAATATTTACTATACACATGTAGGTGGTAAACACGTGGTAAATTTACAGTATAAATATCTAATTTGTGTGTGTGTGATACCCCTTTAGATGTTTGTACATGTAAAGGTTTCTTTTTCATTTCTGATGATATGTCATTGCATTGTTCATGTTAAATGAAGTGTGCACTGAAAGTGGACTTTCTGGAGTTTGACATGTTATCAGCTTTTGTCAGTTGGTGATGAATTGTGTTTAAAGTTAAAGTTACTGCTGTGAAACTGCTGTGAAATGTATGTGTTTGTAAATGTGTAGCATTCAACATTTCACCATAAATGTGTGGATTTTGGTTTGTATTTAATCGTTTCTTTCTGTTTTGTGACACCAAAAAGGTGTCAATGGTGTAAAACCGACCCTAGGTTCTGCGTCAGGCATGCTTCAAATCAAACTCAAGGTGTAAGTAGTACAAAGTTAGTGTGGGATAGGGCAGGAAGATACTTTTTAAAAAACTTAAAAAAAAATGTGCTCTGGGCTTCATTCAAAATCCTTCTTCTTTGTGCACACTGTTTTCTTGCATGCTCTGCCCATTTCGGAACAGGATTTAAGTCACAATTATGAAAAAAAAAGCTGATTTTGTCTAATAAAGGGCTCACTACAAGGATAAACATTTTGTTGTGACACTCCAATGATGTCACATAATGTTTTACAGGGTTTAACAGCAGTTTTTTTTGCACTGCATACTTACATTGCATCCACACACCCCAGTAGGAAATGTCAAGTTTCCGTGTCTTTCTCTGCTACACAGGGATTCTCAATTCATCTGTTCCCTCAAAGTAGAAATTGGCAGACTTTGTACAGGCAGTGCAGTCCTTCTTCCTTGCTGGCATATTTTGAAAGAAGAAGTGTATGGCCTTCAGAGATTTATCCAGGATGTAACCAGAACATTGGCACATACAGATTCAATCCATCCAAAGACACAGACAGCAGATCCTGAAATAACAATGCTCTTCAAACCTACAGACATTACACTGATTGCAGTAGAATCCCTACATCGAGGTCAGATTAGTTCTGTTGGAGTTGATGTCTACTTTAAACCATGTTATGAAAGTACAGGGTGTATAGTATGAAACGCATTTTACCACATTTTATTCATGATGAATGTCTTCTCCTCTAACATGTTGCATGTCTGCACTGGCTGTGTGGTAATCCTGTTTTAATGTCAAATTAGCTGCTGTGTCAAATCACTAAACTTAATGCTAACAAAAGGGTCCCATAAAAGGCTTTCATGTGTGTGTTCACACTTAAAACTCCTCTGGGAGACTTCCTGACTGTACTGAGCAGATAAAGAGAACTGGAACCTGTTAACAATGTCAGTTTACATATTTTTATAGGTCACACAATGACAAAGAAAAATGCATCACATACGAACGAGGACCATTAAGAAAGTAGAACATCAATTTGTATGTGAAGTAAGAGCATGACATTTCCTTTAAGCTTCAAGCAAACTGTGGTAAAGGTTAACAATATACAAGCAGCGACATGCATATGATCACACTGAGCACATGCCATACAGCATGACACCCACAGAATATTCACACAGGCACACACATGAATTGACCTTTCTTGAGTGTCAACCTGGACTTGTTTCCAACAAACTGAGCTTTAATGAGACTGCCCAGTAAGAATACATGATATGTCACTGACTGGCCGACAGTGTTAACCAGTGACTGGTCCTCATATTGTAAACTTGTTAGGGGGATTTTTAAAATGAGCAATAATGAATAGTTAATTGTATTTTACTGGTAACATGCAAATTTTGCTTGCACAAACAGTTGTACAAATTAACGGCTCCCTTATTCAACCACAATGAACTGCACCATCTAAATTTTCTGTTACTGCTTGTGGAAGGTAGTATTAGTTCAGTTCAGTTAGGATCCTCAGGGTGCTTTTACACCTGCCCTATTTGGTCCAGATTTTTCGGACTTTTCAGTTTGATCCGAACCAAAATAGCAGGTGTGAAACCTCCCCTGGACCATGGTCTGGACCAAACAGCCAAACCTTGGTCTGACCAAAAGAGGTGGTCTTGGTCCGTTCAAACTGAACAATGGTTTTGTTCGTGTCCGGTGTGAAAGCAAAGGTTCAGACCTTTGGATCTTTGTATCAATGACAACAAGTTACGGCAGACTACCCAGTAAATGGAAAACCAAGTAAACATTACCAAAACAAATATGAGCCGAGGAACTAAATGTGGTGAAAGGAGACCAAATGCCTTAATTAACATTTGGTCTGAAGCCTTTACTAAGGCTACGTTCACACTGCAGGCTAAAGTGACCCAAATCCGATTTTTTCGCCCCTATGCGACCTGTATCTGATCTTTT
>JAPZDY010000005.1:14204196-14216469 GCA_029783645.1 Ctenochaetus hawaiiensis
GCTTTTGGGTCGTATGAAGTTCACACAGGAGATCACATACAAGTTGCATTTAATTGGAAATGTGAACGCACTCGCAAGAAAATCGGATTTCACAAAAAAATCCGAATTGAGCATTAAGCCCTGCAGTGTGAACGTAGCCTAAGAGGCTACAGCCTTTACTCATTTGGCTACAATCAAGCTGCAATCAAACCACAAAAGACCCACAAACTTGTTGATGATATGACATAGATTTGTCATATGAAGTCTGTTAGTCCATTTACGCAATTACAGTGTGAAACCAGGACCAACCAGACCGAAACAATGTAACAAAATCAAGAACCTTGGTTTCAGACCCTGGTCCGGACTTTCATGTGTGATAGCACCCTTAGTCTTGTGTCTGATTCAGGCCATGTTTAGTTTTCCTCCCCACCCCTCAGTGGCAGACGCACCACCGGTTGGAGTTGAACTACAGCCTGACAGCAGCCTCAGCTGGTCTTCAATGACCTTTTCCATCCGTCACAGTTTAGCTTTTGCTGTACCACAGCATTTTAAACTATCATATGCATATTAATAGCAGGCTTGCAACAGACATTTTGGATGAATCCTTACTATCCTAGACCTCAGTAGAAACAGGGGCTCACAGTCTCTGCCCTGAATCTCGCCATGCCATTGGGCTAAAGTAATGAGCCCAAGAATTAGAGGGAATGTAAAGTCATCTAAGTGACTACAGAGGAAATGCCTTTAAAAAAAAAAAAAAAAGTCAATATAAGCTTTTAGTTCATAAGTCTGGCAAATTCAAATCTATAGCTGTGGTATGCATGGGTCCTGACATATAATAATGAATCAAATTTTTCAGGCACATTGCACATTTTAGGCCACAAGAGGGCAAGGCACTCCAACAGAATGCATTGATTGTGACCTTAATTTTTAACCTATAACATGTTGTTTCTTGGCTATTAACTGACTGCACTGCAGGATAAACATATACAGATGGGCAACAAATTCACTAAATAATCAGAATGCAGATGCTCTAATCAATGGCTGAACGGTCTGATTAGCACAAAATATGTAAAAAATGTTGTTTTGTCCTTCATCAGATCTTAACCCAGCTTAACACCTGTGGGGGATTGGGCATCCAGATTGTGCTTTCCATCACCATCGACAGAAACAGCGTATAAGCAGATATCTTGTGGAAGAATAGTGTTCATCCCCTAGTACAGTCCCAGAGAATGAAGATTTGATGCCAAGCAGCACTGAAGCTTTTCTGCTCATGGCCACATAACACCTTGCTGAGACTCTTAATGTTTCTTCTCATCTTTCTCCTTCCAAATCTGCCTTTATTTTTCTCCTCATCTTCTGTGCTTCTCTTGTCTCTAAGGTGCCTTTTTTATGAAAGTGGATGGAAGGTGTCTTGCAAAAACACAGTGCAAACCTTTGCTGTTGATTTGCTGTGATACTAACACACAGTAAGTTTGTTCCCACTGGTTAAACTTTATTGGTGATGTATTTTCTTTCCTCCAATTGTAAGTTGTTTACGGGCGGTGTGGGGTAAAAACAAAAATCATTCGTGTCGAACTAAGGGACTTGCATGACAATCTGGATTTCATATTCAACCAATAAATTGGATCTAATGTTGATGGTAATGTTAAGATTTATTTTTACGTAGTTTCCAGTTAATCTTTCTATCATCCTCTATGTGCGACAGATTCAAAAAACAAAAAGGTGTGCATCTTCCATAACAAGGCCATCTAATGCTTTGTGCTCACAGAAAATTTACAGCAGTTAAAAAAGCCTGAGTGTCTTTCTCTTTTCTCCTCTGTCACTTTAATTCTTAAGGATTGGGACTCTAAGAAACAGGTGAGCAGCAAAATAAATCATAAATGTTGAAGGTCAGTACATACCAATGTTATAGCAATATGGTGTGTTGATGGAGTTATTTTTTTCCGCACAGAGCCACCCCTACTCTGCCTCTGGTTGGCTCCTACCCTGACATTTTTTCTTATTTTAACCATTTAAACAACCATCTAACCCTAACCAAGCAGTAAACCCAATCAGAGGGACCATGGGCAGGTCTTTGTGAACATTTTTTAGACTTTTGAGCTTTCAGAATTATATGCTGATGGAGAAACGGCAAAAGAACATGCTAAAAATGGCATCACCTTTACGGTTGACAAGTTGTATTAATGGAGGTTTCACAACAGTCATGTTGTAAATAAAACATGATATGAAATGAATTAGGATTTGTATTGGTGTAAAACATAATCCTACATTTCTGTCTTTTGTTAAGGATGTCAGGCTATGTGCTTGTCCAGTAAAGTAAGGACTCCAGTTGGCACATTCTTATTCTGTTGGCATAGACGTCTAATAACCTCCACCTTGTGTTCCAGTGGGAGGCAATCAAGTCAGATCCAGAGCAGTGTGACTCCAGACATATTGTACATGGCTGGAGTCTCTGAGAAGCTCAGGAGGACCTTCAATAAACATCAGATCCCAGTGCTTTTCAAACAAGCCATACGAAGAGCAATACTCAATAAAGAAAAGTATCAATCTTGTCCACGCTAAAGACCACATGCTTTAGCAACCAGAGCAATGTGATACACAGTTGAATAAAACGGAGGATGGGTGATGATACAACCACTAAACAAGCACATGGCCCAAAAAAGAAAATGATTTAACAAAGCCCCAAATAGCAATGTCAAGCACCATTAAAAGCACTACTGTACTACAAAATGATGTTCTGTGAATGCAGAAGTTTTCCAAATGAGGTCCTGTTGAGTGCAGGTGAGTCATTTTGGCTGAATCGAATGTTGATAGCAGTTAGTTCAACTGAGCCAAATGCCCCCTTTGACCCTGACTGTAATGTCCACTTAGTTCTAAGGCTGCCCACATCGTATGCAAAGGCTTAAGATCAGTCAGTCATGACTTGCTGGGCTACTGAGTTCAAGCTTTTGATTTTATTTGCTTCGGTGATAAGATTTGACAAGTTATGCTTTGAAGACCCTTTTGTGTTTCCTTATTCATGTTCTAAATAAAGTCCTGCAGCATAACAGCAGACAGTCAGCACTATCTTGCTGCTGTTGCTGGTTTTTGTCCTGCTTTGTGTCCTTAATATTCTTGCTGAGGTAGGAAAACTGTGCTGCTCACAACTCGTCAACCTGTAGGAGCTCAAGGTGAGATACAGCAGGTCACAGGCAGATATGCTAAAAGTTTTTTCTGTTGTCAGAGGAGCAAAACTCCAGAATACTATCTCCTGAAAAATGGCTGCTCACTCTAAACTAAATGAAAAGGCATGTAAAGAAAGAAGAGCAATTTCAGGGCACTTTTCATTAGCATATCCGATTATTGGTCCTCACAGGAATTGCCAGATGTTCAGCACAGCACCACACACAGTTACCTTAATAATGGGTATTTAGCATGAGTCATAGATGTTTATCTAAGGGAATAAAAAACACAAATCAACTGAGAGAAGCTGGATCTGGGTTATGGTTCTGGCAGGGTCTCTTATGCACAGATGAAAAGGATATCCAGCATATGTTGTTCCATCAACAAAGGAGTGCAGAGTTTTAGAGAAATCTGTAAACGGTTCATATATTTTAGTGATACAATGAATGGATTGTCATGAATTTTGGTGCAAAGTGATGAATCTTAATGACTTTGGTGATCCCCTGACCATTATTTGTTTTTACAACCATTTATGGCCTTTCAGTGTTCTCAGTAATTCTCTTTTCCTATCCAGAACAATTGTTTTTTACAGTTCACCATAAGGCTGATGGGTAAGGAACTTCTTACCTCTACAGAAGCAGTTCCAAAGCTTTGGAACAGTCTTTCATCTTTAATCAAATGTGTCCCCTCTACTGAAACTTTTAATATAAAACTCATGACATACACATATTTGCCTCCTATTGCTTAGTATTGTAGTATTTTATAATACTTTATTTGTATAAATAAAATAAAAATCTTTCACTTTATTTTGTGCTCTTTTACAATTATTTATGCCTTTTTTGTTGCTGATGTCATTTTACTTATTATTACACCTTTGACTTTAATTTGCATAGCACCAACTCTGGTCAATTTTACATGTGCTATATTAACTTGAAATGACTTTCCTTTAGCACCGCTATTTGCCTGATAGATTTGATCCTGAGTGAAAAACCTCAAGAACTATTGCTTGGATTGCCTTGACATTTGGAACAAATATTTTAGCTTTCTAGCCCCTTGGAGAATCATTTCTACTGATGCTGGTTTTAACGGAGAACAGCAGCAGATCAAATTGTCACATAGTGAAATATATCCAAATATGCCAGATGGATTGGCACAATATTTGGCACAAACATTCATTCATTTGGTTCCCAGACAGCAATTCTTGTCTCCTCTGAGATGCACTTAAGGGATTGGTCTTTTCATTAAAGTTGATTAATAACCCGCATAAACAATGTTAAAGGGTGAGTGCACCGATACTGAATAAAGAGGGTAAACACAATAAAATATTTTTTAATAAAGTGTGCCTCATTTCATTCAGAAGAACCAAGTTACAGGGTTCAGGGTTCAAATATTATTCTCATATCAAGCTTTACAGTTTACTGCTGGTCCTTGATATTCAATTTGCTTGTTCTACACAAAATTTCCACACACGATTCAAAAATATGTCACTCTGGAATTGTTGTTTCCTGAGTACCACAGCTTCAAAGCCACAGAAAGGTGTGTACTCAGTAGTCTTAATTAAGATGCAAGACACTTGTACGGTCCTATCAGTACCATATAAAGGTGGGTAAACAGCTTCAGCATTCTGGTCAAGAATCATCACATCATTTATTGCCCATCTTTCCTGCCACAAACTTGGCAGCACAGACACAAACAGGAAAAGGCTCATATCTCTGCAATGCTTTTTCCAGTCATGGTCAAAATTGCTCACAGCAGAGACATTGTCATTGTAACTCAGTGCAGTGTGCTCTGCTAGATGCTTTTGCTTGGTCCTTAGGCTGCTAAGAGTTGTACTTTGTTTCATTTCTAAACATATGGTCTTGTTCTGCAATTTTTTGTGCCAGTTTTTTAAGTTTGGTGTTGTGTTTTGGTGAGGCCTTCCCATCATTTGGTCCAAAACTGCCAGCCCCATTTCTTAAAGAAGCGCTCTGCGTATGGCTGAAAGAGTTGTATAGCATCTCCTGTAATTTTAGAGGAAGTTTTGATGCTGTATTGAAAATTATTTAATCTTTTTTTACTGAATCTCAGTAGGAAACTGGGTCTGAAAGACACAGCTGTTGTGGACGTTGGGTTGCAATCCTCTGCTCTAGCTCCTGTATCAAAATTCTTATTACTCCTCCAAAGCTATGTTTCTCCCTTCACCTTCCATTCACCTGTCCTCCTATTCACACACCTGTTCCTACTGATCATCAGCCCTGCAGTCCTTCGAGCTCTCCTCACCTGCATCACATCCAGTGATCAACCTTAGTCTATATATATATCCGTTTCCCACCTTTGTTCTTTGTCAGGCTGTCTGTTTAAGTTTGTCTCTCTGTCCCAGTGTTTGTCTTAGTGCTTCCTTGTGTACCAGCTTGCTTTTGTGTTGAATCCTCTTGTGTGTTCATCCCTGTTTGCTCCTAATTTCATCTGCCTGTTTTTTCACCTGTCCACTGTAAACCTTTTAAAACTATTGCTCCAAGCTGCCATGTGTCTACATTTTGGTTCAGAACTAACACAACCATGACAGATTGTTTAACAAAGAAAAGCATTTAGTTTTATGATAAGAACAGTAGGATATCCTTCTATTGGAGCTTAACTTATCTATCAATTTTAGACATTTTTGAAATTTAATTTTCTTCAATCGGTGTCTCAAAAGTCCCACAACAAGTGTGAAAATCAACAGAGAAAAAAACTTTTTTTCTTACTTAATATTCCCCAATTAAAAAGTAACTTTCATGTTAATGTTTGAAGGAATCTATTGGTTGAATGTCTCAAAAAAAAATAATCCATTAGTATGTTTTCATTCATGTAATCACCTGAAATATGAGTTGTGGGCTTGTTTTTTTTTAAAAAATATTGAAATGAACCCCCATTTCACCATGTTGCATGGCCATGTTTTTTCAGTGGCCCGGAATGGGCAAATCAAAGTATGGCTCTATATAGAGTCTTCTGTTTTCAGCACGGGTTTTGCAGCTGCTCTAAGCTCTTCTACAGGCTTGGAAGGGGCAGATGGAGAAAAATGGGAGACAGTTAGTTGCAATCTACAACCCCTGGATCACTGGACTTTTAATAAATGAAATAAAATAATTTGAGGAGAATGAGGAATGGGAGTGGGGTTGGATGTCACTCACATGACTTTAGTCCTCCAAGGAGCTCATGTCCTTGTCTGACATAGACTAATTTACTCCCATTGCCTTTCATTGTTTGTCCTTTCCTCTTTGTCTTTTTTTCCCTCCACCATAATTCTTCCTGTAATACTTTTGTTTAAATTTTGTTTATCTTATTGATTTAAGCTTGCATCCCAAACAGTAAACCAATTTCCTTCTTTTACATCCATCAGCTCAGTGTAATGGGTCCTGACTGACAGGTGACTGATAGTAAGATGCCAAAGTCATTCTTGTTTATTTTAACTATATTATAAGGGGAGTTACACAAGCAGTAGCTCACCCAGGATGTGGCTGTATTGTTGTTGTTTACAGAGGGCAACCTCACATCTCTGTAACCTCTCAGTGCTCCCCCTCAGTGAGGAACAATTTTCTCCTTTTCTCTGTAAACCCTCCACACATGGGTATTTCTCACAGCTGGTGAGAGGTCACTGACTCTGGGATACTGGATCAATTTTGCCCCCTACTGACAAAATTCAGAACATGCTCATGTCCTGCACTTAACTTTCCATTTTATCAGTCTCAGCCCATATGCTTGAAAGTACAAAATCAATGTTTCTTTATTATAAATTCAGCCAAAAGTTCAGATTTTTTTTTTTTTTTTTTGCTTGGTTTATAGCTAAGTTCCTTATAATGACAGTCAATATGTTTAGTGTCCTCCAGGGTCATTTGGTCTGGATGACTTTAAGCTGTAGGCACAAGGGCAGAATTATCAAGTGCATCCTGGGTATTTACCAGTGCAGCTGGCAGTGAAAAAAAAAACATTATTAATAACTTATACTGACGCTCATAGCTCATGTCGGTTAAAAACATCACTTATGGGCTGTTTCTACTTTTAAGGTAAAGCCCACTATATTTGTGCAACAGTTTATTATCTGGATCTTTTGATGTTTAAAAATATTACACAATATCTGCCAGTGTCTTTTCTCCAGTGTGTCCTTGATGGGTAACTGTGACAGCATTTTACTGATGACATCCTGGTAGTGTTGGTTTGGCGTTCATGAGTTCAGCCATGAAGACACGCATGTAGCACCAGAACCTGAAAGAGCATGACAACAGTGATACATCATGTGCTAACAACCAGGACAGAGAAGATGACTCTGCCACAGTGGGGTTTTAACAATGATCTATGTTTTCTGCTATGACAAAAGTCAGGAGCAAGGAGCAGAAAGTCCACATATGGCCTTCAGGGACAGGCTGCACCTTAGAGATCAATGGATTAGGTGCGACTAATGCAGTTAAAGTATTTTCACTCAGCTGTAAGAAGAATGGTTTGGGTTAGACTTATGTAATGCTCTCTAATTGGGTCAGTACTTCTGTCTTTACTGTAATGGAGCCTACAGTGTCACCCTCCAAATAAAGTGTCAGCACTATTATTGAACAAGTGTCTCAGTAGCCTTAAAGCAACCTGAAAGAATAAAACCCTTGAAAAAAAAGAGAGCTTTATTTGCTTGAATTGAATGTACTGTAATTAGTATTAGTCACACCCTTAACAATGACTTAAAATGCATTTTAGAGGTAAACAGCTTGAAGACATGCAATTGGTCCACATTAGGGGTCCTGGACTACATTTGTTCTGGGGCTATCATTTTTCTAAGCAGTCACTGCAAGGATCAGACTTTCAAAAAAAAAAAAAAAAAATCTAATTAACCTATTATTATTATATATATTCCCTTTATTACAAGGTTAATTTTTTTTGTCATTAAACCAGTTTGAATTGGCTCCTAAAACATGAAAAAACAGTGAGAACTAGATTTGTCAATATGAAATTATCTCAGACATCCTGCAAGGGGCAGTCAGTGCTCAGAACAAAACTTCAGTCAAGCTGCTGATGACTGAGTGTTGACCAAGTGTGTATGTGATGAGTTGGGAGTGGGAAGGTGTTGATATAATCAACTTATACTGAACAGATATTCTTTATTAACATGTAAGAAATGCAAGCTTTGCAGATACCTCTCTTGTCTGTAAAGTGACATAAACCTCCTCACTGGTTACTGTACATGTGGTGCAAAAATCTCCTCTATCTGGGCTGCACATGCATGTAGGGTCGTGTCCCCATTAATAAACCTCACTGCAACACTGAACTAACATGATGCAAACCTCTATGGAGGTCATGCTTGAGGGCTGAGTGTTAAATACAACAGCCTGACTCTACCATACTAAACCTAAAATAGACTGAGTTGATACATACACCTTTGTTTACACAAAGAGAAACATACAGAAATATATGCCTGCAAGCATCCGACACTGGCAGTCATCTATGCCGTGAAACATTTTACACAAGAAAACCAGGAGGAAATAAGCAAAGGAGCTGCAAATACAACTCAGTTTTGCCAATTTCACACACACATTTTGCTAACAAAGGCAGACTGTGTGGGCTTAATTACTTTAACTGCTCCTTCCGTGTTGATCATGCAAAAAAACCTGCAACATAGTGTGAATAAACAAGGTTGTTAACTCTCCACAAAGATGTGTACAATTTTACACCAAAGGTGATTTGACTGTAAAAGGATGTTTTTCCTTTTTACAGTTATTCATGTGAACCTTTCAAATTGCACAGAAGACCACTACATACTATCGACCCCTTGAGAACATTTTTTGTTTTCACTTTTGGGTTACAGACCTTCTGAAATGACATTAAGGGCTAAAAGAGAAAAAGTTGTTAAAAACCAGAATTACAAAGAGAACTTGTGTAGCTTATCAGCTTAAGCCCTTCATAGCCCTGTGTTCAGGCAATATCTGAAGGCCATGTAAAATTTGCTGGCAGTCTGTGCCGAGGTGGTGGTAATAATAGGAATTTTCAAGAAATTCCGTCCAGTGAACGATAATAGTACTGTGGGAGATAATAATGATTTTCTTCCCTACATGCTGATACAATGGTTTTTATTGGATCTCTTGTCTTCAGGGGTCAGTGCCACCAGTGGTTTTCCAAATTGACCCTTCCACTCTGCAAGACTCTGTGATCAATAACATCTTCCCATCGGCCCCTCCATCCTCCTCATCTACTCATCCGCCCCGTTTAACTGTCAGGCAAACTTAAGAGTTGCCGCTCGCCCCCTCTCCTCCAGATTGACAGGCTGACACACCGTCTCTGAGGTCAGCCAGGCTAATTGGTTTGTGCACATCGTAGACGGACTATTAGGCCACACATCTGCTAAAGTGCTATTCTCTCTCTCTCTCTCTCTCTCTCTTCTGACTGATGGAGGCAGCTGATAGCAAGAAATACTAACATCCAGTGCAATTTGTGGCTCATATATATCTCGCTGTTTAATCTTTTGGTCTTTTTCTTCTTATTTCCCGGTCTTGAGCAAAAGACATAGTGTTGTTGAGGTTGTTGAGTGGGTGCTGGGTGGTAGCCACTATGACTTAAAGTGAAGCTTGACTTATATTTGTTTCATGGCGTAGGTTTAGATTTAAAGCACAGTGTAAGATTTTACACGTTACACTTCACACCACCACTACTGGAATGCATCTGAGCCATGCTTTAATTTGACTGCCCGCTGTAAGTGTTGTATTTCATCTCTCTGTGATCTTGAGTAATCAGTGTAACTTAGCTGGAGCTAACATCAAGGCATCTTCTATTTTGCCTTCCTGAATAGGAAACCATTATACTTTGCAGCAACTGCATTCTCTGGTTCATTGTGATTGTAGCTAGCAAAAAGTCTGCTCTGAAAATGTTTTGCTAGATGTGTTTAAAAAGAAGCAGATTCAACATCTTCAGTTACTTTAATGTTGTTTTGTAAAAGACACAGAAAAACACAGGCAGCCCCTGCTGACAAACCACAGGTCTTGTAGGCTCCCTGCTGTATCCCTGTAGCTGCCTCAGCCCTGCGTGTAATTAGATCTTTTAAGATGGCGCACTGCTTTGAAATGTTCAGGCACTATGTGAATCGAGCTGGTTTAAGGTCTGTCCTTAACAACTTTAAAGAAAATTTTGATATCATACAACTCTGAACATGTTTTCACAGTTTTAGCCATTAGCCATATATCAGAAATAAATAAGTAAATAAAATGAAGGTACGTTATGATATAAAACGAGCTTCCATTGGCTACCATAATTTACGTCATTGCATCGGTGTGCAATTTTTCTTTGTAATGAGGGATTATTGCTAGCATTTCAATGTATAATATGTATCATGTCCAAATTATATTGTGTAAATCTGTTTTGTTATATATATTCTAAGCTGTGCTATTACTTTGTTCCATACATTTACAACAGTGTTTAAACCCAGAAATTAAGTCAAAGATTTTCATTCTTAATGGTGGTTGTTTTAATAATAAAATAAACAAATCCCATGATCCCTTGACCCCATGCTACTTCATGACATATACTTTTTTTTTCAATAGAAATGCATCTAGTGGCAGAAATTATAAATTCATGTTCACAATGTGCTATTTTTTTTTTTTTTAATTCTCTTCTTTCCCTACTGCTGTGGGACACTTGCGTAATTATGTGCATCTCAACTTTGGTGAGTACAATATTATGAAAACTGATAGAAACAATGACCTTGACCACAAAGAGAAAAAGTAGTTACTTATGATAACCCCCTAATTTTTCTTTAGGTAAGTTTAAGGCCAAAAAAGTAAAGTGAGACTCTGGCATACAAAACAGAAAGACTACTGCTCAGGCATTCCCTCCAGCAAGCACAGCTTACCCGGAGAGTTATTATCTTTGACAGGCTGCTGCTGACCAACGGTGCCCTATCATTGGCTGTTTGAGTTGTGCCTGGTGGCAAAAAAAAAAGAAAAAAAGAAAAAAAAGAAAGGCCTCTTATTCTGTTGTGGTGGCTGAGGAGTGAATGACACTTTGACCCAATCTGTTGCCTTACACAGCCGATAAATGGAGCAGGACAGATACTGTTGTTGCTTTCACATCTAACTTGTACAACGGCAAGTCTGCTAATTGATTAAAGTGACAAGTCAACAACATATCCCGAGTGTAGCAGTGTGTCCAATCCTGAAGCCTTTGTCAGCTCTGTGGCATTAATAACTTATTAGCCTTACACGGGTTTACCACTGAAGTATGCAGGTGTACCCATGTATATCCACTTCACTTTCAGGTCCATATCAAAGACTAATAATACTGCACCCCCCCCTGTTCCTCCCCCCCGGTCATCCACCTCCAGCCCCATTAGGGAGCTGCAGCCTGTAATTGGGTGTGGAGACTGAGAGGCCATGTAGTGGACGGCTCAGTGGAGACTGCAAGAGTCAATTACCGGAGCTGACAGTGCCATGGAGAGAAAGGTACACCGGACACACTGTAGTGATGTGTCTGAGTGGGATAAAGGAGACAGAGGGTCTGTGTTAATGTGAGACCAACACGCCACATTTCTCACCTCACTGTAACCGTGACAGCTGTGGCATATGTCTTACTTATGTGAGGAGGACTGGACACATGTTACAAAAAAAGAGGAGAAGAGGCTAAAATACTGATCTCGCAGTGAAGATTTTTGTTATGTTTGTGCATAGCAGTTTTTTGGCATTTCAGAGGAGACAACAGGTACCGTAATTTCCGGACTGTAAGCAGCTACTTTTTTCACATGCTTTGAACCCTGTGTCTTAAACAGTGATGCGGCTAATTTGTGGACGAAAATAAACAAGAAAGTGTGTGTCGAAGTTAGGCCTTCACGATTAATCGTTTTAGAACCTCGATGTAGATTCACCCCTACATGCGATTTCATTTCTAAATTACGTCATTTTTTTTTCCAAGAGCCTGCGGCATGTGTCAAAGTTGTAAACAAGCGCTCCAAGGCTTCTCCCTTATCCTATGACAAAGCGCCTTTTGGTCACGCGGTCCACGGCATGCAGAATCAAATAGTTGAGTTGAAAGTTTCTGAGGAGGGACTGCGGCGTTGCTGAAATAAGGTTAATCGCAAGGAAAACTCAGTGAACAAATGAACGCAAAATGGATGTTGCTGAAAGCCCAGGTAGAAAAAAAATGGTGGCAGAA
>JAPZDY010000005.1:14216630-14230170 GCA_029783645.1 Ctenochaetus hawaiiensis
TAGTGTTTTACTTGTATAGATTTGACTGTTTGAGAATTTGAGTTGAGATGTATGTTATTACCATGTCTTGACTGACATAATGCAGTCAGCAACTGGTGAGCAGATGTGTTTGTTTGTTGGTTTCAATGACAAATATAGCCTAAGCAGTATTTGCATATTGTAGCGAGCAATTAAGGTTCATGGAGGAGTGGACACTAATTTAGTGTTTACAGTGAGATGCAGCAGTTCTATTTACAGTCAGGCCAAGCTAGCTTACTTTATTATAATCTAAGTGATTGACACTTCTTCTTATATGATTTCAGCTTAAGTGAATATGCTATTATAGAGATCCTGCATGTTTCCAAGTTAAGCTCTAGGATATTTGTCCTGGCATTTATAGTTTTGCTTGTGTGTGACAAAATGTTTTGAGAAGGTGGTAAGAAAACAGTCAAACAACACTGACACTTTTACACACAATGACTAAGTGATGAGACCCTCTCAGCACCCCCCCTGACCAAACTGGGGGTTTCATACCTAACCTAAATTCCCCCGTATAAAATACTCATCCTGTGCGTGTTATGATTGTAAGTGCTACTATTTTTGTTCTCTGACTAATTTTTAACAAAACCAAAAAAGTAGTGATAGAGATCAGATTAGCAAACTGCAGTCTGGGAATTATCTCACCAGGATTAGGATTAGTAGAATGTAATGAAAAGATTACCTGAGCACCTGGATTTTTGAAGCCATTAATGAGATTATCCATGTACAAATCAGTATTTCTTTGCTAATCCGTCAGAGCCCAGCAGACAGGTGCAGCACAGCACAGAAAATATCCGTCTTAAAGCTGCACACTGCAAAATGAGTCATCATCATTTTAATGTCCTTTGATATAAAACCCTAGAATCAGGTACATATGTGTGACATCATTTTGCATGTCTTCTATGTATAGCTCGAATGGCTTTTTAGCGGTTTTTTAACCAAAATAAAAAGCATGAGGTTTTAGCACAACATTTTCTCAAAAACAGCAAGATGTGAAATACTTGTTCCCTCTCTTGATGTAAGAGATAATTATTCAGAACATTCTGGTAAAGCTTAAAATAAGAGTCAAGGGGTTAACTGTAAAGCAGTGAGGCTAGAACTGTGACTTAACCTACTTTGGTGAGGTTTAAATTCCAGTATACTGTGCTATTTTTCTTGCACCCAGTCACCACAACAGCTCCACATTAGAACTTTAGCTTAGGATAATTTAAATTTTAAAAAAACAATACGAATCCACTTTTGTTTCTGTTTCTGAAAATTACCCCGCACCTCTCTCCACACTGCCTGCAGACCACAAAATCTCTTTTATGTCAGGAGCTCTTCTCACAAGATTTCAAGATAAGGTTGTCATGCTGCAAAGCCATTGCGGGTATGCAACGGGGAGTCAAGAGAATGTGAGAAGGTTTCACTTGTCATCACTATCTCCTAATTGTGTACTGAGGAAAATAGTCATTTACTGTATGGGAAATGGTGGTCCACAGATTGTAAACACCCCCACTCGACAAATTTCCAGTCTGGTTTCTGTGGTTGTTGAATGCGCAAGTGTAAGTGCCATTTCTCCAAATACAGACGTGTCAACACGTTATCAACTTTTTTTTCTAACACTGAGCCAAACCCCTCTTGCTGACGCCTACACAGAGAACAGCGGTGACAGTGTTGAACTAAGAATTTACCTTTTGCATAACACCTCAGAAAAAGGCCAGAAAGATTAGTTTTAGAGTAACTTTTTAAAAACTTATTAGTAGAAACGAATTAATTATAAGCTCCATCTTCTTTCAGAATATTGTGCTTTAAAGGATAGAACTGGAACAGTCCTTTCATTTCAGCTTTCATTTTCATTTAGTTTTTTTTAGAGTTTTGACTGAACCTTTAATAATATGCCATTACATCTATTAATTTTACATTCAGTTTACAAGTTGCCAGAAAGACCATCACATTGCTAACTACAAGTGTCTGGAAACTATTTGTCTGAATCAAATGTGTATATTGTCAGTAAATTTTGTTTATCAAAAGGTTTTGTTGTATGCATGATTGTCGCGTGCCAGAACAAATGCATATATGATTTGCCCAAATCTGTTCAATCTTTTTGTTTATTAACAAACTTGCTAAACAAATGATATTCTGGCCTCATTATGATTTTTTGTTTGGTAAATTAGCAACTGTTGGCTTGCTAGAGTGCTAAACTAAATGCTGCACACACTAAACATTATTGCCTACCTACTTAACATGAGCATGTTAACATTGAAACAAATATTAACATTTACTACAAAGCACCTGTGGTTTGTGTCTAATTAAAGCCTCGCAGAGCCACTAGTAAGGCTGTAAACATTGTAATTTGGCAGAGACACAGAAATTATTATTCAATTAATCAATGACTCTGAAAACTGTGCAGGCCCCATTTTGTTGACAATGTCTCATACACACAGTAAAGTTCATTATCTCAAATTAGGTGGTGAACCGAGTGCTGGTTTGTCAGTTCCTTCAAAAAAGAAAAAAAAATGGGTTGAACACATACCTCTACGTCCTTTATCATATTCTAAAGGTTAAGTGTTTAAGGTTTGGTTTGTTTCTTTTATTATCCCCTCAAATTAAGGCCATATTTAAGAATAAATAAAGCATTTTTTTTCTTAACCAACAGACTTTTTTTTGGTTTTTTTTACATATAGTTGATATCAACATGACCAGTGCTGGTATACAATATGGCATACACACACTATCAGTAACATCCCATAATACTTTTATATTAGAAGGGATTAATCCTCTTGGTAATTTCCTAATTTAAAGAATTCATTGATTTCATTCAGCTTCACTGAAAACAAGTGAAGCATTCTGAGGTGGTTTTACCACATATGAGCTGTGACCAATCAGATTCACAATGCTTGTGTAATGACACCATTCATCCGAAGCCCTTAAGCTACTGTGGCTGACTTGTCTTTGAGATTTTTCTCTAATGTCATGAATTATATTTTTCTTTCATAATTACTCAAATTAATAACATTTTAGAATCAAAATGTCAATTTTTGATGAAACCATGTGAAATTATCTTATTGTGGAGGTGCTGGATTTTGATTTGTTGCTTACTTGCCTTTTAACAATTATGTAGAAACATATGCAGAATAAAGCTCTATTCAAATACAACATTAAATCAAAACCTTAGCCTTCTACATTTAGAAGCACTAGTGGTTAATTAATCTGAGGCCTCCTCTTATCAGTAATGGAGAGTGTAGTTGCCTACTGTGTTTTGAACTACTGAGTAACTCTGACACAGTAGAAGGTAACAGTGGAGCTGCTGGAGGCCCATTACAGCCCATGCTCTCTGAGGTGGAAAAGCAGTGATCAACAGAAATGAAATAGTCATGCTGTCATCTGAGAATGTGGATCAATCCTGGACAAAGTAATGAAAACTGCAAGAGCTGCCTAACAAAGAGATGATAGGATACTCTGCCGTGGCTGGACTCCAAGGCCCCCGTCAACAAACAAAAAGACTATAGTTTGAAAGTGGCCATGACGTGGAGTGGGCGGACACACATCTTCATGTATTTAAAAAATAAAGGGCTTCTTGACCTTGGCCATGATGAACTGTCTGCCAGCTGCCTCTGCATGGTAATTCGGTTTGTTTACCATCTAAGCCTCTAGCTGGATCAGCCGAGGGCTTGTGGGGCACTGAAGTCATGATTATAAATCCTGGGTAAACAGTAAGCATCAAAACGCCATAACAAATCCACAGAATTATTGGGGCAGTGCTACGAGGCCATGTGTGATTGGAGTCTGATGTAGTGCAGAGAAAGGTGATATGTCAACTGGTATCTCTGTACAGCATTTTTCCACAAGGTCAAGGATGACCAACAGATGTCTGCTCTGTGTGTATGCACAGGAAGGTTGTCTTGCACAAAGCAGAAGCCCACACAGAAGACACAGATGCACACGATTTGGTGCACACGTGCACAACAACAAACAGCATAAATGAAAGGAAAGAGTGATGTGGGAACACTCTGCAGGCAGATGTGCTCTCTGGAGGTTTTCAAAGACTTTATATTGCCTCGGTTGCTGTTCTGCAATTTCACAGCTCAGAGTGTACAGACATGGTGAGAATAAATTAAACAGTCTATTGACCTTACTTTGTCTGCATCCGACTTTTAAATGAATTGCACTCAATGAAAAATGAATCAAAAAGCATCAAATAGATGTCAAAGAAGAACCAGGGAGATTTTTATTGCAGAAGTCGCTGGAGATGGACAGGTGCAGTCTAAATAATAAACAGTCTGAAACTGAACTTAGCTTTTCCCTCTTACTAGTCTCAATATGTGATTAATTCTCAATTAAAAAAGTTAAAGAATTTGGCAATGATTTTAGAACTGATCCTTAGCTTATTTTTATATAAAGTTGCACAAAGAGACTTGCCCAGTATAGCAAATAACCATCCTGCTTTTCTGATAAAGATCTGTTATTTATAGGCTTTAACACATGACTGTATATTCATATTGAATATGGGTTGCTCCCACTAGCATGGTAGATGTAGGGATAAATTGACGTGGTCATAGAGCGTTTAACTTCTGACCCCGTATTGAATTCCACTTGAATCAGATATAAACATATATCACATTCAACCTCTGTATACAGTGTGCTGCTATTATAACAAATGTAGCTGAGTTGGTGTTGTACTGCAGCAGTCTGTTAAGCACTCTCTGTATATCAACCTCTTGTTTCAGTTAACAGATTCAGTAAAAACCCTGGCAGGCCTTTGAGAGGTGTTGGTGTTATATGGGGTTGAGTGGCTGGCGGTGACTGGGAACTGTTAGTCAGTCACCCATGCAGATGTTGCCACTGGGACTATGCCCTCACTGAGGATGAAGTAATTGTCTGTAGGTAACAGCAGCATCTTCTCACCCTGCATGTCTAGATCTTTCAGTCCATTCGTTTATCAATTATGCAATGTTCGTTAAAAACAGCGTTTTTGTTCATTGCTGCAGTATTTAACAACTGTTGTTTCAGCTGTTGTAAATATGCTGCACAGTTTGCCTTTGTTGATTACGCAGTGTAAATGCACACAGTAAACAGCACAGAGACTGATTTTGGAAGTTGAATTGTGACACTCTGAACAGAGACAGATATCAAAAAGATGGTTGGGATAAAAACACCCAGTTGCCAGGATCCTGCTGTCTCTTCAAACTAAAGTGTAATTTTTCAGCTGTAAAAAATATTGTCTGGCCAGTTGAGAGGTTTTTCTGTGGAAGGAGCACTCAGAGGCAACAATGACAGCGGCGTGGCTCCAGGGATAGCAATGTTGGTCAGTTTGTCAGCCTGCCAGCTTGTTCTCAAATGAAGTGACTCAACTAAGGGTTACACTGCTTTAGGACTTAGTACAAATAGAGGTACGGATCCTAAAGGACGTTTATGGTCCTCAACTTTTTTTTCTAGGTATAACATTAGGTTGTACTTCTGATTGGATTCTTCCACAATTGGATAGTTTTCCATGAATTCTCCTTCCGACATTCATGTCCCTCTGATGATGAAGTGTAACTAGTTGGACCTTTTGATCCAGAGCAATTATGAAAGGAAAATGATTATTTTTAAGGCAGTTTCAAAACTCAGTTCTGCTTTGTTTTTAGTAATACTTTGCAAATAAAAGATGATATAGCATGCTAACAAGCCAAAAAAAGGTTGTTGAAAGCGGAAAGAAGGCTTTGTTAGATGTTAGCATGTAGCTGTTGGCATATTAGCATCTGCCCCTAAGTTAAGTGTCACAGAGCTGCTAGCATGACTCTAGACTCTGTGGGTCTTGTTTGAAAGCTAATAAAAAAATCTTAAATCTTAAATGAGATTTTCATTTAAAATGCTTAAGCTGACCATTTATTGTGACTCTAGATGATTTATGAAATTAGATAAATCTATGTCCCAAAGTTTAAGGTTTTAAATTCAAAAGTGTCCATAGTGCACCACTGAGTACAATGTGCCTCAGGTGAAGTGGTACCATAGTATGCTTTAAGAGTTTTTTATTAAGGCTAGCATGCCACACATTCTAATTTTCATTGATTCATGACCTGACAAAAAGTTGGACAAGGATCATTGAGGGTTGGACATAAAAAGGCACCTACTGAAATGCTTAGCATAATTGCCACACATCACCAGAAACTGTACATGCATTAAGTTAGTTTAATCATTGGTTGGCTGTCAAAATAAGCCAACTCTGCATCAGTAGTATTTACATTACAATATTTACAATATTTCATACATCTTCGGTGCTCTCCCCTTTTGAAATGCTGCACCTTATTTGCAAAATAATGTGCTCAGAGCATAGCAGGAAGTTCAGGAGGCCTTGGTGATGAGAGCAATCACAGCAAAAGTAAAGCTGAGCTGGCTTTGCTATTTAGAAATTCCCAGCAGGCATTGAGAACAACAGACAGTTGTGCAGCCATGATCAGCAACAATATCAGTGGTTGCATCTTTAAAATACACAAACACGCACGCACGCACACAAGCATACACATGCGCACACACATGCACACACACATGCACTCAAACAAACAAAAACACTGTCGCCTTATCATGATTACCAGCACCACACACACCCACACACAGAAGAAAAATGTGCAGTTTGAAAGCGTCTCTTTAAGATTCTATCAATGTTGACTCTTTTTTTAATGATCTGATTTGTAGCATATTCAGGCTGCAAACATGCAGGGTGCTTTCCCATCCAAAATGATCATCTATCAGTTTCAGATACAAGGCTTTGAACTGTTGGCACTTTCATGTTCCATATTAACCCAGCCTCAGATGTTGGCACGTTACCTTTTTAAAAAAAAAACAAAAAAACTTGCACTCTTCAAATCATACTCGACTGGTACTGCAGACTAAAAGAAAGACATCCTTATTTTTTTTAGTGTTGCATTGTATGTTCAACATACAACTGAGGAGGGTTAATGTGCTTGCAGTACTCTTACAATACTTTACATTAAGGGCTCTTATGTGTACTTCTGAAATTTTACTTCAGCTTTGATGACAGGATCTTTACAAGTTTTGCACAGATAAATGGCCTTTCCTGTTGAGTATTTGAAAGACCAGCAGTGCCCTCTGCCAGTTTTAACAAGGATATCACAAATGTAATGCTTTCTTCTGTGGGCTGCTTTATGGAGGTGGATTTTATTGTAAATCAATAAATAATAATAATAATAATAATAATAATAATAATGATAATAATAATGATGATGATGTAAATTACCTAGTTTGACAAAGAGTGTCTAATATTATGATCAAGAGCCATTTTACCGTTCTTCTCCAGCAGTTTGCACATTGTGTTCAGTGTATGTTGTATTAGAAATAAAGTCTACTATCAATAGAAGAGACCATGTTTTCTCGATGTTACAATTATTATCTTTATTTTCATTTGGCTTCACTGAACCCACATTTAACTGAATTCCTATGATCTGTTCATATGTCTTTTTTAATCATGCAGTTTTCATTAAAAAAAATGAAATAACCAATTGCAGGATTATGCTAATACAAAGAAAATTATATTTCTCGCAGGATTATTTTCAGTTGTATCTGAGGATGAGTTACTGCAATGTGGCGCAATAACAAAACCTGGGGGTGTTAGCAGTGGGCTCATTTTGAGGCAAAGGGTCCTGAGGCAGCTATTAGTGTTTGTTCATGTGTGTGAAACTGAGAATTGATTGTGTGGAAGAAACCAGGCGCCTCGCTTCAGTCTTGATGATATCTTTATCTACTTTAGACCTCGCTAGACATTTTCCACTCTGAGTCTCTCTCTGTTATCTTTTCTGTCTAGTACATTAAAACAAAGACAAGAAAACTTTGTAAGAACAAATAATATAAGCTGTAGCACCGTTATTTTAGACAAAGGCGAGTTTATATTTCTATAAAAATGGCCGTCTTTTATCTGCATTTTTGAAAAAAGAAAGTAAACATGGAGTTCACTCCACAGGCTGCATCTTTCATCAAAGTTATTATGCTAAAATATTTGTTAGTTCCATTTGTTGTTGCACTATTTTTCTTTAAATAATTTTCTTTAAATAATAAATACAAAGAAATTAAATATTTTTCTGATCAATAGGGGCAGTATTTGTGTAAAACTGCATTGGATGACTTGCCTGGTGAAACTATTAAACACATGCAACACCCATGGATGATCTCATTGGACAAACTGAATTAAAATGCAAGTTTAATAACAACTGTAATGTTGGCTCTCTAAACATCATTGTTATTGTTATGTATCAATGCTCAGACAAGTTTTCGCAGAAATGCAGCATGCTGATTACCTTCAGACTTCTGATACCAGAGCAAACAAAAGTATTCTAAGGAAAAAAACTTCCTGAAAAGTGCATGTTTTTCACTATATGTTGGCAGATTTGTAAAATTATTTAATTTAATTCAATATAATTTGTATTTTCCAGTGGGGATTTTAAAAGTCAAAATTTCAGCTGCATAAATCAAAAAATATTTCCAATGTTGGTATCGATGGTGTGTGTGGGTGGATGGGTGGTTGGGTATGAGAGTTAGGGAGGAGCTGAATTAGAGGACTTTTAAAAAGGAAATCAGTTTCTGAACGAAGTAACGGTTGCATCATGAGTCTCACTCTGTCTTTGAAGGCTTGGGGTGATATTTCCACAGTGTTCCAGATGTCAGAAGCCTTCAGTGTCAGTATCTCAGATAAATATCATGCCTCACTTCATAGTTGGGCAACAATTTGTTTTTAAAGGGAAAAAACCAACCCCATATATGCTGTCTGTACAGATATTGGATTTTTAAACACAGGCAGTACACAAACACCAGGGGGAGCCATTCAGCCACTTAATGGCAGCTGATCAACACATTGGTTTAAATTTTACAGAGCATATTGAATGTCTCCTGTGTAAACCTCAGAGAAGGGGCTTCCAACAGTAGCAGACTATTCACAACAATTGAAAAGGTGTGTAGAAAACAGACAATTCTTCACTACTGAGAAGCTAAAGAAGGATGAGATATGATTTTAAAATGACATTTAAGCCTAAATCATATTTCAGTTGCAAATACAGTTGCATGCTAGCCAGCAGCTAGTCAGCTAATCAGCTGTGGTTATACTTTCTTTCTTTCTTTCTTTCTTTCTATCTTTCTTTTTCTTTTTTTTTTACCACAGGAGGAAGCTGAGGGAAAGGAAGCAATGTTAGAGACGTGCAGCACTGCTTTACATCACGCAACAATGGAATGTTTTTTTTCATATAACACCATGAACATAGCAGTGATTTAAACAATAAAGGAGGAATTATCAGAGTTCATGTAAATAAAAAACACAACAAAATGTAATGGTAGCTAAATCAACGGCCCCCCTCTCTTAACCAACCAGCTATTGCTTAAAAAAAACACAACAAGAACAAAAACTGTTAACACAGCTAATAATGAGACAGCACCCCTGCACTTATTCTAGTTATAATTTTGTTTCATCTTTTACTTGTACTACTATCCTCTTTCTATCATTTGACTATGACAAATGACTACTGAAAGTGCAACTACTATGACTGCTTTTACTACATCATTCTTTCCATTGCTGTAACTATCACTGTATGTGGTGGAAAAAGTACTCAGATTCGCTACTCAGGAGAGAAAAAAATATTAGAATCTGAAACACGAAATTAAGAGTAAAAGTCTTTAATTCAGAATGTAACTTAATCAAAAGTACATAGGTATTATCAACAAAATACATCCTATTAATTAAAAGTAATCATTATGCAGAAAAACTCTATTTAGAGTGTAATATATTTTTAAAATTATGGATTTTTTTTGTTTTTTGTTTTTATTATTTATTTATTGTGTCATCCCTAACAACTACATGTACAAGCATTTTAGTGCGACAGTTTTACATTAAGTCAGTTTTGGATAGGCCTTTACTACTGTGTAGATTAGTAGTATAGTAGGCAGTTGCACCATTTCACATAAGCATATCATCTGTTTTTTATCAAAAGAATCACAGCATTATCCATCAAAATGGTGTGGAGTAAAAAAGTAAATTTTCCTCTGAACTACAATGGAGTATATGTCAAAATTGTACTTACATTTTACAGTTCTGTACTTGTATGACCTCCTCCACTGCTGGTTTCTGGCTCTGCTAGCACGTAGGGTCAGGTGAAAGGCACACATTTAGTAATAATCCTAAAAGGATGACATTGAAGATCTGCCCTCAGTGTGGTTGCTTGGTTATCCCAGTTCCAACATCCTCTAACAATAAACTAAGTGTATGCCACAATGCCAAACAAAGATGCATAAACATGGATTTGGAATAGATTTAAAGTTTCTTTGTTTAATACAGACTAGTAAAGTGAAAAAGGCCACCTGAGGCTCTTCATACGTTTCCTTTTTAACTTGAATCAACTATAGTGGATGCTGTTATCTATAACAAAATGCTGCATCTTTATTAGGATTTTGTTGATGTAAAGAACTTGTTCTGTTCTTCTCTATTTTCCTCTGTCATTGCTTATGAAAGAGAGAGACTATTGATATTTGATTTTGGACTGTTAAGGACTCAGCTGCTACCTCAGAATTGTCACTTAACTTATGGAGGTCTCACAGAGCTATGGATGAATTTGTTTACCAAGTATTAATTATTAGTATTATTAAGTATTAATTTATAAATTTCTACTCCACTCTTTGGTAGTAGTCACTTTTGGATATTTTATTAAAAAAGGAAACAAAGGATAATCTTACTTAAACTGTTATAGAGTTTCAGAAATATTATTTTAGTATCTTTAACCTCTTTAAATTGTTGATTTTAAATAACTCTAGCACTCTAAAAAGTAACAAAAAATATCTGACATTTTGCAACAAAAAAGCAAAGATCAGATTAAAGTTCAAAAGAAAAAAAACATACAAGTCTGTGTGAGCAGAGTTTGCTGACAAAACTCTGTAATGTAATATTGTAGTTTAATCGCATGTGCCATTTTACTGCAGAACAAGTACTTTTGCTTTCAATAGTGATTGATACCTACTGTAGGTGTATTTTGCTGAAAATGTTTTGGTACTAAGGAAGTTTTTTAAGGTAGATATCTTACTTGTAATATCACATCATTGTTTGGTACTTTTGCTTAAGCAAAGGATGTGAATGTTTCTTCTACCACTGCACAGTTGAAAGTTTGCAACTTCACTTCGTAAACAATATAAATCTTTGGATAAACTTGTTAGGCTGTCTTTGTTTTTGCTTTAATTTTCTAAAATTAAACTACATGTTGCTCATACCATATTTATCCACATCTGTCCTCCAATATAAAGGTCTATCCACTGAGCCCATAAGGAGAGGAATTGACCATGTGGTTAAAACTCCGCCTGGTGAATTTCTATTTGACCGAAGTGCGTCAATTCATGTCTGTGAATCATGTTAGCATAAGCCTACGTTAGCACTAAACTAGCACAAATGCCAGTTGAGCTGGACCATTTTATCAAGCTAACCCTGACCTTTGTTATTCTGTGTGCCTGGTTTCTGTAGGCTAAAAAGTAAGTTGTCAGAATGTGTCGACATAATTTAGTAGGATATATATAAAAACATAAAACTTTTAGTCTAGAATCCTCACTGAAAAATATTCTTAGTGATTTATTTTGTATGTAGGAAACACAGCAGCAGGCTAAAGAAGTAGAGCTATTTGTTGATGAAACAGAATTGTCTTAAGGATTTCAGATGAGGTCCTTCTGAGCTCTAATATTTTTTTGTATGATTTTTTGCACTGGCTTAGATATCAGGTACTGATTTAAAGTATTTAAGCATTACAGTTGTCTCAGGAATAATTTAAATACACTGACATGACTCCAAAAAAACCCCAAAACAAACCAAAAAAAACCCTACAAAAACTGTTTTAAAGATATTTAAATTTGAATTGTAATCCTCTTCCTTAGCTTAGGCTTTTCATTATTATTATAATAAAAACACTGAAAATCAGAAATTTCTTATTCAAGAATTTAATTTTATGCAAATAAAGATCAGATCATCTATTATTCATTGCAAAAAAATGTCATTTGAATGTCACACTGAAACAAATGTATAATTGTTAAAGAAAACTTAAAAAGGAGATGTGGTGTATAACGTTCATAGAGTGTTTTCACATATATGCAGAAGGGGAAAACAAATTTTTAAGTTGGACTGAAATTTGAAACTTTTATTAGTATAATTTGTCATCAATCAAACTTTTCTGAAAAGTAGGATGAGTTCATTGGATCGTAAATTAACCTCATTTGTGGTTTATACTTAATCATGAGCTTACTTATGATACACCCTTCTGATTCATGGAGGAAAGGGATTATGGTGCATTTTCTACTTCAGATTAATTCAATTTTCGTCATCTTATTAAAAGGTCAAATAAACTGAACTTCTTTTTCAAGGCTTTTCTCTGTCCGGCCTCCACTGGTGGAATGAGCTTACCAGCTATGTCTAGGAGGCAATATAAATTTGCACTTATGTATTTTATTAATGTATTTTTGAGAGTGAATGTACTCCCTTGCTTTGTGCTTTCTAAAAGATTTTTGAGGTTATTAATAACAATCAATTGGCCATCCAGATCTGGGACACCTGGACACATTCCTTCGAAGGACATATTCGTCACGGTGGTCATCACTGTACTGTGAGCCTCTATCCCGTTTTGGATTGGTTTTTACAATTAAAAACACCCTATAAATTCACACAAATTCTCATCTATACCACTGGCAACCAAACCTCATAACATAATATACTTATTTTATTACAATAAGTAGTTTAGAATCAGTGTGCATATGCACTGCACAAAATAATCGTGTATTTGAACATTTATGTTGGAGAAGTAACATTATTGTCGGTAGTTAGTTAATCTAAACTAAAGGTACAGCATGATTCACAAAACTCTTAAAAAATGATTTTCATGTCCCGTGAAATCCAATTTAATCTATGTCAGACCTGCTTTTGAAAAAAGGTGCACTAGAAAGTGCAGATTGAGTCTGACTTAAACTGGTGTTGTAGTACTGTTTTGTTTGCATGCTAGCCATATGCTAATATTAATTGGACTTTTCAGTAGCCTTTTATTACTACAACAATCACAGCTGTAATTTCTTTTTTTAGTATATTAATTACCATACTGCTGATGATGAGCATCACCATTGTTGTATAAACTCAGAGCCCAGCCAATTTGCCAGCAGAGCTGATATCTGCTGATTTAATCTTTTCAAAGATACTATATGTATTTGCAAAATTATATTCAGTATCTAATATGTGCTGTGGCTTATAATAAGTAACAAAAAGGTGCAGTAGAGAAATGACAAACATACCTTTACAGTAACTTTGAAACGGGGCTGCTATTACATAGATTGTCCACCAGAGATACACTGACAAGTTTATTTTTCACTGTGCTACTGAGTGCCTATCTTGGTTATAATTTTTAAGGGAAAGTTGGGGGAGGGGGTTAAAGAAAATTTGCGAATATATTTTTTTCAAACTTTCAAACGTTGTTATGTACATGGCCTCAGAAATTAGGTAGCCTGTCAGTAGGGCTCTAGTAAAATTATTCAAAATACACTCCTC
>JAPZDY010000005.1:14230270-14271624 GCA_029783645.1 Ctenochaetus hawaiiensis
AAATACACTCCTCACAAGGCAAGACTGAATGAGGGCATGTGCATTTATGTAATTATTAATTATTTATTAATTGAAAATAAGCGCTTTGCCTAACTTTAATGTAACTCTAGTCATCAGATATTATGCAGCTGGGGGATATGTAAAAAGGACCTGTGGTCACTTTGAGTATACCGTAATCCCTGCAGAAATACTTTTGCACAAGCAGTCACGCCACTTCTTTCGCCACAGGGATATAATGGCTGCAGCCTCGGGAATAAGGCCCCTTGTAACCTAATCGATCGCCGAGCAGAGAGGCAGACCTGGTCCACACTCTGTGATCGGTTTCTCTGGTTGGTCTGTCAGACGAACTTCCCAGAATAGCAACTCGGTCGAGTTATCTCGGCACTGCTCTGCGCTGGAGGAGATGGAGGAGGAAGTCAGTGGTGGATTGACAACTGTTGCTTTTGCTGGTGCTGCCGAATCAAACTACCGTTCAGTCCGCGCTGCGTGGCACATGTCGGGCTAGAATGAAGCCTTTACCAAGCCGAGACATCCAGCAGATCAATATGCAAGTTCATGGGATTATTTAAACTCCTACGTGCTTAAGGTAAATTGACAGAGTGTGAGAGAAACATAAATGCATGAATCGGTTTCCTGTATTTACTGTTAGAATTCTGTTGCTGCTGTGATCTAGCCATTCAATATTATTCGACTATCAGTAGGCTACAGACGCTTCAGAGCTGCTGGGGGCGCATGTCTGCGGCAAAGGCAGACAAGGAGCGTCTGTCTGATGAATTGAAAGCCAGACGGGCTCTGCCGTAGACTGCGGTGATCGGATAACCTGTTGAATTGCAGCTGTCAGTCAGCTCAATGCCATGCAGGCAACGCAGCCAGCAAAAATCACTCAACAGGAGAAACTCGCGTTGCCACAATAACAGCAAAACTGATTTCACGGTTTTGCAGCTGATGGTTATTTCCAGAGATGCAATGTTGCCTGCCAGGTAAATGCACTCTGTCCTTAACCTGTCTGCACATCTGCAATATATCTTTTCCTCCTCTTTGTTGCTGATATGGGCCCTAAATGTTTTATTAGGCTGTCTAAAGTCACGTTGTAGACATAGGCCTACTAGGAAGAAGCGTCAAAAGTGGCCTATATGATAAGAAAAGTGGAAATCATTGTTTTAAATTCTTAAGATTCTGACGAAACAATTCACTGTTTTTTGATATACGGTTTGTAGTACTGTATTTTTGAAGAAGGGTGGACATGTGGCAATTTACCCACCGTTTAATTTGCCGCTACATCACATTATTCCCATCAGCAGTTAAAACATGTGAGGTCCGACCTTGAGACACGTCTCTACAGTTGATTTTCAGCATTGCCTACACACGAATTTCCAGTGTCTTGGTTGTTGAAAATAGCTTGGCTGCTCCCTGCCGCTATGGTTAATTCCTTAGGAACCGGTGGATCCAGTTTGATCCATCCCTCTCTTTCTTTCCTTAACCAACTTGTTGAGTCTTCCCCCCACGGTGTTCCTACTGTAAAAGTGCACTGAGTAAGGTTCAACTAATAATTGTGAGACTTCTGATGAAATGGGACGGTGTCTGTGACGCTTTTTAAGTGGAAAAGTCGACGGGACGCGCTCAGAAGAAGCATTGACGCATCTACAGGCACCTGTAGGACACCAGAACGTTCCTCCCAAACTTTTCTCTGCTTTTCTGAACTTGATCAGATTGATTATAAGAAGTTTTTTTGTCTTCCTTTCGTTGGATTGTTACTACAATATGCTTTAAAAGGAGTTTTTTTCTCATTCAACATTCGTAAGTGATCACTGGACGAAATAATTCGTCTAATTTTGATTTTTTCGTTTCTTTTAAGGGAGGTGGAGACAACTTACCACCCCCCCCCCTCCCTCCGTCCTTGACTGATACTACCAACTGATTTTGCACAGGGGAGACGCTTGAAGGTAATTATATGAATCCACCTTTTTTTTGTTTTACAAATCTGTTTATCACTTGCTTGTTTTACTTTAACGTTTCACTTTTAATTTTAGAGGAAAAAATAAATGGCTCTCCAACACTCTGTAAATGGAAAGTGGCTCAAGTTTTCTCCATGGAGGAGGCTTAATTTAGAGCACAGATCATTAAGAAAAATGTTGGCTTGAAGTCAGATTTCCATCATCTTTGTTTAACACTTAACTGCCATTGCAAAGTTCAGACTCAAATAATGATGTGGGCATTTTGTTTGCAGATGTTATACAATTAAAAAAGAGTGTCTGCAATGCTATTTTTGAAATTTTCTTTTTTAATGAAATAACTGAAGTTCTTTAATGAAGTCAGTAGTCATACTGTGGCATGATACAAATTCATAATATGATCTAAATCAGTAAATATAAATTCAATGTCAAAACAGCTCTTTCTAATGCATTGCTGCTCCAGATTACAGTTACCGCAACACAATTACTTTGAGTGTGTGGGCTTATTAACTTATTTTAAATCTCCTTACAAAAACCTGTTGAGCCCATACATTACTGAACATATCCATAAAAGTTTAGGAAACTTGAAAGGTTTAAAACTACGCTAAATTGTGTTTAAGTGTATCTCTTTGTATCTCCATAAATGTTATTTATTGTGGGATTTGTTGTTGAATAAAATGTTATGTTATTTTGTTAATTATTTAGTTTAAATTTTAACCTGAATATACTGAATAGGCCCTTCCCATTTTTTAGCAATAGTGCCATGACTCTATTGCTGTAAAGAATGACTACACTTATATCTTTTGCCTGTTTAAGATGAGAAGAGAGTTAAAATTGGTTTTGTGATATGCAAACCATAATTGTGAGACCATACCATCTCTAGTTTAATCTATTCAGATAGGAACATTTTTATAGAGAACGTGAAACTAAAACCTGGCTAGGTTTTAGTTTAAAATAGCTCACAGGGTTGCTTGCTATATATACTACTTCTCTAACAAGAATACTGCGCATATTAGAGTTAAATGCACCTCTTTATGCTTTTAACCTTACACCTAAGGCTGCATAACTGCTAACAAAATTGATAACTATATGATGCTGAAGTAATTTACAAGTTTATTATTTTGCAGCTCCTTGGCGCTGTCATGAATAACGAGCAAAGTTAATTCTAAAAATGCACAATAATGTTGTATGATATTTTTGTTATGACACAGATAAGGCTGGACAGCTTTTAAAAACCACTGTAATATGTTAATGTTTAAGTGACTGAAATATTACTTTTTATTCCCTGCAGTACTCCCTAAGCACTTGAAATGGAGGCCTCTGATGGATACTGTGCTAGTAAGTCCTTGCATTAATTGCACACTAGATTCATTGCACCGTGGCATTCGCTGACCCATTCTTTACAACAAAGGACAGAGTTTATGCATTGTATTGAAGTGTGTGTCTGTGTTTTGTTGTACTGATGATAATGACAACCACAGCAGTAATTGCAACTGTGTAGTGTTATGTTTTTGTGACTTTAGAGTTGTTCTCTGGCTATTATGTCTTTTCTAACTTTTTTATGCAATGCTTATACAAAAAGTAACATTTTTGTAATCACAAATTTATTAACTTTATAAGGGATTTCCCCTGGTGCAGCTGTTTTCCTGTTCAACCCTTTAAGGTAGAGCAAACGATGCATTAAAAACATCCTGTTAAATGCAGCATACACTGGATACGCTCTTTGTGGTGCTCCATTGCCCTTTGCTGGTTTCCTTTGGGCAGGTCTCTTCAATAACTTCTGTGCCCACCTATATTTCGCTTTGATATCTAAAAACAGGTAGTGTGTTGTTTATGACATCAGTGGAGATTTAAGATCTCCATTGGGGGTTTGTGCTAGGAACACTTGATAGGCGGAGTAGGTGTGGCGACGGAAGAAGAAATGGAGACTCTCCTTTCCTTGTCTATCTGTGGGTCGCCTTTGACACATTAGTTTTGGAACAAATAATAGTATTTCCCGTTACCATGAATCTGCAGAAAATCATACATATCTGAGGAATGCAATGGTTTGCTTCCTCGATCCTCGGTTCAATTTATTATATCCTACATACATCTGCAAGGCACTGCTGACGGTATTATAATATTAAGGCTTACACTTCAGCTGTTCTTACACTTGTTACCGTGGCGTTGCACATGACTATCACTAAATCCTTCACATCATTTTACATACAAACACCTTTTTCAACATATAGATTCACTCTTTCATTACTTCAAAGTTCTCTACAGTGGTAGTCACTCTTTCATAAACAACCTCACTCATATATTCACATTACACTAATTCATGACAGTAAACTTATGACAGAAAAAAATAGTAAAGGAAATATTAGAGTTGGCACATGTGAATGACAGTTAATGCAAAGACATGAGACTTGAATGCAACATTTTTCAAAGGACTCGATGGTAATTATTTTTCAATATTGTGAGGTTTTGGCTTTGCTTAATTATACGAAATTAAAGTAATAATACAAACTAAACTGCTAACTAATGAACTAACCAACTGTAACTCATATTCAGCTATAGAATATATCAGAGATTAGTGGAACCCAATAATGTCCATTGTTTTTGTTAATTTTATTGTAAAATGTTTATAATGTAATCTTCTTTACTATGTATGTATATATATATACACACACACACAAACACACACACACACACACACACACACACATATATATAGTTGGGCTACTTTAACAATGACTTGGAGGATTCGAGGGTTTGATTGGTCTATTTAGTGTCAGTCAAGTCTGACAACCATGTTTAGGAGTCTTTTACAACAGAACTTGATTTTGTAGTAAGCTCATGAGTCATGTGATTTCATTAATCACAAATCGAGAATTTATGCTTCCTTTCTGTATAGTCAACAGACCGCACTTTTCATAAAACACTCTTCTCACTCGATCATTATTAACCACATTTGCTATCATTATCTTAATCAAGCTCTTCCACATAGGTTATCGCTACTGACACACTGCTATATTTTTTCACACATAACACACATCTTTTGTCTATCACATACACCATCAGAATTTCTCATATATGTGGAAACCTATGTTTTTACGATGGGAAGCACATGTATGGTTTCACAGAATTGGATGATAATAACAAAATCAACTGTGTGATATAAATCGCCAAAAGTTTGATGTCATTTATAAGATACTGGGTTTTCCAAACCACTTAGATCATTATCTCACAGCCCCTAAGACAAATGAACAGAAAAAAATACGCTGCAGTATTTGGTGTTACACACACTTAAGACACACATATTTAAGACACCCTATATGTGAGAAAGAGAGGGAATGCGCTCCTCATCATTTCAACTGATCTTTAGTAAAGCAAACTCATTGGCATATAATGGGCACAAGTTTTCTAAACAATTAATGGTTGTTAGCACAGATTTAGATATTTTTTTCAGAAAACATGAAAAAAGCTTAAACAGTGTCTGTTTAAATTTGTCAATGTGTGACATGCGACAGTAGCTGTACTCTGTTCCACTTATCCACTCTGCTGAGCTAGAGCTAGAGATCAACTTAGATAAAAACAAAAAACAAAAAAAACAATTGTGCCTGAAACCCAGAAATTTAGCATCAAGGACAGAACTGGCCCCATCTTTTACAAAGCCTGGACCCAGAACCACCTGGGAGACCTAGACCCAATCTGCTCCGATTTCAAGTTATGAAAACAAAACTCTCTGTACTATTTAATGTAATGTAAGTAGCCTTTTTCACTGTATCTGGCCTGAGTGCATTAATCAGTTCTTCTTGCCTGGAAAGCTGGTAAATACATTAAGACCCTCTGTTTTCCTTTTTGTGATTGCACACAATGGTAAATCCGCTTGTTATTTCAGATTAAAAGTCCTACTTGCTGTCCAGATGATGGATGACAAAAACAAAAAATGTAAAAATCAGGTCTCTTGTAGTTGCCAGGAGTAGTGGCTTTCTCGGATCTCCTTAGGGTATTTCACAAAGGCTACTGTTAAATAATCTCACAATACCAATAATAGATCGAGACCCTTCTAATCATATAAAACATCAATTTCAAGCCTGTTGGGTCCTGAATACAGAGTTTGGGTTGACCTTTAAATATGAAGGCGGTTCTGTATGAGATACATTTAGAAAAAATAGTAATATATTGTGGATGGGATAGTTATCAAAATTCTATTTATGCCAAATTCATTGATATGTATAAGTTTTTAATATTTGCTTCTTGAAATGTTGTAATTCAATTCATCCACCACCTGATTAGACACACTTTCTGATGACAAAAGTTTATTCTTAAAGTATTGTCACTGAATTCAGAAAAAATTAGGTTGAGCACAATGAATTGGAGGAAAAATTATCATGTGAAAGTTATAATGGATTCCATAAGGCCCTACAAGCAATCATTCTTTCACACAGATTATCCCACACTCTATATTCTCTTTCACATACACTCATTCCGTCTCACATGTTTGTTGTCTCATAGATTCGTCATGAGAGAAATTTGCTCATGTCAGTTGTTTCTTGTGTCACTTAATATGTGAGAACTAAGATATTTTTATTTCTCACACGCACAGATACACAAGTACACACACATCTCTGTTTTAAATGAGATAGTTGTATCAATACAGCTCATGTATTGGTGGCCAACAGAATACCAAACATCTAACAAGGATAATTATAAAAGAATCTTATTTCCACATGAAAAGGAAAAGATGAACTTGTACAGTTTTCCACCTCGGAAATTGCGTAAATGCAATCCCTAAATAAAGGCTTTTGACAGCTTTACATCTTAGGTGTAGGTGTAAAGCTAAATGTAGTTCAGAAGTTTTACTAAACTTCACACTCTTAAATTCAAACAGTCTTGTTTCAGGGTTTTTAAGTTGATAACCTTGAACACTTTTTATGCTTCTCTCTCAACTACTTACTGACTAGAAGCTAATTTCATGTCTGACAGTTGCCTTGTGCAGTTTTTTTCTAAAGATAAACGCTGTGTTACTTCTATGTCTAGTTTCTTGCTCTAAATAAAGGGCAAAAAATAGAGTAGATAGAGGCAAATGTCTCATGTGTTTTGTACAAAGCCAGTGGTAACAGACAGAAAAGTTTAGGCAAATTAAAAATAATGAGCTGCGTGAGTTGTCCTTATATCAGACAAACTTCTTGTTTTTTTGAATGTTGTCACATTTTAACATTGCATAGTTTAAGTGCAGTAAATTCATGGGCAGAATCCAGCAACCTACAGATGAAACAAATTGCTTTTACTTAAGCACATTTATCTGAAAGGAAACACTAGTTCCAGTATCATTATAAAACAACAAAACTATACCTTTAAATTTTAGTGCTAACTTAAAAATGGCTTGTCTAATTTATAACATTTCCTCACGTTATTAATTATTAGTTAGCTGCAGCAATGTACTGTACCAGGTGTCCCTGGGTCACCACTACATACACCTTTTTCCATTACTGGAAGTAGTATGTGCCTGTGCTCTCTATGACTTTGAAGTTAGAATCAATTTCCTATGTAATACTTGTAGAATAAGGTGTATGCATGAAACTGTGTTTTTTTTCTTTCAACACTAAATTTATTAAGTCTAAGTCTATATTTATAAAGTCAGTGAGTAAATCTTCTCATTAGTCTTTATATATTTTGTTTGTCATCTCAGTGTGTTGTTTTTGTGTGTTTGTGTGTCCTTTTGATATCAATCTGTGTCTTTAGGAAGGTTCAGGTTTTGGCAGAAAAAACGAGCTCCCTGGATTAACATGTTGCATTGCTGCATTGTGTATTCAGCAAGCCTAAAGAAGAGCACTGTTACTCCTGAAAAGAATATTATTCAGTTCCTCACTCAGCTAGACATGATTGTTTTCTTTTAGGATGCAGCCATTTTGTGCATCCAGTTCTTCTCTGGCGTTGGATGGAGCTCAGCCTTAGTTTAATTAAGGTTTGCTGTCATTGCATACAGGTCATGAACAAGATACAATTATAAGTGATTTTGCTTTTTCAGGGGGAAAAAGTTGTGAAACCGAAATTGCAAATTGTTAGATACTTGAGGGAAAACTCTGTTAAAGAAGCTATACATTCATTTGGTGTCACAGATGAAGTCAGCATTTATTACACCTACAAGTTTCATGGGTATACATTTGTTCCTTCCCATTTGTCACCATATGAGATAATCCTGATTAGATCGATTACTCAAAATACCTTTCCCCTGACAAGTGTTGATTGTTTGACATCATGATATTACTGGTAATACAAAATTGACTCAGCAGATGTAGGGACACCAACACAAAACCTCCAGTGGAGTCCATGCAAACTTCTGTGATTGAGTACGTGCGTGATTTTAAACTCTGTTCAGAACGTATTAGCCATTTTTTTCCCAGACACTCATAGATGGATGCCCTAATTTCAAAAAGCGTGTTTGGAAATGCATCCTCCACACTTGGTCTACTATTGTAATTGAGCAAATAATATGAGATTGACATCTTCCTTTGATTTCGAGTGGTTGCCTAATGAGGAGAACACTTGGCCTCTTCTCTGACTAAAGTCCCTATTTAAAGTAATTCTTTATTATTTTAAAAACACTGTATTGATATCATTGTTTATAAATTAGCATACATTTCATAACTTTTAAAGATAATGCTTATGATGATTCTTATGCAAATTATCTTGACCCTTATATTTTTTCAAACAATAGCATTGTGGTAAAATCTTAAATGAATGGTTTTTATTTTAGCATTTGCACCCAGGTAGCCCGAAACTATTACTAGAGCTTATGCTCGGGACAACCCAGCCATTAGTGTTGCTAGGCAGCTGTCAGCGTCTACCACAGTAATGGAAAATCCTTCATGACAAATCTGGGCCACTCCTGTCTCCGGGACAGCATTGCCAAGGGATAGCCAACTTCGGTCACCTGAGATTTCCTCCAACCCCAACCCGTGCAACCCGAGCCCAGGCCCAGGGATTGTGTCATGGACAACGTCTCCCAGTAGGCCCCACTCAGTTAGGCAGCCACTACAATGGAACAATACCACAGAGGAGGTTGTCAAACTAAGAGGAGCTGTCACAGCAAGAGGAGATCTGACACAGATTTCTTTTTCTGTCAAAAGGATCATTGCAGACATATTTAGTACCGACAAATTGTAACACGCCTTCTATATAGCGGTTTCAGATTGAGCACATAACATGTTCCTTTGATTTTTACTTAAACATCCTCAGCTGTTGCTACATCAGTATAAAAGCAAAGGCAGTCTAGTCTCATTATGTATACCTTTCAGTTTTGTCACAGTCATCGGTTTTCAGTTTGCTTGAGGAAAACTTTAATTGTGCTGGCGGTGAACGATGGCTCACTGTGGTTCCTAAGGGATCTGACACCTGGGTCAGCAGGGGTGTTTGCCTGTTGCCACTGCATTGTTCTTGTGACCCTGACGGGACAGGGGTGTAAGGGGATAAGGGGTTGGTTTGCTCTCCCTGTGAGTGGACACAGGGCTATCCATAGCCTTGGTTCTGTACAGACTGCTGAGAGGATGCAATATGATCCCCATTTGCTGGACATGTAGATCACATAGGTGCATACAGACAGTCGCCTTCTGCATTTCGTATGGTGACCTTCATAGTGACCACAGTGACCATTCTGGTTAGTTTTAGAATGAGATCTTCAAATCATTCATTTTTAAGTTGACATGGAAATGCCAGACTCGAGGCTACAGATTGTTGTATGAATAGTTTGATTAACTAGAATGTTGTTGCCACTTGCCAATTGATTTTGACTGTCTTTCCTAGTGTGAAAGTGAATAACCAGAAATATTTCTGATGTTAGGTGTTGGTATATAAACACAGCCTGAAAGACTCACATCCTCTTCAAAATCAAAGTCAAAATGAGAAATTTTTAACGTCTTTTTTAATCTTCACTTTTCACTTCATCCATCAAACTCTTTATCTTTGGTTTCATGAGTCCTTATCATCACAAAAAAAAATCTTATTGTATTAGTTGAATAACTACTGTATGTGCAGCACAAAGAAGATTGCCGTGTTTCTGTTTGTCTCCCAGGTAACGGCCAATGCTCTCCCGGTGAGGATAACTCAAGGCTGTTGGCAGATATGTCAACACCTAATGGACAGACGGTTCCTCAGGGTCCTAATTCCCCCAGTGGTGAGTGCTCAATAAAGAGATAATGCAATTCTACAGTCTGTCAAGAGCAGCTATTGTGTGCATACACACACACACACACACACACACACATGCAGGTTCTCCTTTAAACAAATACACAGTTCAAACTCACTCGTTGCATTTTGGTTTGTCTTCAACTTGACACTTTCACAGTAATTTCCAGGGAAGTAAGATTATATTGGCTTTAATTTGTCAAATAAGTATAATTGGAAATATGAGTCAGTGTCTTGCTTGTGTGAGTATGTGAATGAGTGATTGAGGAACAAAATGCAAAACACTTTTAAAGTAACTTAAAAATACAGTCCAGACACTACAGTTCAAACCCTGAGACAAACTTGAAATATAGTCTTGTACTAGTAATAAAATATTTTTTTAAGAGCTTTTGTACAGAAATGCACTGTTGCAACTTGCACTATATTACTGTTCTTGTGCTGTATTGCACTTTACCCAGAGGTGTTGTTTGGTCCCTTTCAGTCTATTGACCCCATGCCGCAGATGAGCGGTAGTGATGTCACCGCAAAGCAACACAGTAAGAAAAGTGTAAACTAAGTGAGATGAGGCAGCTGAGGACCAAAAAGGGAAACTTATACCTTTAAGTTAAGAGACACTAATGAGAGCTGTTGTCATTCTTGCAGTTGCCTAACATCATATCCTGTTTGAGGTTCAGTTACAAAAGAAGGGCAGCTTTATGTTATTTGTTCGAAATAAGCATGAAGCTCTTTCAAATTGCAGCCGAACACTCTAACAAGCTTAAAAACAAACTGTACAACAGTTTTCTTGGTTTTGTGCACTCAGTCTGGTTATTAAAGAAGGTGGAGTTTCACTCTCTGGGCTAGGGGACATTTGCATAAAAAGAATGACTAAAAAAGATCTAATAATGATGAGTTTCTGTCAGTCAACTTCTCAAACTCATATGATTTATCCTTCTGATTTTCTAAAGATTATAATAATAAGCATGGATAAATTACAGACCCCACTACATTGTATCTAAAAGAGAGGTAGGGTTGTACCAAAACTGCATTTTACAGATTACATCTTTGCCTTTGTCATTGCAATTGTTTATTAAAGTGTATCCTCTCAGGACCACTCAGTGCATTACACTCTGCTACACTGGAGAGACAGATGTAAAGATGCAAGGAGCTGAATAGCAAGGACGTTCAGGTCTGCTCTGTGTTGCCAGGATACAGCTGTCGAAGACAAGGCTCAATCATAACATGGGTATTGGGATAAGGGTTTTGTCTGTGCAAACTGTGGCATTGGAGCATACAGTCTCTGTTTAAAGAATGCAGCTGCTTTGTGAAGATTTCTTTCACAGTATAAATGTTGTCTGAATTTTTAAATGTATTTTACTAGCCTCTGAAAAGTTAAGTGAGTGCAGTTCCAGTTCCTGAGGGCACGGTTGATGGATGCAGTCAAATGGGACAACCTAATGTGCTCACACTGTGATTACTGCCCTAGTATATCCCTAAACAGGATTGTCAGGATCAGTAAGTTTTGTTTGGATAGTGTCCAAACATTTTTTTTTTTTTTTACACGTCTAAAGCCACCTATATTGATGCATTAGCGAGAGCAGTGGTTGATTTTTAGTATAAGAAAGTCCCATTTGTAAGCTTACCATTTAGAATGACTTTTGAACATCTTTTGTACAGTAAGTTTATGTAAGTTTACTTTTGGGGTCAGGTCAAGTTTTACTCTATGACGCAGAATCACAAGTTTGTTTCAGTGGGCTGTCAAAAGAAAAAAAAAACAGTTTAAATACTCTGAAACTGGTTTTCTGGTGAGCTGAGACGTATACACGAAGTATCATCTAAGTGGTTGTTGCGAAAAGACTGCAGCTGTGTGAAACTAGTTTTGTTGCATGTTTAATGCTCTTTTCTGGACCTTTTTTTTTCTTTTCTTTTTTTGGTGTACAGGTTTTACTTATTCCCGCCACAACCACCACCTCCTTCCCTCCACATACAAAGACACAAACACACATACTCACATTCACTCACACACAATTATAACATTTTTTCCCTTGTCGTCCAGCCAATCTCCAGTTGCTTGTCAGGTGTAAGCTTAAGGGCCCTTGACACTCCCTTTCTCCCCAGGGACAGCGAGGAACCAGACCAGCCTGTTCCTCTCTCTCTCTCCCTTTATATCTTACTCTCTCTTTCTCTCTTTTTCTCAGTCTCTCTCTCTCTCTCTCTCTCTCTCTCTGTCTCGATCTATCTTTCTCTATGTACCCTCTTCCCCTCTTGTCTGTCAATCAACCCTAATGCTTTTTGCAAGCTGAGTTGCTAAGTTACTAAGATGCCCCCTCCATAAGCCTGTTACAAATCCTATTCACTCAAAAATGTGTTTTTCATATGTTTACATCTTCTAAGATTCTATGTTATGTCCCCAGAAATTAACTATAAAAAGTTTGTCTGTGCAGTTTTTTTTTTCTTTCCTCTGCTTTAAGGGAGTACGGGATATCTGTCCACTTCCTTAAAATTCTGATATTAAAATGTAAACCAGGCCAGCCAGATTTGGTACACCACAAAATATGAAAGCCAATTGCAAACTTTTTTCATAGTTTTTTTTTTTTTTTTTTTAATGTGCCTCCAGTGCATAGGGCAGAGTTACAGTTTGCATTAGCACAACCACTAATGGCATGTCGTCCACCACACTTTTACTTTTTAGAATTTAGAGTTTTTCAGTGTGAAAGTAGGAGCAAATAGGAGTTTTTATTTTATTTTTATTTTTTTTTAACATAGGAAAAACATGTTATACAAAATATTAATCATAGGAGATTATCTATTTATACTTTAAAGCATGTCTTGAGAAGGACTTGATTTATATATGATAAAACACAGCTATTCCACAGAGCTATATAACCACACATTTCATCTCTAGCCTTTTGTAATTTAACTCAGCTCTACAGATTCCACACCTTCTAGTGTCATCTTTTTAACAAGCAGCGCATCTCTTGGTCTTTGGAGGCTATTTATTTACCACGAAAATAATTTTTTATGGTCTTACATTTTAGGGAGACTGCTATGATGTGCATCACAGGATTGTGTTTGTTTTTGTTTTCAAGGACTGACAATTAAACAAGAGGAAGAAACAGCAGAGGATGCTGACAACAAAAGCCCAGCACTTGAAGACATTAGCCAAACAGGGGAGGAAGAAGGAGCATTGGAAGAATCAATGACTGAGAGCCCAAACCTTGATCAGGATGGACTGTCCGGACCAAATGTGACAGCTGATACAGGAAGTCGACAACCAAATGGTACTGATGAGTATATTTCAAAATTCCATTGAAAAGATGTCATGCTTTATAGAAGCTATTTGATATATTTGTCACAACACCTTCGCTCATTAGCAATCCACACCGGATTTTCTAATGATTAAAATCAGGGCGGTGCATTCATCTCCCATTCTTTACAGTGAGTCAGAAATCATTTGTATTCCTGAACAGTGGGTGTGGAATGCTTTCTGTTTTTTTTGTGCGTGTTTTGTTGAAAGACTATAGCTAAGACCTGGAATTATTATCAGGGAAAAAATATCCTTGGAATCCCCCGCAACCTGTTCCAACTGACGCCATGACAGCTCTGGTTGTCACAGCATAAGGATCATATTTCTCTTTTCCAACTGGCTGCAGATCAAAAAGATTTTCCATTAGAACAGAAGACAGTAGCTGTGAGTTGCTGTAAAACCAGAAGTGTACCAAAAAATATTGTTTTACATTATATAAGCTCCATCATTCACATCCTTCACTCTTCTATTCAGTCCTGTGTGGAACACTGCATCTACTATGAAAAATACACACACCTAAATGCAGCAAAGGCAGTTTTTCAATGACAATTTTACATATTTAGTCCTGAGTATCATTAATACAAACATGGGGAAAGTTAGTTCTCTAGCTTTTCCCATTTGAGTTTTAGTTTCATCTGTTAGATCAGTAAGCCTGTTTCAATAAAGATAATAATATCAGGTTGATTTTAAACAGTGAAACTGAGGAGAATTTAGATTTGTCTAAATTAATCAAAAAAGGGTAATTCACTTAAGTTTACTTTAGTCCAGTTCATCTGTGAATGCTGACATACATAATTACTGTCCCTAAGCGATGGGAACATATTTTTATGTCTATACTTTTACAGATAAAGGAAAGGGTCGATTAAAATGAAAGACTTGATTGAACACTTAGTCTTTTTCTTTATTGTATAACAATTTAAGGAGCCATAATATTTGTTCAGTGCTTCCTGCACATGGGGAGACAAAGTCAGTTGTCACTCATGAGACAGAGAAGACAAATGAGTTCAGTTACAGATTAAAAAAAAAAAAAAAAACGTCTGCAGAGTTGTTGATACTTTCTAAAAACATCTCCCCCAATGAGTGTGGTAATGACTTCCTCTGCTTGCCTCTCTCAGGTGACAGGCCGTTCCAGTGCAACCAGTGTGGTGTCTCGTTCACCCAGAAGGGAAACCTGCTGCGACATATTAAGCTGCACACAGGCGAAAAACCCTTCAAATGCCCGTTCTGCAGCTACGCGTGCCGGCGGCGTGATGCCCTAACCGGTCATTTGCGCACTCATGCTGGTAAGACACCTCCTCACCGTCTTCTTTTCCCTTTTTTACTCATCCACCTCTGCTACCCAGAAAAGGGCATCATTTCTTTCATCAGAAGTGCTTCAGAGATTTGAAAAAACAGCAACAGCATAATAATAACTGTAATTCTTAAATCTTTATCTATGCACAGGTTTTATGAGCACCTCTTTTAATGCTTACCTGAGATATCTGGTATATTCTTAAGCTTTGTGTGCCTAATGGAAGATTGAGCAGGAATACAGTAGCCACATTAGCAGTACTTGTTGATTGGTGACTCTCTGCCTCGACTGTTGTTTGATAGACATAATGATGTTTTTTATGAGTTGTAGACAGTACTGGGAGTGCTTTGTGGTTAGGTACCAAGGCCACGCTGTTCTTCAGTTGCTTGGAGGAAGCTATCTGTCTCTTAAAGCACATGGGGGAGGACTGGCTGCCTCTCAACTGTAACCCACTTTCCTCTCAGAGAGGATGTGCCTGCCCCTCTTTTACTCCTTTGAAATCAAGGGCAGACAATACCATCATTGCTGCCTGTGATGCCCCTTGGGGGTTACTCATTCATACTTCTCTTTTTAGACTGAGGTAAAGTGTGTGTCTGGCTGTGCATTCACATGTCTGTGTACAACTTTTTAGTGTCTGCAAGCTGTGTCAGTTGTTACTCGTGTGTCTCGCATGCATTTCTGAGATTCTTATCTATATCTCCGCATTTGTCTCCCACTATCAACCATGACCATCCTACTTTCACTTCCTTTATTGTCGAGCTAAATTTGTTTGTCCCCCAACCATTTTTTTCCCGTAAAACCATGGTAAGTAGTTACACCTGCCTTCCTCTGGCCATTCAGTGGAGACATGAGGAATTCCATGTTGCCAAGTTGTGCTGTCAGGATGTTCTACAGAGACTCGCTACTTAGTTTGAAGGTGATGCAGATCTGGCAGCTCTGACCTGGTCTTGCCAGGAAGAACAGGTGTGGCCAGAAAAGGGAAATTGAAAGAGAGCTCAGACAAGGAAAAAATGTGAGAAAACAGTGAGAAATAAAAAGAGTGGTAGAATGAGGATGTATTGAATTGTGCTGCTGTCCCAAGGCCAGAAACATGTTAAATTTACCCGTTGACAGTTGATTTGTAAAAGTGTAATGCAGGAGAGGCAGTACTTGAGAGGTAAAGGATTTCAGAAAAGACAGAGAACAAGCTAGTTCCCGTTTATAAGCCAAATGCAGTCAGTCAAGTGAGTCTGAGTGCACAGTGTGGATCATTTACATGAATAAGAAAAGCAGCTGGAAGCTGGATTCTTCAGGTCCATCTAACATCTGCACAGGTTTATGTGGGTGGTTTTATAAATATCAAAAAGTAATAAAGTCCATGTCAGTGTGTGTTTTTGTGTGGGCAAGTGTGTCAATGTGAGCCAGTAAAAAATGAGGGAGTGATGCTTGTTTGAGAACTGCCTACTCCACATTTTGACTTTGAAGGCTGGAAAGCAGCGAAGAAAATAATTTCCATGACATTTAATTTAGAAGTTGCTCTGTTTTACTACTCAGAATGAATATTACTGAAATGACCCTGCAGGTACACCTACCCACAATTAAATAATACTGAAACCTTTTGTCATCAGCCACCACAGTTTGTATCTGTTCATACTTCGAAAAAAAATAATGAACATTAGTTTCAAATTCTGCCAATACAAAGTCATTCGTCGACCACAAGAGTACTGAATGACAGATACAGCAGAAAACCTGTAGTCACTCCAAATGATTCACTTGAAAAATGCCTGCTGATGCAAGATTGGCCATGTCATTCTGTGACGAGTGGGTTTTATTATACTCACACAAATCATAGAAGTAGTCAGTGGAAGAAAATGTGACATTTACAGATAAAGAAATATCCAGTTCTGAATAACTTGTTTTCCGTGGAGCATATGAAGTATTTAAAGAAAAAAAAAAAAATTAACATCCCTCGCTGTGAGAGAGAGAGTGTTAGTGTTCACGTGTGAACTGTCACTTGCCTCTAAAAGTGTGTGTGCATGTGTGTACGTGTGTTACAACCTCCATGCCTCAAAATGAAACGTGTTTGGTTTCTCTGTTCTCACAGGGACAAGAGCACATTATCATCGCACATCTTTTTCTAGTAATAGTAGTCACCATTATGCGAGTGAATGTCTTACTATGTTGCATTATAATGATGGTGTCTGGGTCACATTTGAACGCTTGCGTGGCCTCCAGTTCACTCAGTGAATCCCTTTATGAGTCATTACAATAGTTTAGGGAAAACTCTGAATACTCTTTACAGGGTATCACAGGACACACACCTATTTCCACTGCAGTGTCTGCCTGCGTCGGATTTTCACTTACTACAGTATGTTGCAAGCACTGTCTATTACATTTTTGATTCAGCTTTTATTCAAAATGGAAACTTCTCATGTAGTTCAATTGCACAAAAGTGGTGACACCAGTGACCTTAGCAACTATTGGCTCGTGTCTATTGTGGGTTGTCCTGTATTTGTAAAATCTTTCTGTCGCTGTCAAACTCATGCCTGCTTGGAGGATAATAATGTCTTTCAACCATAGCAGTCACACTCGGATCGATGGGAAGCTAGATTGGCTGATGGCTTGACTGAGATGGATGTAAAGAGCATGCCTTTAAAGGCCTGTCCCTTCACTTTCCATTTGTCTAGGTGGAAGGGAACTGAATAAATTAGAAATGGCACAATGAATCACACAACACCTTCACAGAAGTTTAACACTGGAGTTAGTTTCCTACCGCCACCATGGGATGCATGATCAACTCGGCTACTCACTCAGTGGGAGTTAACTGTATGTTTCAGAGACCCAAGTGTTTTGAAATGCAGACTTCATAGCGCAGCTATCTCTGTCGCCCACTGCTTCTTTCTGTCTGGCAACAATTGTGTGGAATCGTCACATCGGTACTGGAACATCCATGATCTCAGAGGCTGGTTTGTTCTTACTACTGACTGTTGGCAGTATTTATTACTACGCACCACCTGAACACCGCAGTAGTTCGCATTATCTCACTGGATGCTACCCACTCTTTCTGTCTGTACAGCAGTGAATGAAGTTAATGTTTTCTCCCTCGAATGATTTCACTTCTAGTTGGCAAACCACACAAATGTAACTACTGTGGGCGGAGCTACAAACAGCGAACATCTTTAGAAGAACACAAAGAGCGCTGCCATAGTTACCTGCAGGGTATTGGCTTGGATCCGACTGCCAACGCTGGCCCTTACGCAGGTAAATAATCTGAATGAAACTGAAACCATAAAAAGGTGTCTTTAATGGAATAATGGAAACAGTGATACAGTACAAGAATAACTCAGGAGGAAACTTAGATTTTACAGAAGGCAGTCATCATCAGCATAAACACTGCAATGGTTGCTTATATATTTTTAGCTGATAAAAAAACCCTAATACAATGAACTGTCCTAGTGTTGAATAAAATTATTTTAAAAAATTACAGATTAAAAATATACCACTATAACAATACTGTACACAAGATTTTCTGGCCCTTTAATTGATTATTGATTAGACACTGATTACCCAATGTACTTTTTTACTGTTTATATTTATCTTCTCACAAATTTGTTCAACTTTAGCAATACATGAATAATAAACTGAAGATATTTTCTGAATTTATTAATTTTTCTTTAAAAATCAACTGAGCAAATACAAGCAACATTTCCAATGGGATTAAGAGGATTAATAGGGTATGGCTAAATGAGCTTATGTTTAAGTTTAGGCCTTGTTCATAAGAAATAGTCCTAAAATTGTGATTGTCTTTTTTTTTTTACATCTCAAGAAAGGTGATCTGTGTGATTCACCAAGTCACTCTTCTTTTGTGTAGGAGGCCCTCTCTTCAAAACCCCAAAGTAATCTTGCCCTTTTTCACTCCTTCTCCTTCTCAAACTTACAAGGTGAGGTTCCTGCAGAGCAGAGGCCTGTGGCAGAGGCCAACACCATGGCTGCGTTTGATCGGCCACCCGTTATCGAAAGACTGCACAACAATGTGGGCAAGAGGAAGAGCACAACACCCCAGAAATTTGGGGGTAGGTTTTTTTTAAAAATGACCAGGAAGTCAACAGCTTTCTCTACTGTAGTCAGCTTGCATGGGGAGTTACTAGATGCTTTTAATCAATTTAATCTGATTGCATTTTAAATTTCCCATTTGCCTTCCATGAGTCTGACTTTAAGGTAGTGGTTGTAAATGTTTTTTTTCTGTTGTGTTATGGAATCCCATGCAATTCATATAACAGTGACTATGGTTTTTATCTCAACTTGTCTCCAACCCATTTCGCATTTTGGTGCATGTTTGCATAACAGAAATGTGTTACTTTAAGGCAGAAATTAATTTTTACTTAGCGGTTGCTTCTTGGGTACTTGAAATGTATTAATTAAACTGTCATAATGGTCACACTACACTACTGATATTACTTTTATGCTGATATTACTTTTACCCTAATAGAATTGAAGCATTATTAACTTACCTTATTCTTTGTGCTCATGAGTTTTTTCCATTCTATTTCATTGTGGCATCATTTATAATTAATTAATTATCATTTAATAGTCCTGCCCTACTTATTAGCACAGATTTTTTTTTCTGAATTTTTATTTATTTATTTAGTTATATGTCTTCTTTTGTTTTTTATTCTTGCCACACTATTAGAAAAAGAGATTAAGCAAGCTAGAGCAAGCGGTTTGACTGAGAGGCAAGGAAATGTTTTTCACTCTGTGGTTAGGTACACCTGTAACTTTGCCATTGCTCTTATCGAGAGAAAACAGCTCACCGCATCCCTGTTCTGGAGGGGTTAAACAGTGCAGTAGTAGATGAATGGGGCTTTCCATTAGACGCATATGCTCAGAACATCAAGTACAAAATATGAAAAACAAGCCCTGAAATATCAGCACAAGTTTGACTGACTGCAAAAGAAATTTTGTGAAGACAAGCAATGCTCATATTTTTGCATATTGTTTTTCTGTCATATTTGGAGCTCAATGCAACCATGTTATCCTCCACTTCTGTTATTGCATCTATTTATTTTCAGTATGTTTTGTGTCCTCCCAGTGCTGTAGCCAATGTTATTTTCTGACATTGGAAGCTTGCATTGTGAATTTTAAAGGAAACTTCAAATTTCTGTCATTATATTTAATGACCTCCTCAACCTCATGACAACCTTTTTTTAAAGGCTTTATGCCAACAAAAACCTTTCTTTCGATTAAAAATGTTCTAAATTTTGGAAAGTATTTAATTATTATAATTTAATTATTTTGCCATAATCCTACATAGACACTATTCAAATCTATCTCTACCTACAGTATTATACTACTAATGTTATTGTAGACTTCTGCAGTTGTGCAGAAGTATTGGGCTCAAACAGAAACGTGCAAATGTTAATGCTGATTTATAATACAAATGTAAAATGTAAGTTCAGCTTCAAAGCTATGTGGTATGCTGCTATGCCTTCACATTTTGAAAGTAGCGTTAACTTGTTAAACTAATTACTTCCACACACTCACAGTGTTACTCTTGTCATGCAGGTGAAAAGATGTTACGCTACAGCTACCCTGAAATAGGCTACGAGATGGGCCTCAAGTATGAGAAACAGGCGGAAATGTTGCCGGCCCACATGATGGACCAGGCCATCAGCAATGCCATCACATACCTAGGACCAGACAACCTTAGGCCCATGCTCCACCATCCAGGTCCCCTCTCTATGACCGAGGTGGTGCCCATGGTCAACCCCCTCTTCCACCATGTCTTGCCGCTGAGTCAACGAACAGAGCGCCCAGGAAACTGTGACACGCTGCCTCCTCAGCTCCATGACCTCCCCAACCATCCTACCGCAAATGGCCCAACCGCTTTAACCAGACAGGGCAAGCAGCCCCAGAAGGGCCAAGATGAATCTCCTAACAACAGCGGGATTGACTCTGCTGACTCAGCGCGCAGCAGCCCTCAAGAGAGGCACGGCAACCACGGGGGCAACCCACCTCCTGGCCTCAGGTCTCGGGCTAGTCCCGCCGTTGTCTTTTCAACAGAGGCATCACCCAGAATTGGGGCCGAAATGGGGACTGGGATAATGCGAGTCCCCACCCAGAGGCCTTTGAGCCAGGAACGGGTGCGGGTGTTTGGACAAGAGGGCCAGGAATTGCGGGCCTTCCAGTGTGAGCACTGTCGGGTGCTCTTCCTGGACCATGTCATGTACACCATCCACATAGGTTGCCATGGATACAGAGATCCACTGGAGTGCAACATTTGTGGTCACCGCAGCAAAGACCGCTATGAGTTCTCCTCTCACATTGTCCGTGGTGAACACAACTTCCATTGAAAGGATGGGTAGGAATTAATCGAGAGGCAAAGAAGGGAAAGGAGCAATAGCCTGACATCCGTCCTTATTCCTAGACCTCTGAGACTGCACAGTTGAATGGCACTGTAGACAAGTGTAGCACAATCATAGCATAGACTTCTTTTTAAGCTACTTATTGTGAATCTGAACAGTTGAACAATCATATGAAGGTATGGGCCAAAGACACATTTTCTACATATTAAATTAAAATTAATGTAGAGGAAGGAAGGTAAGTGTTTTACTCTCTTTCAGAATGTTTATTAATCTTCTGAAAGAGCAGCTTTCAGACAACTTTGAAAACCTTTTTTTTTTCACTTTTTGTCTTTTTTGAATATGTTTCACTCTTTTGTGCTTGTCCTGTCATCATTTTTTAGCTAGAGGAATATGTTTCATTCTGTTGACTTACTATTACAACCTGTTACCCTTTATTTTCCTTAGTGCACTGAATAGAAAGTTTCAGATCAACCAGGTGAATTATCGGCAATGATGACAAAGACTTCCAGTGGTTTTGTAATAGAACTTTAAAACATGTTAAAAATATTATCGTAAATTCATTGACATAGCAGTATCGCATCGAACTGTTTCGGATGCTGTTTCACATACTGTCACCAAATGCTAAATATTCCTATGAACAATGGTGCAATACACGTAACAGTATGATCATGAGCATCTTGTGCTATGTGTTCTAGCTGCAAGCAACTTAGTGTGCATTCGGGTCTTGTTTGCAAGTGGTGTGGTTGTCCCTGAAATCTACCACTGACAAAACTGAACAGTCATTAGTTTTAGTATTTGTTCTGCTTAAGTATTGCAGTGAATATATGCATAATTTTAAATCATTTAGCAGCAATAGGTTACTGCAAAGATCGGTGTTAAAACAAAATTTAAACAAAATAAAAAAAAATGTAAACTAAACTTTATCTTGTACCCACAACAATTAATGCATAAGACTTTTTTTCTTTTATCCTGTGAATATGAGTTAAGAGAACTTGGATACTTTAAATGTTATCCATAACAAAAGAAGAAAAGCGTTCGTACATGTGACTAATGAATGTGTACATAAATACATATGAAGACTAAATTTGCAGATGCATTTTACAGCTTATTACATCAACCATGACGGTGTGGTTCTGATACCATGGAAAGTACTCAGATGCTGCCTAAAATGTTGGATCTGGTATTGGTCAGATCTAAAATATATGCACTGATCCAATACACCTTAATAAATCTTTAGAAACAGAATTCTGCCACTTTCCAACATCCCAGACTCCTTTATGCAACTTAGCAGTTTTTCATTACTGCACAAATATCGCTAAATTCCAAGCAACTTGAAAAAAAAAGGTGTATCTTAACATCCCTGAATTATGGTAACAGTAGATGTATTATCCTGTCCATAGAAACTAATTAGAAATAAATTTATAGGTCTACCTTATTTGTGATGTAGGTAAAGTGTAACGTAAAGCTAATGCTCTATTTTAAGCTGTATATCTGGTTGATAGCACATGGATACTTTTAGGAAAAGAAAAGCAAAAAAGAAAAACATCTCTTAATAATTTTACAAGAATCCAAGTTCTTCACCTCAAATGTGATCACATCTGCATGTGAATTTAACAATTGTAAAAATATAACAAAAACACTTAACAAAACAGAAAAAAATAGTACAGCAAAAAGGAACACATTTTTTTAATGCATATCCACAGGAAATATCTCCAATTAATAAAATGTTCTCAGGATAAGTAACTTCATGTTTTAAATTTATTTTTAGAGTCCATTTATTACAAATTAAAAAATAATAACACTTAAAACTCTCAAAAGTATTCATCAGTCTTTTTATTTGAGTAAAAAAATGGCTTTGTTACTTGTATTAGAGTTATTATTTTTCTCCTTATAGTTACCATTCTCTATACAGTTTGCATTCACATTGTAAAACTGCTTATCATAAAGCAAAATCTCAATAAAAGGAGAATTAAAAAGTTCATGAAGTGTGACGTTACGGAGTTTAGTTCATGACGATCTTTTTTACTGTCTTTTTCCTTTTTAAACTGCAGTGCGTCCTCTATACAAATAACTGGCTGGTTCTTTGTATTCCTGGATGTTCTGATAAAAAAACATCGCTGGCCCATCGGTTTCGTTGCTTGCAGTGTGAGCATACAGTTAGATCCCATATCTTTGTGTATCACAGTTTCTTGAAACAAAGAGACTTACATACTGACACCATAAAATCGCACAGTTAAGTAATTTCTCTCTTTTTACTTTTAGTTTGATCACTTAAAAACCTTGAAGTCTACAAAATACATAGCTAAAGTGTGATGCTTTATTGCAATGGGTATCAAAGGGATGAAGGAAGCTAAAGATACAGCATGGGTTGCTATTCTCTGATGTACCTCACTTTATGCTTTAAGCCGCTCTTTTGGATTGAAACCTCTGTGATTTAGACTGGATGGCTGTGTGTATATAGATTATGTATAGTGCTTTTTGGGGGTCAGGTGAGGTCTGCATTTGTGCTGTTTTCTAGCTCAGCTAGATGCTTATATGTTTGGTTTAAATGTCATCTTTCATCCTGTTTGAATGTCATGACAGATACAGGGAAACACCACAGACTCTGCATAGAAAGCTCTTTGGGAGGTACTTCATCCTGGGCATCTTAAAATGTTTTGTAGCGCAGCCTTATATGCAGCTGAATTTATGGGAAAAGAAGTGATTTCTGATCTGTATTGTGGGCATTAGTCATGTTTATTTTTTTAATGTATTATTCATCCCGATCTGTTTTAAGTCAGTCTGCTCATTCTCTACTGTTCACCAACAACATCTCAAGCACACACACACGCACACACTAATGTCTTTCACGCTTCCTCTCTCTCTCTCCAAACCTTGTTCTTTGCATCCCTATAATGTCTCAACAATCATGTATGACCTTGTACAGAGTGGATGCAGAACGAAACAGCTGAGCAAGGGGGAAAGTGAGAGGAGTGTTGTTACCACATAGCACTGAAGGCACCTCCCAAAACTGTAGCATTTTCAAGTCACCTCTTTTAACCTGATCTCACATTAAAACCATATGTATGCAAAATGTTAAGAGCGTGTAGGGGATTTTCAGACTTTCACTTTCAACATCTCTTGTCCATCAACTACCGTGTGTTGAAGGATAACAGATATCGATCAGTAATGCTAGTTGCAGCTGTCTCATAGTTACTTTCTCACCCTGTGAAAGGACCCAGATAAGGCTGTGCTTTGTGCAGTTTGCCATGCACTTTATGCCCTTTTTTTCTTTTTATTTAAAAGAATAGGTAGGATGGAAAACAATTATTTACAGAACACATGAGTCTTTGAAAGAACAATCTTTGAGATGCACACTGGAAACTAAGACTTGATGCGGATTTTTGCAGTGCTGTCTAATGAACGTGTTCTTTTTTTTAAGTACTAACAAGAAGTTTGGCATCACTAGTTTTACACTGGTCTACATCATGAACAGTTAAATATTCTCTAAGGTTAAACTCAGTGATTTCCTCTTCTATTTTTAATGTCTATTTGTTATAAAAAGGCAGCTTTTTTCTCTGATTACATGTTGCTTCTCTTATGCGCAAATGGTGCCTAGCAAGCATAAAAACATACTCTGTGTAAAGTATTGGCACTGGAAGTTGTTTACACCTCACTCCTGTGATATTGACTCTATACATTCCTCTATTCTATTGTTTCTGTATATATTCATTATCTGAAGCCTTATTTGTTGAGACGGGTCATCCTTTTAATGATGCCACCCTGATTTTTCTCTCTTGGTCCCCTACAGAAGGAAAACAAATACAACAGAACTATATTACATTAAACTATGTATATAATGGTACAGAATGCTAAACCTTAATGTTATTTTCACAGTTTTTTGTCATCCAGGTTATATTTGATAAGACCTTGTGGCAAGGGCATTTTTTTTTTCTTGTTCTTATAGTAATGTTCTAAACAGGACAGCCTTATTTGTACACAGATTCTTTAAATGAAGCAGCCATATGAAAAAAAAGTAAGAAAAAATGTCTTCTGTCAGCCCTCCTTGTGAGTGAGCAGTTTACTTGAAGATGAAAAATGCTTTTGTTGCAGATTGTGGGGATGTTTTTGTAAATTTTGAAAAATGCGTGTGCTAAATGTCTATTTTTCTGCTGAAATGTTGATGCAACTAGTTTTGTGAACTATTGTGTGTTTTTTAAGTTTAAAAATGTTTACAGAAATGTAAAAGACTGGGTTCAGGTGAATTGTATTTTTTAAGAAATAATACAGGTGTATATTTTGGCACTGAATATTGATACTATCCAGACGTGTGTGCCGATCGATCATCTCTGACATTGACAACAACTTTCTGATGTGAGGGCTCTCAGGTATTTGCATAGATTGTGTATTTTTATGTCCTAAAATATGTGATTTATTTATCAAAAAGATGCACAGTGATTGATTTTCTTTGTTAATTTCTCATAACTTTAATCAGTCCAACACTGAATGTGGTGAAGGAAGTTGGAGGATTGTTCAGCCCTCTTTTTTGACATCATTGTCATTATGAAGACACACTGCTGTGAAGAATACAATGTATATTTTTTAAGGCATGGGTTTCTCTCTATTAAAGAAATGATTTTACTGCCTTGGCTGTTTTTTTTTTGAATTGTGAAACAGGAAGTCTAACACATTGTTATATAGTTTTCTGCAAAACATGCAAACTGTATCTTACGTGCAAATAAAAGATTTTATTGCAGAAAAAAAAAATACAGTGCGTGAATCTTCTGGGAAAAGAAATGCAGTGTCATTCAACTGAAAAAATGTTGAAACATGTCTCAAGAAGTGACTTGACCACTAAGGTGTGGTTTAACTTATCTGCCACTGTTTAGAGCTGAATTCATCTTGTTATGACTGTGACTGTGACCACGAATAAAAAGGGGAAATCCATCCCCTGCAGAATTTAAATATGTTGTTATTCCAGTTGTTTTGCACGGTTAGGTCAAAATCCAGACAAGGAACGAGAATCTGATTAGATAATCAGGTAACACTCAGAGAGTATTTGTCTGACAACACATCTCAGTGTGTTGTATTAGAATTAAAAGCATTTGATCAGAAGATGGGCTCTTATATCAGCCCACCGCAGCCATAGTATCTTATGCTTAACTTCATGGTGCAGTTAAGTGTATTTGTCCAACTACAGTCTGTCTCTCTGCTGTTCAGCTTCATGACAGGTTCATTCTGATCCACCAGCTGCTCTGTACAGCCTCATAAAATATATCATGCAGTGTGTGACATCTATTTTAGGGCAAAGTTTCCATTTAAACCTTAATAGACCAATTTTGTGAGCATGAATTATGGAAAGAAAAAGATAATTAGAGTGAGACAATTAAGCCCTAAATGTGAAGCACTTGGGTAACGCCTACAGTGTTAACAGTTTGCTGATAGAGCGAGCTGGTGTTACTATTTATGTAAGGTCAGATAACATGGCTGACATGAAGCCGAGCCATTTAAAAACAGTAAAAAGCCTTTTTATGATTATGACAGTATTTTTATTTTTTTAGTTTTTGCCCTTGCGTGTAGAGGAGATCAATGCATGAACAAATTACTTGAGGAACACTTCAAAACTTAAAGGTTGAAGATAGCTTTCGGCAAAAATTGACCGATTTCCTTCCTAAAAATTGTATACATGGACAAAAAAAAGTTCAAGACATTGGCAGCTTTAGTTTTGGAACAGTGATAAGAACGTCTTTGCAATTTCAAAGGATTCAAACTCTACCTTCAAAAAAAATTTCTAGAAACTTAGTGTGCAGCCTGACCTGCTACACCATCCTATACAGCCTCAGTTCTTTACCTCAGTTTGCAAAGTAATGACTGGTGTTTGTTCCTCTCCTGTCTTTGTCTTAACAGGTGGGCGCTGGAGCCTGTTGAACCTCTAAATGTCAGAGCTGCCTTCCTCATCCCCTTACTTCTTTAATCTGTGTATTGCACACACTCACATACACACACATTCACATAGCAAACATACACAAAATCAAAGCTGCCTGTGAAGGCGGCAGCAAGAACTGAGAAGTGTAAAGACTGAACAGACCCCAAACTGTATCTTTTCATCTTCAGATTCCTCTATTTACCTGCCTGACAGTTGATTGTTTGTTCCCATCTAGATCACATCTCTGTTTGACTCAGACTTTAAACACAGGAGTGATACACATGCCCTCACTTTGTGGCGCTCCTCTGCCAGAAAGCTTTTTTCTCAGACAACCCACGTACGAAGAAAAAAAAAAGGAAAGAAAAGTAAAACGAAAATAAGTGTGATTATTGCCGTCTTTAATCCATTATTCATGTTCTTAACTTTTGTCTTGAGTTAAGGAAAGTGAAACCATTCATAGAGATGCAGCTGTAATCTTCATTAAGGACGTCTAAACATCTACAAATGTTGATGTTTGATGTTTTCTTGGTACCTAAGACAGCGGTGTTCTGTATTGAACAGTCAGCCATTAGAGTCATGTATTTTCCTCTTGCCGAAGATTAAATCATCACTTCATCAAACAGTCTTTATGTCAGGGACAGGTGAAGGTGTGATGCTCTGCAGTCAGTCTTCAATACCCACCATATTAAAGACTGATTGTCAAAGAAAAATTATTCTCTCATGAAATAATAAAGCACTTATATACAAAAGCTCTTGAAATATGTGAATGCTTGGTCAGCCAAGTTAGAAATGATTCACAAGTGAAGTGCTAAGAGCGTGTGAGGTAAAGGGGGATTTATTATTTCATACAATAGCAATTTCCTAACTATTTCAAAGTGCTTTAAGACAGAGATCTAAAACCTGAAAAAAAAGGTTTTTTTGAGTCATATTTTTTTTTAACCTTCCGTGAAGATGATGGCACATGAACCCACTGAAACCATGCAGCTGTGTCGACTACAGCTGTAACAGGATGTAGACGGTCAGCAAAAAACAGTCCAAGGTAGTCTGAAGAAATTTTGACATTCTCCTCTAACCTCTTTGATTAATAGACAATTTCAGCCTCGTTTAGCAAAGAATTCAGCCTGAGTGCTGGTATTAGTTGTATTTTATTCATTTTGTTTTTTTCTCCTCAGGACAGAGGGCTGAGGCAGCTTTTCGGCTCTCCTCTCCTTCTGCAGCTCCTGTCAGACAATGAGAGCTGTCTGGAGGCGTCAGAAGAATCAGGAGTTATTGTCACCCACACCTACGTATTCAATCACTCTGAACACACTCAGTTGAGCACTAAAACACACCTCACAGTGACACTAACCCGAGTATACTATTAACAGTTGTGGTTATATTGAAGAATAATTTTTATTTGGATTTAATCAATTTATTATAAGTGAAAAAAGCACAATTTTCTCACTTAAAACTTAACTGATTAATAGCACAGATCTCAGGAGTGCAAAATAGTCTTCACGTTAAAACGATGACAGTGTGGTTGCTGTCATTTTGGAGCATGTTGGAATCAATGTTGCTTTTGTCTGAGTGGTGGAGCCTGTCCTCTGAGTTTCAAGTTACAGCACAGGGAGCCGTTCCAGATCATTTTTAGCCGAGTGTGAATCCTCAGTGAGGGTTGTGCAATCACTGGGTGACAAGGCCTCGATTCCTGTTTTTCCTGCCAGGTAGTGGTGGATGTTTGGACTGGCCCTTAAAACCTCTCTCACACACACACACCAGCAAAGACATGCATGCACACACTCACACATAACATTAACTTGCACACACGCCCAGTTTGTTTCTGTAACACACCCATATTTTAGAAGTAGGTAAGGCTAGTTGAAGCACTGGAGAAATGTGGTATGAGTAGCTTTGTGTGTTTGTGTCGCTTGTTTTGAAGTGATGACCTGGGGAAACGATTAATGCAGTTCACTCACTATTTCAGTGTTTACGTATTGAAGTTGAGGTTGTGGAAGGGGTGGTGCTGACAATCTGTGGGGAATACCGGGTGTTGCTGCAGCTGTAGGTGGCTATCTGTGCCTCTGTGGCTCTTACTATGTCAACCCACTTGACTGATGTAATGCCTTAGCAGCTGGGCTGCCATATTGTTAAAAATAAAACAAAATTAAAGATCCTCATAATCTTTTCAGTTCATGCAAATAAACTGGTGAACTCCAACTAGTTTCTGAGCAAATTCTTTCTATGTTTGCCAGTAAACTGGAAATTAAGCTAGTTTATAATTCAAGGCCTAGTTTTTGACACCCTGCTGCATAGACACCATAATGTCGATGAGGAAGACACTGCAAAGACCTCTGGGTAATTTTTGGGCTGGTTTGTGGTCAGAGCGCTCAAAAGAGGTCGCAATATTCATGTGGGGAGGAAGTAGGACTGTGGGAAACTTCCACTTTCCTTCCTTTGCTTACCCACGTTTTGCATCCGTGTCTAGTGTGTGGGTGTGTGTGTGCGTGTGTATGTGTGTGCGTGTGTGCGTGTGTGTGTGTGTGTTCGGGGGGTTGATGGTGGTGAAAAAATCATGCAGGAAGAGACAGACAAGTGAAAACTTTTAGACAAAAACACAGTGTGCAGATGCACCTGACCCTGGATAAGACAGCGGGGAAGCCACTAGAAGAGCAAAAAACTGTTAAAGAGACCGCAGAGGCAGCGAGGGCAAGTCAGGAAACTCACCAAAAAAGGACATCAGATGCAGCGCAGTAAGTCAGAGCGTGAGTGGGAAAGGGAAAGACAGAGGCAATAACAGAGAAACTGAGGGAGAGAGAGACAGCGAGTGTGATAAAGGGATGAATTCATCTCGCACAGGAAGATCGAGAACGTGACGAAAAGAGAGAAAGTGGGGTTTTGTACAGCAGTGCACACCTGCTGATCAGCTCGAGCTGTGAGAGTGTACTGGGAAGCGAGACACAGTTTGAAGGCTGTCATGAGGCAGACAGCTAAAGCTTCACTGATGGCACTGGGAAGTGGGGATACATGCACTGGTGGTTTGACATAAATGGATACACAGCTGCAAAGAAGCCAAACTGAAAACAGGAAACAAATGTGAACACAACACCCCCCCCCCCCACACTTTTTTTTATTACAACTACAAATTCATAAAGAGAATTTTCATCAATTTAGTACCAATCTGAATGTCAGCCATAGACTGAGACACATATACTGTATGATTGTGACATTTCCAAAAATAGGTTGTCTTGCAGTGTATATATATATTTTTTTTTTTGTTGTCATTTTTCAGTATCACTGTGACAAAGCTGCTGATTCCTCTGCAGAGTGTATTATCAGTTTTTCGGGGGTGGGACCTAAAAAAGGGGTCGACAGAAAGAGTCTTGTTGGAAATGATCAGAAGTGATTTAAAGGGCAACCACACATACTGTAAACCAAAGTGCAAAAGTAAATGTCAGCCCTTTATGTTATTCCATTTGCATCATATTCACCGCTCACTGTGTGCTTGGTGGGGGGACATGGCGTGTTGGCCCCTCCCTACATCTGTTTTTTTTTTTCCCTGCATGTTATCATCAGGCCTCATCACATTAAACAACGTACGTTCACTGTCTCACCAGGGCAACTTCAATTGTCTTTAGCTTTTTGTGATGACAGGGTTTTTGAAAGAAGGATCACACTCAAACTGAAATCTACATTTGAATAATGGCACCCTTGTGATCCACTTTTTGTTTTACTGTCTTCAAGGTATCACAACAGTGGGTCACACTCACAGTTGCGTCTGTGCAATGATGCTGAGTGCGAGTCTGAAAGGTTTGGCATTACTGTACTTCTCAGAAGAGGCTGGGAAAATGCTCTTACTCAACTTGAAGTGTTGTCACTGCTGGTAATCATGCAATCGTGATGTAAAACATTTCTCAAAACAAAAACAAGACATTTGAAAGCTCTGTGCCGAAGGATCAAATGTGTGATGTTCTCTCTGTCTTTTCTTGTCTTGTTTTAAAAAGCTGCTAAATTTGTGAAAAGTAGACATTAACACAAAGACAAGGTGAAAATGGCTGGGAGGTGAAGAGATGAGCTGCAGATGTTTGCAAAAACAACAGCATTCATCAAATAACTCACCACTAATTAGCATAGTGTTTTCACTGTTGATTAACTAACTGCTGTTTATTTGGTGGGAAAACTGCTGTCTCTGATACTCAGTATTTCGCACATTCAGCGAATCATGCAACTCAGAGAAAAAGTTAAGAGTAAAACAGTTGATGCAGGTACTTTTGGCACGCGTCTCACCTTTTGCTTTTCAAATGTCAGCATCTTATTTTGTGGTTACAGGCTCTTGGGTCAAGACAGCAGTGGAAAAGACTGAAGATGGAAAGACTGACACACTTCTAAGGTCTACCTGTGCTAAAACTAAAGCACGCTGTATAAAGTGAAAAATTTACATCAAGACGTTCAGAAAAAGGAATTTCCTACAGTAGACAGCTTGAACTTTCTGTGAGGTTTGAGTGATTGTGACACCCCCGAGAGGCCAGTGTGCTTTCACACTATCCATGTGTGTATCTTCCTGCTCAGCAAACCTCTAACTTCTCAACCTATCGTCATTCCATTGTGTTTTTAATTTCCGTATTCTTTTTCTTTAGTGGATTGAATTGGAAATGTGGAGCAATTCAATGTGATGTAACTCAAATTAGTCATTTTAGTGTCAACCTTCAGTGAGGTTAACTAAGGTCAACTCAGCACCCATGCATGACTATGGTTCTCTCCATTTTCTCTGCTGGAATAATAAGAATTCTGTCACTTCTGTCAGTGTGAAAACGACTGAGAGAAACTGAACTGAAACCGACAGGTAACTTATATGATCAAATACTGTTCTCTATTCTCACATTAAACATTCTCTTTTATCATAATAATCAGTGGAACAACATTTAACAACATTTAACAGGCATCATGTCAACTCGCCAGTGTTAGTTACATCTAAGTTGTACACTGGCTTCATTAAAAGAGCAACTTAATCACCAACGTGACGTGATTCACAAGAGAAATATTTTCCTCAGTCCATCACTCAGGGCAGTGTAGCTATAAAATACTCAAGACAATTCACCTGAAACCAATTCATGATCATGATGTCATCTTTTGCTATGTTGCTGGTCAAACTGGTTTAAAAATTGGGTCAGTGTTTATTTGTGACTTCATTTATTTTCTGTTCCATTATTGTATAGCTTTTTTAATGTAAATTTAAACTTTCAAAACTTTCATTTCAAAGTCATTTCTCAAATTTAGAGCGAAATCTCTCAAAAATAATAGTTGGGACTTTGATATAGGTTTTATGAAGAAAGTCACCATCTGAAACAGGAGGATATAACCCACATGTGAGCAGTTATTTTGACCACTGTCAGCTTTTCTGCTCTCAGCTCTTAAGATGAGAGTTCGGGTCGTTACATTTCATGCAAAAAGGTTTCACAAGAACACAAAATGCCGTGAAGCCGGTTTATTTATGGAGCTATTTCACATGAGCAGCCATGTATTCATCAAATTTGGAGTTTAAGTTCAAGCTATATAAAGAACACTATCTCCAAACTGTTTTACATACAAACAGGAAAAGGAAGGCCAATTGTTGTGAGTCTTTTTTAAGTCTGCTGTCAATTTCATACCACAAAAATCTGCCTAATGTTTTAAAGTTTCACACAAAAATATAAATAACACAATCACACAATCACATTCAGGAAATTATAACTACTTTTCCCTCCTTTTTTTCCTTTTTGCTGTAACTATGCAATGACATGTTTAGCTACTCAACTTCAAACCTGTTCCTTTACTGCCATCCAGTGGTGATTTGTTACAATCAAACAGGAGCAGCCATGCAGCATGTCATTTTTTTGTATTTTGATACAAACAAGATTTTTTTTTTTTTTTTTTATTATAATTGCAACTTAGAAATTTTAAACCACATTTTTTAGATATTTTGTTTCAGTTCTTGTAAATTAGGAGATTTTCCAGATATTCTGACACCAATTATACCCACTTTTATGTCAGAAATAGCCAATTCCCTTAAATTATTTTCTCTTCTTTTATATCTGCCCGTCTCTGAATGTCTATCCATCTATCCGTCTGTCTGTCTGTCCATTCATTACTGGACCAAAATAACAGTGAGAAGTCCTATCTCCCTAGTGGCTGAGATGAAGATACTTCCCCCTCCTTCCTGTAGATGGCAGCAATATAAAGGAAACCAGATTTCTCCTTCACTCCTCCTCAGTCTAATAGTGCAGTAACAAACCCATTTCAGGCAACCATTAATAACTTGTGAAAAGTCCTCTCTCTGCTTCATCCTCAGGACTCAATTGACATGGCTGACCTCGTTTGAACTCTTGACCAGCCTGTAATTTGCAATGTAAGCTGTCCAATTAACAACACCTTCACAAAGGCTCATGCAAACGCTTAATCATCACTGCAGTGCAAGCATCAGAGAGAGAGAAAGAGAGTGTTGGAAAGTGTATGTGTGCGTGTGTGTATGTGGGTGTTTCATGCTGAAGATAATATGATAAAACTATAGACAGGCTAAATAGGGGTCATCATTGCTAAGACAACATAACATATGTGCACATAACACGTTTCAGTTAAATCATATCACCAGGACCACACTAAATTTTAAATCTTGCAATAATTTCAAATTTGGAACCTTCGGAGAGCAAAAGCAGCAGCAAAAAAAAACAAACAAAAAAGATACAAACATGGTCCATGCAGTCACACGCTACTGCGTCAGGAGCACTGACTGCATCTGAGCTACAGAGGCATTAGTGCTGCAGGCGTCGATATGACTGATAATAATGTTTAAAGTCTGGTGTCACTTCAGTGAATCAACAAATATATGAACTCTTGCCCTGCAGTTCCCTTCTCAAAAAGGAAGGCAAAAAAAAAAAAGAAACATGATGCATCACCCTCACCCGAAAACTGATCTGGTGGTTTTGGGGTTTTGAGCAATTCCATCACAACCCACGGCAGAATTAGCCCGCTTCACTCAGTGGACGGTGAGCATTCGTCAGCAGACTCTGCAGTGAGACGCGACTCAATGGCAGTCGACGTTTTTCCCCTAATGGGAAACAATTACACACTCAGTGGCTTCTTCACTGACTTCTGATGAGACTCATTCGCTGAGGAAATGGCCACGTAATCATGTGTGTGTAATGCGCTAACGCTGCTTATTGCTCACTGAGTCAGGCCCATGCAGAGCTAGTCAGAGTTGCAGTTGACTCTTTAGCCACCACATGAGTTTTGCTGAAGGGAGAAAAAAAAAAGTGACAGCAAATAGCTGTAAGTGTACAGCACGCTCGCTCGGAGAAATGCCACTTTTGTTGTGGACTGTCACTTTAAATGTGTCCACATAAAAAAGTCTCCCACAAAGCCAAATAATTCCTGTTGCTTCCTCTTTCTCAGGAGAGTGACTATGTGAATAGATTACACTGAGAAATGGGCACTTTTTATGATTCATGCCCAGCTGGACTACTGCAATGATGTAAACACACCCAAATTTCTCCTCCATGGAGACATTTGAGCCGTTGTTTTTAGCTTTAGTGACAGATTTTGATATTTTCAAAAAGAAAATGGTTCAGCTGTCTCAACCAGAACTTACGCATTTAGAAGGTGTTGCTTTTAACTTTGAGTCACCATTCAGTAATGTAATGACGATTTTGAGTTATTATATTTACTATTTATTCTATTTATCATTGCTATCTAATATTTTAGATTTCTCTTATATATATTTATACCTTATATTGAATAGATTTTGTTATGCTTAAGCTCTTGCTAACTGTTACAAAAAGCATCATTTTCTTTAAAAAAAAAAGAAGCTGTTCGTAGAGAAATTGTGTGTATTTAATTATTGTAGATTGAAGTGATTGTTATGAGCCCTGTAAAATGTCTTCCGATGGATATCTCAATAAATATCAGAAACTGACATTGGCATGTATGATGGATTGTTACTGCATCAGGATTTCATGCCTGAACCTGTGTAACAAGTCTGATGCTGCGTAATCCCAAAGGGCAATGAATCACCTCATTGTGGCTGCTGATAACAAAGTTATCTATCGTTGGTAGCTGCATTTATTTGGGAGATAATTAAATCTACTGTGTATAAAAACACTACCCATTTTCTACTGATGTGCATATTGAATCCTTCTGTAATAAATTAATGTTCTGATGTGAATCACGGAGCTTCGGGCTCACTGATCCACCCGTGTGAACTCCGAACTGGTTTGTTGTACAAATATTCTCATTTAGCTTCTGTTATGCAACATTTCCTGGTTTGCATGATGATTACCAATCCTGCTTATATTACGTTAGTTATGCATACACAGCTGATGCAAATAGTAAGCAACAGTGTCACTTTTTATGACTTGGATTCAAACCAAAGGCGAGTTTCACAGTGGTGGTCTAAAATTTTTGTGGGAAGTTATTCAGAAGCCATCTGATTTCATAAACCTTCCCTTACACAGCATTTACTCTAAATAATTATGCTAATTATGCATTTGCAAGATTGACAGGTTAGGGAAAACCAGAACACTGTTTACATTGAAAAGGGAAAAAAAAGGAAAACTTATTAATGGGATACCATGAAAACAAAGAAGAATTAGTTGTAAAAGGCATTTATATTTTGTGCATACGGGTGTACTGATATTGATTTAACACTCCCTCGCTGTGTAAAAGACTGAAAATCTCTGAGGTGTTGTGATGGTCTTTTAGCTCCACTTTAGCATTATCTATTCAACAACCCATTTTTGTTTTGACAATAACAAATGCATCTAAGTTTTTGCAGACCTGGCATCTAAGAAATGGATTTTTTTTTTTTAAAGAAGTATTCATCTTTCTATCTCACGTACAATTTTCAGAGAGATAGAAACACTCAGAGATATCTCCCTACAGGGAATATTTTGTTATTAGACTTAAGTCTTGCTTTTGTTCTGCTCAGAAAGAGGCAATTAAGCACTGAGTGCTGTTTTCCATGTGTTTTATCCTTTGAAAATCATACTCTTAGCATGCTACTGAAAGGACACTGTATCACTGCCCATGCAAAAGCTTTTAGCATGTATAAGAACATAGTCTTTATTCTCTCCAGAGCCATGTAACACATCTCCAAGGAGCTGTTTTTCTTTTGTTAAACTGTTGTTCAGCTTTTTGGCAATTAACAAATGTTTTTTCTGCTTTTCTTTTGTCTGACTACATTAAATGTCTGCTGGTGTTTGAGGAGCTGCTGAGCTGCGTCGTTCAATTACTTCCCAAGAATGATCATACTTAGCATAAAGTCGTATAAAAAAAAATTCCAAAAAACATTAAGAAATGATTGACGAAAAGTATAAGTTGGCTATGACTAACGAGCACCATCATTAGAACAGTACACGTATTTCAATCGTAAACTCTCTTCATCTCTGCAACATGTGGCTGGGACAGTTTATCATACTGAAGGTTTATCTAAGTGTGGGGGAGAAGTGCTGTGCTGCAGGGAGAGATTGCCTTTATTTGCACGGCACCAACGGAGCAAAACAATGTGCCGCATGATAAAAAATTGCTTCATAACTCTCACATTGTGTGTCTGGCATCATTATGAGGCACAATAGCCTCTGGAGGGCCCCGACTTTTATTGGCGTGCCTCTTGCAGCAGCAAAGTCTCATCCATTAAACAAATCAGGGGGTTATGTATTAGATTAGCTGTACAGCCGGCACGGGGGAACGCCTAGAAGAACACATGAAACCTCGTCTCATTCCCTCTCATAATCCCCTGGAATAAATTACCTAATTGACAGCATTACGGTGATACTGTCAGAAGGTGCCTCTTAAAGCCTAATGTATAATGAAAATACACAACGTTGCTAAATTGCATTTTTGGTATTAAAAATGATAAACGGCAGCCATTGGGGGCATATTTAGAGTGAGGCCTCTCCTCGTAGCTCGCTGCCAGATCTCATTTTTTTCATATTTCTTAATAAATTTGTGGTGTCAGTGATATTAAAAGCTCATTTCTGCTGAAGAATATTTAATAAAGCGTCTCTGTGATGGGAAGCCAATGTCACACAGAGAGTCAGGAAACTAGCTGGTGGCAGCTTGGATCGCCCACCCCCGACCGCGTCACCCCGCTCGTCCTCTGACCTGTGAGGTGAGAAATGGACTGCCCCCTACTGGTGAAGGGTCAGCACTGCAGCGGAGGTTCACAAAGTGCCCCTCACAGTTCAGTGCACTATTCATACAGCAACCAAACTGGAAAGAACAGAGCCTTTTGACTTTCTTCAAAGTGAAAACTGTCTGCATCCCATTTTCTTAAGGTGTTGGGCACACGTGGCTCAGGGAAGTTCAACTCATTGTTCCTGGATCTAAAAGTGCACCAAGCCAAGCTGTGGGTGTGTGTGTAGGCGAGCAGTGTGCCTCCCTATTAGAGGCAAACAAAGACCTTGAAGGACTTCTGGGGAGGAGTGACCTGCTTATAGCTAAAAGTATGTTTATGGATTAGAGTGGTTTATTGCTCAGGCATACTTTGATGTGATGGGAAATTAAAAAGGAAGGCAAACTGCCTCCTCCAGTCATAATAAAGCTAACAACCACTTTCAGAAGATCATAAATATCATATTTTTGTCCCTTAAAGGCTCACTGTATAGGATTTAGGGGAATCTATTTGTAGAATATGGCAGAAAGGAATATATTATGCATAAGTATGCTTTCATTAGTTTATAATCCCCTTAAAATAAGAATTGTTGTGTTTTCATTACCTTGGAATGAGCCTTTTGTATCTTTAGAGTTTGCCCTCTTCTAAAACTTGCACATCCATGTTTCTACAGGAGCCTCGAAGGGACAAACCAAACACTGACTCTACAGAGGGTGTTATGCCTTTTTTGAAGTTTCACACCACTTCAGCTTCTCCTGCATACTTGGAAGGGAAAGGAGAGTAGACTGACATTCGGTTGTATGCAGTCTTCAACTCAACAGCTAGATGCCACCAAGTCCTACCAACTGGACCTCTAAGGGACCCTTAGATAATGTCTGTTCGTAGAAAATCTAAAATAACAAGAGTCTATGATGTTTTGTCTTGAGTAGATGCCTTAAGTATGCAAATGTGAAGAAAACATTAAATTATTTTACCCTCTATCTTAATAAACACAGTCAACCTCTAAAAATGTTTAAAAATCAATTAATCTGAATAAGAAAAGTTGTTCTTGCATGTCATTTCTTTGCCTTACCAATAAACCAACCACACATTAAAATCAATTTAATGCCTTTTCATACACCGGTAACTCTGATTACTCTGGTTGTGTGTGTGTGTGTGTGTGTGTGTTTGTATATGTGTGTGCGCGTGTGTTTGTGGAGAAGTTAGGGTGAGGGGAAAGTTAGAGTGCATAGTTTCTGTCCAGATGTGTGGACATATTGTGACTCCAGGAGGCCCTCACCTTTCTCCTTATGCTCAAAAGTAAGTCCAACAGCTGCAAAGTAATAACCTTTGTCACATTGTTTCCTGTGCTGCCATTATCTTAGTTATTTTTCTACCAAAGTCACTGCTTTCAAACTACTACAAATAGCTCAGTGAGCAATATCACTATCTAAACGTTCTATTTGACTTTTATTTGTGTCATTTACACTGAGCCGCCCCTGCGGAAATGATTACCCTGGATATGGGGAGACATTTCCTTCAACAGTAATATGTACTCTGATAGCTGAGGGAAAAATTGAAATCTTTGCTTAAGATGTAGCATCAAAAAAAAAAAAAAAAAAAAAAGATTTTTGGGGTTTGGTTTTGCACCCAAAAATCCCTTTTCTTTGTTGCCCGGTCATAATGTATCAAAGTCTTGTAAAATGGAGTAACTTGAACGAATATTTAAAGTTACAGGATCAGCTGCAAAAAGAGAATTTCATTCACCATAAACCTGCTAATAGTGTAATTAAATTTATTCCAGTCCGAGTCATCGCTGTCGCTGCACTCCCAAAGCTCAGTGCTGACACTTCAGTGGAGCATTAATCACTTCCTGTATGAGACATTATATGATCGAATCTGGATAAGACCTTCAAAAGCGCACGAGACAGCCACCCATAAGTGATATTCGGCTCTATTTCACTCATTACACCTATAAATCCTTCTCGTGGCATTTATCTTCACTTTTTTAGTGTGACAGGTGCAACGGAGCCGACGCACAAACTCATGGGGTTTTGGCATCTCGGGGGCAACCAATGGCAGCGCGCACTGAGTTGTGGCTGGCGGGGTTTAGGGTGATCGTCGGGCACCTGTGCCAATCACAGAGTCTGTAGGAGGAGTTCAGGGGCCCGGAGGTGTGTCTGAAAAATACGAGTCTACAGCTGCATACTGTATCCAAGTCCGGGAGTAATGGCATGAGTGCTGCTTTATACTGTTTAGACAAGCTTTACGGTGCGCGCGTTGGAAACTAATATTCGACTCTTTCTGCTGTCACGTCAGTCACAAATCAGACGTGCAGGCGCTGAGAGGCGAGGCGGAGGACTGTCGGACAAACTGTCAACTTAGTCAAAAGCGACTTAAGTCCCCAAACTCACAGGCTGAGCAGGCTTCAAACGCAAACGATTCATCCTCTGTGGCGCTTTCAAAGAAGGATACGCTGCTGGACATGTGAATTTTAAAGGAGATATTTGCCAAAAACAACAATGAAACCAACGACTGCCCTGTGTTGCTTCGGCTTTCTGCTGACCTGCCTTTTGTTTGGGTCGAGCTCTTCACAATCAGGTAAGGGAACGCCATCCGTCTGCTTCCCGGTGCGCAGTTTGGTGTGTGTCCGTGGAGCCGGTTTGGCGCGCACAGAGCGCAGTGGCACAACTGTCCATCCAGCGTACTTTTTAAAATCTCTGTTGTTTTTTTAAACACATGGAACAATTGTTCAAGAGCTTGGCATTTAGAGTCTACACCTCCTGTTGTCATGTTGTTTATCATGCAAGCATCCTTATGTTTTAGAGACGTTTAAACCACAGCCTTGATGTTCACCTGGAAAAGACGTGCAGAGCTCTCAGTGATTCTGAAAACAGTTGTTGGTTCGAGCAGGTGGCAGGATTTTTGCAGCACGTATCTGTTCTGTTAAGCTGAAAGAATCCAGGCGAGTGCCTTTCTCTGTTTTTCTTCGTGGACAGAGCGGCACTGTTGAATCTGGAGGGAGAGGAGAGCATTTAATGTCGATCACACGTGTGCTTTAGACACAGTGTGGACAAACACGGAGGAGTGACAGTCTCGCTTTACAACAGCCTTCTGTCCTCTTGTCTTCCCTCCTGTGGATAGACAGGCTGTCTGGTGCACGACTCTGTTTCAGAAGTTCCTTCTTGAGCATGTTCTCTTTCCCCTGCAGACTAGTTTATTCCTAAATAACAGAGATCATATTCTGACACCTGCATCGTTTTTCTTTCTTATTTTAATATCTGTGGGGCAGCGGGGTGTTTTATTCAGAAGTTTTACGCTTTGCGAGTGTTGTCATTTCAAGGGGAGATTTGATCAGACTACTTTAAGTTTTAAGTCCTGCAGGGACTCGTTTGGAACCGACTTATCGTTGTTGTGGTTCATTCCTGATCTGTGTCTCACCTGTACCAAGGGCGATAACAGTGGTGAACATTCATCCATATGCAGTCTGTAATCGGGATAAAAGCAAAGCGGATTACCGTGAAATTACATTATTCCTCCTTTAATGGTGATTCCCCCTGAGGGACTGTGGACTACAGTTTGACAGCCAACGCTGCAGCGCACAACACTTTCACACTGGCGGTGGCAGTACCGTTTGTACGGTGCAGCGGCGCTCTTTACGCACAGGGAAGTAAAGGTGTGCGAGTGATGTTTGTGTGTGTGTGTGTTTGTGTGTGAGTGTGTGTTAGAGAGAGAGAGAGAGAGAGGTTGTACATAAGAATTGCTCCCCGAATAGAGGCAAACAAAAACACCACCACCTTCATCATCATCATCATCATCATCATGTAAGATCACCTTCGAGCAGAGGCACTGAAATGAGACCAGAGAAGACAAGAACGGGAAATGTGTCCATTTCCTTCATGTAATGGTCAGTTTAAGCCTCGTGCCTAGAGTGATGTGCGCGCGCGCGCGCGTGTGTACGCGCGTTTGTTTAGGAACGGGGGAGGGTAAACCGTAAGTACCGTATACAGGCTGACCCAGTCTCAGTGTGGTATGGGGTCTTAAAAGCTTGATAGTGGATCAGTTTATTTGCTGTTCAAGCAAGTGTTAAAAAATCTGCAGAAGATGCGAGAGAATTTCCTTTAATATCCATTCTGTCTCACATTATTCCACGTGTTTCTTGTTTTGTTTTTTTCTCTGTGGTCTTTTGGCTGTTTTTCCTCCTGCGTAACAATCTTACAAGAAGTGAAACGTGTTTCCTGAAAATTTAAGAACCATTCGCACAGCTTCTTTTAGGGAAAAAAAGGGCTAAAATGAAATTCTTATATT
>JAPZDY010000005.1:14290978-14303594 GCA_029783645.1 Ctenochaetus hawaiiensis
GGGGGGGGGGGGGGTGTTTTTGGTAGCTGGGGCTCATTAGCATCACAACACATGGACATGGCCATGAAAAAGAGAGCGGCAGAAGGAGTCTCATTACGGAGCACCGCTGCGCTTACGCCGAGCCACATGCAGGCAGATTGGCCATCAGAAGAGGGAGAGAAAGTAACCAGCTCAAACACACACGCGAAGACACGCAAGGAGGTGTGCACACACTCGTGCAAGCAGGCATGGACACACCTACACCTATGGTTACTGGTGCATGTGTTAGAAAATCATTCCCTCATGCACACACAAACACAAACACACATTCAGATGTAGTGAAGAGCTAGTTATGTTTGCTGGCACAAAGGAAAACAAAAGCAAGTCCCTGCCTGCTCTCATCCAATTTCAGCTTAATTAAGAGGGGAATTAACTTTGATCTGCCGCAGTGTAGCAGGAGCTTGGAAGTCCAGCCTGTAGAAAAGCCCGAAGCCATAAGTATTCTTCAACCTCACCCTCAACGTCAGACCCAGATTGTTTTCCATTCACTCCACACTGTTTGAAGTCAATACAGATAAGAGCAGGAAAGGTTCTATTAGGACTACCTGAGCCTTCCTCGTTAGCTGGATCCAACAAAGTCCGAGCCGCTGTGTGTGGCTCTCCAAGTTAATGGTATAAGCAGAACAAAAGATCAAAGGTTTTGGGGATGGTCCTTTACTTTGGTGGGCCCAGTCACCAGCTCTCAGCGGCTGGTCCAGTGACACGGGTTAATGATGCACTGAGACATGTGCTTTAAAAGAGGACTTTTCTTTCCTCTCTGTGAGATTTGAATTTTAAATCTGAAAGAAATGCATACAGCGATGTAAGGTTTTGTTCTGCAGACAGCACAGATGGGCCCAGTGTTATATTCAATTAATATATGCTATTCATCAGAAATCTTTTGTTTTGTCTTAAAAGCACTCATTTAGAGTATTTATTAATATTTTAATTACATAAATGTTGGCTTGTATTTGGTTTCCTTACAGAGACTTCCACTGAGATACAACATTTGTCTCCAATGTGCATATTTTAGAATTTCTCTTTAAATGAGGGCTTGAATTTAAAAAAAAGGGCAGAAGAAAGCCAATCACTCCAATTGCAGAAAGTCATTTTCATTATTTGTCCAGAGAAATTTGACTTTGCTTCTCACTCTCTTTTCTAATATGCACTTCCATCATGTGGACTCATGCCCAACTGTTTAATTTTTAGTTTTTCCTTCTGAATGTTGCGAGAAAACTTGTGTTTTATGAAATTTGTCCAAATTATTAATGCTTTGTTCTAATGTCAGCTCATGGAATCATGTTAAATCTTGAACTACATTTGCAATAAAAGAAATGTTTGATCTGCATATTTAAAACTCAGATTTACTGAATGTGGTTAAAACCGTACACAAGACTGCACATTTTAAAAAATTAACCAGGAGCATTTCTATTTAAAACATGGAGATAATTAAAAAAATTTATAGACGTGCTTGATAAAGACAGAGGGACAGATAATTAACATAAGCATGACATGAATAATATTTGCTCTGAGTGCGTGTTGCTTCATGCTCTCTTTATGCAATCTCTCGAGCTGATTCCCTCAGCAGACACTCCTTGACAACATGCACCACCATCTTCTCCTTCCACTGCTCAGTGTTCCTCCTCCTCATCATATGCATTCCCCAGAAGGACACCGGCAGAGAGCGGCAGTCTCTCCTGCTCCCTTGCTGTGTTTCTTTCCTGTTGAGGTATTGAAAAGCTTCCTCTTCCTGCCATCTTCCCTCCATTTCTCCCCATCCCGGCGGTCCCCTGAGATGCGTCTATCAGCGCAGCACTTCAGGCCACAGAGGGGTGGGACAGCAGGATTGGGGGGGTGCAGCGGGTGCTCTGACTGACAGTACTGATAATCACTGTAATGGGTGCAGGGTGAGGAAAGTGGGAGGTAAGCAGCTGTTTCCTAAATGCCACCACCAGCGCCCTCCACTCAGGTGATGTTATTCGCTGTGAGTGAGGGACGGAGAGGACTGAAGGGAAGGAGAGAGGAAAGATAACAGGAGGGGATGCTCACTGAGGGCTGGCAAGACGTGGAGTCAGAAAAGATAAATCTCATTCATCTTCCTCCAGAACGCCTGTCAAATATCTGCTCTGAAGAAACATAGCTAAACTCCAGTCTGGTGTCAAAGTTGGAATAGCCATTTAAAGAAAACCTCTCGAGAAATTTTAGACATTTTGAGATTTTTGCCCTGGTAAAAACCCTGGTGTAACTCATTTGACTTAATACAAGCTTATTTTATTAAGATGTGGAACTTGCCTTACTAAGAATTAATCCGGATCTGCATATTTAATTGTATATTAATCAATCTGGTTATGTGTAATTAGGATTCAATTTACACATTTCCAGAGTGCAAAAACTTGATTTGATTTTTCACTGTTTCAAAAATAATTGATTGATTGATTAAAAAAAAATTGAGTTGTAAAAGTTGAAAATGACTGAAATAAACTGAATTAATTACTACTGTTTTTTTGTTCTGATACATTATTCATTAACACAACACGTCCCGTAAGGAAAACAAAGTTGAGCCAGACTGTAAAGATGCTGTAGGCGGCACCTGTGTGGGCTGTGTATCATGTTTTGGAAAGATAAAATAGCAGTTTGTGGTTTGTAAGTCATGAATTCTGGAAAACAGAACAGTCCTTTCACAGTGTATTAATTCAGCATTATAATGATTTATTTCTGTAATTTAATATCATTATTGCATATAATTACATTTGTTGCTTCAATTTCACTGTAAACTAATGTTTAAATTATAACAGCTTTGCTGCAAGTTTATGCTTAAACCATTGATCTTCATACCATATGGAACCCATCTGGACTGTTAGTTCAATATGGAAATAATCGGATTTATCTGACCTTCACTGACCTTCACTGATCGAGTCAGTGGTCAAAAACCAAGTCTGTCAAAAAAGTTTCCGTGGCATTTCACTGTCAAATTCCTCAAATCTTGTTCTTCACTTCTTTGGACGGCAGTTCTTTTCAGGTGTGTTAAGGTCCATAAACTAACTAACTAACTAACTAACTAACTAACTAACTAACTAACTATAGATAAACAGATAAATAATTCTCATGATCTGCTCATGTATATGTCAAGAACCTGAGTGAATATGGTTAGCCTGTCTAATAAGGTCATTTCTAGTGACTGTGCTGTGAAACAGGAGAGTGTGAACAGAATTATTCCATAGTTTAGACACTGCACAGTCTGACGAGTGTCTGACACTTTCAGGACAGAAGGAAAGTTGCTAATGACATTTCTTAAAAAAAAAAACCCTTCCACTTTCATGTGCTTAATGTCTTTATTTTTGTTCTCTTTATTCTTCCTTTATCATTATTATTTTTCTGTCATTCTTTTCTTCTGCGGCCCTCTGTTTTCATGCTTTCTCATTTTCTCTTTAATATCTGCTCATTACACTGAATAAATAGTATTTCCGTGCAGTGCATGTTGAATATGGTGGTTATCTTTAAAACCACAGCTGTGAAGGTACAGATATGCCTGCACAGAGCAACTGGAATTTGTGCTGGGCCTTTGAACTACAAGCACAGCTAATCATATTTTGTCCGCACCACTGCTGAGGCCTGATCACTGTTTGTACAATACGAAAGTGCTGTTAAGTCTCTCAGTGTTTTTCTGACTGTATTTTTTCTCCAGCAAATGGAGGGACATCAAATTGTCTGACATCCTATTTAATTGTGTGTTTTACTGAACATTCACTCGTAAAGCTCCAATTAACTTTGTTTTAAACATAGTTTTTGTGTGGTTTTGCCCTTAATCCATGCTCCAACCTGACTTAAAACCATCACCTGTTGCTGCCGTGTTTTATTTTATAAACAGTTGAGAACTTCTTTTGTTGTCATTGAACATGCTTTGTGCTGTTGCCGAAAGCTGATTCAGCTGTTTGTTAACCAACCAGTTACACCTGTGTAGCAGGCTGCTGAGCGTCTGCTGCCTGTAAACCCTGTCATTTAAGGTGTTTAAGGTGTCTTTTTTTTTCTTTGTCTTCCTTTCAGCAAACAAACAACGCAGATTTCAGTTTGTGACTCTTGATAAAAGCCTTTCTACGGAAGCCGAGAGCAGCCATGTTTGCTACTATCTGTTTTCACTCTGTTATCTTGTGATAGCGGGATAAATTAATGTGACATCACAGGATAACAAGGCTTGCTTTCCCATGAGAATGCTTTAATTTGTCCTGTTCTCATGAGATAACCACCCATTATCCCATGATAATGAGATAGTTATTTAGTGATCTTGCGATTACTGAATGAAAAAAGATAGAAGCAGCCATGGTCACTCAGGGCTTCCGTAGTTTCCTGCTCACTGTGTGTGTTTTCACTGCTTGGTGCCATTAGAGAGTTTATAAAATAATCTGTCTGGTCTGCTGTGATGAACTGTGCATCTTCTGAAATATAAAGACTTTTTTTGTGGTTCTTGTATAATTTTAACTTTTTAACCACAAAAACTTCAACAAGAAATGTGGATACTTATTAGCCGTTATTTAGTGGTAATGGCTGTCATCTTGGTTTACATACCAGCAAAGAGAGTCTCCCAGTTTTGCTGACAGGAAATTTGGGATTCTGCAGGCTTGCAGCTTTACTCGCTGATGGAACCAAAAATGCAAGATCACAGCCATTTCTGCTTGTATTTTCATGAAAATAGCCCACAAACACATTATTTTCTAATGTTCATGACTTTGATGTTTGGCAACATGAATGCCAAATATGGGACTTTAATCACCTGTTTTTTCAGTTTTGTTTCAGTAATAGTTTTAGCTTTGTTCTCTGACACCATAGTCAGGTTTGAGATGTGTAGCTAATGCTGGCCATTTAAATTTCAGTCCACCAGACTGGAGGTTGGCTGTCACATCAGTTACCCACAAGGCCTATCGGCCTTGGATAAGACAGTTGAGGCTGCGGTATCTTGATGAATGTATTAACTTTGATCATTTGCAAAGACATCATCAAACACATTCAGAGTAAAGAGAGTGAAAGACAGTTAAAGAGGGATTATGTTTATTTATATGTGCATGACATGTCCAAAATAGCTTTTAGTTCTTCTGTCCCGTGAAATCAAAGCCCTCTGATTCCCCCGGTTCTTCTCCTTGCCTGCCCTGTTTTATTAATATTTCCTCACAGTATTGCCCACTTTCATATACTTCAAACTTGTTATCCCTGTCTTTTTGAATTTAATTTGCATCAATTTAGAAATAGATGAGATGCCAGCTCTCACTACTCTTTTTTTGTTTCTAAGTGATGGGCAACTCTGAGCCTCCGTTTCTCTTCTTTATCCAGTAGTGATTAGTCTAGCCAAATAGCTGGAATTAGCAATGTAAAAATCTGCTTATCCACTGCCAGCTGGAGCAGATGCTCAAATTAAGCATCAGTGCCAGATTTTCAACTGGCATGAAGCAAAGCTGGAAGGCCGACGCTGAGGAGGGAGAGAGGAGAAAACAAGAAAACAGGTTGAAAAGCCGGAGAGGGAAATGTGCTTGTGTCAAAGAGAGAGAAACAAAGAGAAAGACAAAATAAGAGAGAGGGAGAGAGAGAGAGAGAGAGAGAGAGAGAGAGAGAGAGAGAGAGAGAGAGGGGAATGGGAATAAGAAATGGCAAATTCTTTAGTTTCAGCCAATTAGGCTGAGAAGCCACTGGTAATTAACTCTCGAGGGACCCACTGAACAGTCATGCACCTCGTTTACATAATGAGGATGAGAGGAGAGGCTCTTTTTCTCTTCTTTCTCTTTCTCTCTGCTTCTCTCTCGTTTTCTGTCTTTGGCCTGTTGAACCAAAGCAGAACAGCACTTCCTTCTCTTCCTTATGGCCAGTGTCAAACATCTCTCTGACCTGGTGTACCACGATATTTTGGGAGGATATGACTCACAAAAATGCATCAAAATTTGATTGTTTTTCAAATGGACATCAATCGCTGTAGATTATCGTCAACATGCCTCTGTATTTGACTTGTTTTCTGCTCCTCACAGATTTCCAAACTTGCTGTATTCAAAGCAGAGAGCTTTATCATGTAAATTTATGATAATCCCTTTGACTTTCTCTTTCTGGCCTTTGCCCTCCTCCAATATCTTTCATTTCCTCCTCCCCAGATATGGAAAGTGATGGACTCGGACTTAAAGTCCAGAAGCCTTATGCTCTAGTGAAAAGATTTAGAATATGAAAGCAAACTGCCAAGTGTTGAAGGGCATACTTCTACTTCTCATAGCTACAGGTTAAAGGAGCATTTCCCCCTGTAAGACACTGAATTTTTTCCAAAACACAAATTCCTTAATCTACCCTTCAGACCACCACCGCCTCAAACTCTATTTTCTCCTGAGTTAATAAGATTGGAGGATTTCTACTAGTTCTCCAACTCCATCATGTACTTTTCCTGCATTTCTTTGTAATAATACTAAAAATTTAAACCGATGTAACAAACTCATCAGTTTGAAAACACAGTGTCTGCAGCAGGAACTATTAGGAGGTCTCGAGTGTACAGGCATCATTGAGCTGTAATTAAAACAACAAGGATTTAGCGTGCTCTGGTGACACGGAGGTGGAGAAGTACTCCCAACACATTCATTCACAATAAGTGTCATTCCAGAGCATACACACACACACACACACACACACACACACACAAAGTGCGAATACACATGAGTTTCAACTAGACTCAGAGCATGGAAATACATCAACACTACAAGGCAAAAGGCTGAGCTGCAAGACGAGAAACAAGTTTATAATGGTTTCTTACAAGTTCTGGTCATCATGAAGTCTTTGACTCTTTAAAAACAATTCACTTCATTTTCTTTTTTTCCCCGCACGAGGTTGAATGTAGCTCAGGGCAAGCGTGAATGTAATGTAACAGGAAGAAATTCATATCTCCAGGTTGTGTGTTTTCCCTTTTGCTGCCTTATTTTTCCTCTCCCTTTGATGGCAGAGTTGGGATAAAAGCGTTAAGTTCACTTCCTCTTTTATTAAAGGAGGTTTAATTTAATTAGCTTGCACTGCGTGAGCCTGCTATCAGGCCCTTCTGTTCCCATACCCAAGGTTTCTGACGCTCTGAGGAAGAGAGGGGAAGAAAAAAGGGAAACTGTCGGCTGGTCTCCAAGGAGGAAGTGTCCTTTTAATCAGACTTCTGCTAAGATCCCATTACCATCTCCTAGGAGAAAAGGAGAGTAACACATAGACAGATGGACAGACATACAGTAAAGGAAGATGGAAAATATATTCAAGGATATGCAACATTCAGGACAATTAGATCAGAGGGAGGCTCGGATGGTGCAGTCTGGACAAGAAGGGCTGCAACTGCATAGTAATAATAACACTGTGTGATGTAGCTACTTGTGACTAATTGAGTAATTTTATCCATGTCTGATTTCTATATATGGTAACACAATAAGTATGACATTTCTGCACCTTCCTCGATTGATCCAAGAGTAGCTTAAGGTTAAAGTGCTGATCTCCTTTAGATAAATATACATTTCTGTTGATCTCTATAAGTAAATCCGTATTGGAAAAAGGTCTGTGAATCATTTGTTCCAATGTTGCTGTTTTGAGAGGCGCTGACTAATGTATTGACTGTAACTGTTATATGCAGAGAGTGTGTACTTATCCACGCATCACATGGACACGCAAGGCTATTGGAAACCAGTGTTGTCCTAACATTAAACGAAACTGGAATTTCCATCGATTTAAGAGGATGCTGACCTCAACGGGGCAAGTGAAAAGAATTCTTCATGAGAAAGAAGTCTTTGTTGTGACACCACAGTACAGAGGAAATTGTACAGAACTGAAGAAGTGCTGAGAAACTTAACATAACACTACACAAATTTAACTATAGCTTTGATGTTGTTGAATATAAATACATAGTGTATACATTTTAAAAATGGATGGTTTGTTATGTTCTTTATCAGAAGTTTATAAATGTAAATGTTTTGGCAATTCATGATGTGTTTGTCGGTTTGGGCTCCTGGGAGACACCAAATTTCTTTTGAAGAGCTGAAAAATGTTTCTTAACTCCAATCAAGGTAGTTTCTCGTAATAGTTTCTTATTTTATTCTCTGACACTAAGAAATCTGAATCAAAGACACAAGTAAAGCTTGATATTTACACTCTGTACATTTAGATTTAATAAAGGTATCTTGTTGATAGTTGTCCATAGTCCTGTTAAAAATGCATTGTTCAGAGTCATCACTGAGTCTATCACTTTAGCTCCTCTAGTACCACTATTACTGCTAACAGCAACAATAACACTGAATTGCCACTATTACCTGCACTGAAGCACAAAGCTGCACAAAGCTTTGCAATGTTGTCAGCTGCAAAGACATAAAGCTAAAATGTGATTTCTTTTTCTTTTGGTGGTTAAGGTCCCATGCATTGACCTCCTTCAGGTTGTCTACCTCTATACTTTCCATCTTTACACAGAATTAAACTAATTTGACTAATGCATGCGTGGAAAAAGTAATGGCATCAATTATGCTCGCCCTGTGAATATTAATGCTTATCAGGATCAAGGTCCACACTGTGGTGAGGGGAATGGGCAGCCTGATTCTGTCAGCACATGGACAGCTATTAGAATACATGGCCTCATGATTGTCACTCTAAGCCCTCAAACTGGGCCAAAGTCATGAGTTTACATCAGGACTGTACAGAGATCCATGGCCTCCTTATCATGACACTATTGCTCCAGTGGTGCAGCAGGAATGTGGGACAATTTAAAAGCAAGATGCATATCAGATCGTTTTAAAAAATGAAAGAAATCTGCAAGAATTAATATTATATTTTATTTTTGAAAAATCTGGAGATTTGTAGTTGTTTACTATTCATAAAAACATGGTGGAGTTCACATAAAAAATCTGGGGTAAATCCGATTTTAAGAAATATAATTTGCAAATCAAGTGTACCGCATTTATTTACTTATCCATTTGAACTTGATGCATAATCAGCAAGTAATTTGGTTTTTCTCTGTTTCTCTCCCTCTCTCTTTCTGTGTAATTGGAGGATTTTTGAAATGTTGCTTGATGTAAGTGAAAACTCAACAGTGTTTGGATGCATGGGGACAAAAAATTTGGGTGAAAATCAGTTTATAACCGTCTGCTACAACAACTTTCGCGTGTCATTATGCTCCTGAGAGCAAAGGCACAAATATTTTTGTTAAAATATTGGTTTCTGTTCTGCTGAACATGCAGACATTTTCAGCGATGTTATGGTGCCTGAACTGTGCATTATCTTTGTTTCATCAGCAAATATAATTGCTGATGTTATAATTTATAGATACTGAAAAAATAAATATTTTTTGTTTATTGTTTAAGTTGGAAACACATTTTTTACCCACGTCAAAAAAATCATATAAAATAGTTAAAAAAGCATCCCAGCCTCCATTAGTCAATTGCACTTCTATTATTAATGCATAAATAAATATTCATTCATTTTTGTGCACTTTTGGAGTGTTAATTTTTTTCTCCACCATTTCTTCTGAGCTCTGACTGGACTAATGTTAATCATCATGAAGCTTCAACGACTCTGAGTAAGGGGAGATGCTTCCAGCTGACAGAAAAGAGTTTACAAGTTTCTATTTTCCAGATTATTTCCTTGCATATGAATCTCCTGCTTTTCTGCATAGCATGATTCTTTTTTGGAAACATTAAATTAGCTGTGAAAAGATATTATTGCAGGCTGCACTGCTATTATGTTTCTTCTTTTTTAAAACACCAACCACATACCTGACTGAGGATATTTGTAATTTTACAGTATTTGGAGGCATTTTCCCTCCAGGCTTTTCTCTTTTTAATGTGATCCTTCTCAGCTCTGCCTTCTCTGTTTTTCTCGCATTCTCTCTTTTTCATGTGCTTTCCTTTTTTTTTTTCACCACACTGCTTGGAGAAATGGACTCTATGCACTGCCTGAAAGCTGGGTTGATGTTTTTTTTTAATGTGTAACCAATCGTGTGGGATGACAGACAGAGAACATACATTCAGGTTGAGAACAGCTGGGGTTGACCGTCTGCAGGTCTGAGGATTCAAACTGTCTTTTGTTGTTTTATCTTTTATTGGCGCTGATGCAAACAGCTGATTACTGTGGTTATTGGTACCTGAAGTACCTTTACTGTGCTAATAACATGTAATTTTTATCATCCAAATCATCACAGTCATTGAGTTTGAATAAAGATCCTTTTTTCACTGTCAGTCATTTTTACAAGAAAATGCAAGTTGCTTCAGTGTGAGCTTGTTTGTGTTTTAAAGTGTCATTTCATGCTAAAGAGGGGTTGTTTGACTTCAGGTGTGACAGGTTGAAAACTTGTTACACCAGGAAAAGCTTCGGACTGTTTTGATGGTAAACACTTACAGTAACAAAACAAGATTTGTTGTTATCTGCTGCCTGCCTTTCAAAAAAATGTGAAAAAATGTTAAGAATGTCGAAATTGGTGCTTGTAGAGCCTGTGGTTGCAGTTTTCTGTTATACTATACAGTATTTCAGTCTGATACTGTGTGTGTGAAGTCCTCTCTGTTCCCAAGTAACACTTTAAAAAGGAAATTATGAGAGAAATAACATTCATGCAAACCTTCTCAGTAAACGCTTTTGCCCGTGCTGCATACCATTCTGCTCACTTTTCATTCTGTCTAAGAGTTATTGATCATTAATGAGTATGACAGCCTCCTCCAAGCGATGTCATTAAAGGATCCTGATTCTTAGTTGTGTTAATTAAAACTTAATGGAATGAGGATTAAAAAAAGGAAAAACAACACACACACACACACACACAAAAAATCTGTGGCCCTCATTATAGGAAAGTGTTAGGAAAATATGGTTTTCAAGTTAATTGGACATTTTATATACAGTACTTAGCCAAGGGAATAGATTGTGTTAAAAAGTTTAGTGTTATGTCCAGATATCTAATAAATTTAAGACTACTGGGAAAGTCATTACTGGAGAATAAGTTTCATGCACGGCTCCATATAGTTTGCAGTTTCCTTACAAATGTGTTGCCTCAGTTGCTATTATTTGACGACCTCACAGTGTTTCACACTCCACTGGGGAACCAAAAAATGATACCTGCTCTTTCCCTCTGTATTTGCTTATTGCAAAAAACCTTTTTTCATTAAAAAAACCATCAATGTCCAGCCAGCCTGATGGAAAGTCAGAGTAACTAAGCCAACACTAACACTTTTTATATGGATCTTTGGTTACAAACCTTCCAGCTAAGAATCACCTCCTTCTAACTGATGATCCTTTGCAGGATCACAGGGGGCTGGAGTCGATCCCAGCCAGCACTGGCAAAAGGCAGGATACACAACCATTCTTCCTCCTCTTCTTCTACAACTTCTTCTCCCTCTTTTTCTCATTGTTAGGATTACTTTTGCTTTTGTTTTTGTACTCGGAAAAAGGGTTTTGGTGGGCTGCTCTGTCAAGAAACAGGTGGCATTTAGTTCCTCTGCTTGGGATAAATGAATAAAAAGATAAATAAGCAAAAAATATATATATATTATTATTGTTGTTGTTGTTGTTGTTATTGCTGTTATTATAAATTGTTATTGTTGTTATGTTTTTAGATTTATAAGAATAATACTATTTATATACACACACACAAACCCCTGCCTCCCATATGCACATACACACATACATAACTCCCTTTAACAAAACCCTAAGTGAGCAGATTTAACCTCTAATCTCATGGAAAACATTACTGACCATTATGACATAAAAAAAGGAGAGGTGTGAAAAGTGGCCTCAAGTAATTTTTGTGCAGTTTCCTCAATTTCTCCATTTGCTCCAATAAATCTGGTCCATCTGTGTTGCCATCCCAACCCTTTATGGTAACAATTAAAGGAACAAATCTCTAGTGTTATTGGATGGGTTTCAAGATGTTTTATTTCCTCTAGTGGAGCACACAGTGTATGTAGTGTGATATGAAAGCTTTCTGCTCCTGTGGGATGCCATGATGCCAGCCAGAAATCTGCTCCTGGGTTTCACAATTTTAATTCCCTGACAGCTCAGCGGCCCTTCGTGCTAACCTCTCCAGGGATCAACATCAGGAGGTCAGCATCTACTACCACAGACAGCTTAAAGCTGGTATCCATGTTTATATGAAAATACAGACATTTCTGTTCTAAACCCACCTCCTTTAAACTTCCATAATTAAGACTCCAGGTGCTCCCAAAAGCATTGTTTCCAGCTACGGAAAGGAGCTGTTTTGTTGAAAGAACCTGCAGTAAAAGCTACCTGCCCAGCAAAAAGGCAAAGTACGCTACAAGCTGGTAAAAAAGAATCTAAAGAGCCACATATTTTTCTCACGAGCTGGCAGAGATGAAAACACAACTAAAATTAGAAAATATTGGTCTTATTTGCCATGTGGCAAGAAACATGACACCAAATATATCTTCATGTTGCTTTATAGCTTCTGAATATGTAAATATTAGGGCTGTCAGTTGATTAAAATTTTTAATCGCGATTAATCGCATTAGTGTCCTGAGTTAACGCATTATTAACGCGTTATTACTGCGAAATTTTTACCCTGCCCTTTTACATTTACAATAAATACAAATTACTTTTGTTTCGTCCAGAGAACCATCGGGCAAAA
>JAPZDY010000005.1:14307178-14317588 GCA_029783645.1 Ctenochaetus hawaiiensis
TTCAGAGCACAGTGAACTTTTACACTTCTTTATTGTTTTATAATGAGTATCATGTGGCAATAGGAGCAAGCAAAGTTAATTTATCTAACTGTCTTAAACTGTATGTATATGAAGCGAAACAAATTTATTCTTATATGAAGCTAAACAAATATATTCTTAACACTGGGCTCTCTCCCGAAATGATTTCCTTTAACATCTGGCGCAGTGCACGAGCAAAAAAAACTTAACCTACCTCTCTCCATCTCATTCCCATTTCTCCTCCGCCCTGCTGCTTCTCTACCCCGGTCTCCTCTGTTTAGAACTTCCTTATGTCCATGACGGCAGCCTGTAGGCTAGCTGTCCGCTGACAGGTGTACTCCACAAACAGTGACAGTAGCAATAGCAGCGCTTGTATTTAAATTTCGCGCGCTACGTGTCGCCCGTTCCATTCAGTGATTATGCAGCATAGACGCACCCAGTGCCTGCGCGTGCAACGCAACCTCTCTACTCTTTGAAGTGATTTTGCTGCAGCCCTGTTAGGCTGGTCGCTGTCACAGGAGCTGTCAACTACTCCTAGACGCGTCAGTCATAGCGCAGGGGTACGGATATTATTCTGTGATGAAAAATAGATTCATTCTCAATTTTCATTGAGAATTTTACAGGGGGGCACAGTGCATGTTTACCGGGGCACGTGCCCGGGTAAAAAGTGTCTGGCGACGCGCATGGTATGAGATGTTGATTATTTCAGCTACCACCTACTCTCACTTCCTTTTCTTTCTGTCTGCCTTTTTTTTCACCGTCTGTCTTTCTTACCAGGCAGGTCAGGGTTGTAAAAACACCAGCGGTGTAGCTTATTTTTATGTTTACTTAAGACACTGATTGCCACAGTTTAATGGCTGCAACGCAGGTCTTAAAATTGGCGGGGGGAAAGTTGGCATGCTGTCTGTCTGTGGCTTGAAAAGGATGGATTACCGTGGTTTCTGTGACTTTGCTCTCACTCACTGACAAACTCTGCTTTTATCTTTTTTTTCTTTACAGTTCGTTTCATTTTATTGTCCTATGAGGTAGTTCATCTCTGCATGGGTGTATTTTATTGTTTTATTTTATTGTATGAGGATTTATGCATAGCTTAGCTCAAAAGGAATGTTATTTTGCTCTTATCTACATAGCAACATATTGTGTTGTCTCCTACCCTCTAACAACAGTGAGGATGCTAAAATCAATTTGGTCATATGTCAATAGAGGGAGAAACTAATCCTTACTAGTGCTAATGGACATTTCTTATCATCATATAAATATCTCTACCTAAAGAAAATGAAGTCTAGAATTTCACATTAGGAGATGTGTTTGTTTATCACCCTCTAATACTGCAATTATATTGTTACCAATACTTTTGGTCCACAATCTCTTCATTAAGGTTGTGATTAGGATTGTGATGTTGATGAATTTTTGGATTTAAGGAGGAACAGCTGAGTGGCTGAATGGGTTCAAATACCTATTCAGGTTGTAATACAGAGATGGACTCCATACACAATTTGTCAACAGACATTTTTTAAACGTATTCTTTTTCTTGCAGCTGTTACCTTGAAAGAGCTATCTATACATTGCAAATGCACCCAGTGTACCTGGTTTGAATGATTAACTTGAGTTGAGAGCTGATGGCAACATGGAATGAGGACAAATGAGTTTTAATATGCGTGCATGTGGGTGCACATTGCCATTCAGGCTGCAAAAGACCACAGTGTTTTTGCTGCACTGGCATAGGATCAAGTCACCTGCAAGATTGAGAATTAGAATCCACCTCATTACCTGCAAGCAGCAGAACATAAACAGAATGAATGCAAAAACAGATTTTCCTGATCATTGACTTCTGCAGAATACAGCCTCCACGTGCCCAACCAAAGCTGATAAACTGTGGGAATGTTTAACAGACGTGCTAATTCCAAAACATTTTCATGCCATTTACCTCCACAGTTTGACTGACATGCCTTACAATTAATTCACCTGGAAATTATTCTGCATCTGTAGCATGTATTTTTCGTTTTACACCAACGTTTTACTCCACCTTTGTTTTGACTGAAATCTGCTCGACAGTGTGAGAAGTTAAGAGCTTTCCTATGCTATTTTGACTGCGCAGTGCAGATGATAACATGTTTGTATTGTAGTTAAGACACGCTAACACACACGCGCGTACACACACATGCAAGTACAAATACATACTCTGTTTCTCATACCCTTGTTTATTGTGTCTGTCCGTAACTTGCGCTCGCTGGAACCGACAGCAGCTGCCAGCTGACATAAAGCTGCAAGAAGTCTCTTCATTGTGCCTTTATGACCACTGTAAAGATATGCTCAGCTCTGCCTCATTCTATCTTACTCGACTGCCTGCGGCAGTGCAGAGCAAGCCGACTGGTGCCTGTGACTGACAGGTCCACACAGTTGGCATTCAAATGTTTTTCTGCCAGCTGCAGAGCTCCTAAACAACAGACATAAGAACAAAATTAAGATGGAAAGCACCCAAACCGTAAAGCACCAAAACAGAGAGGTGAAGACATACTGAAAAAATAAAGTCACCAGGACAGCTGGCGAAAAAAAACCCCAAAAAAACCTTGAACCCACACAGTGCAATATAAACAAAATCCCAGCTGCATTTCACATGGGATGAGCTGTCACAGGGATAGCAGGCTGTTGCAAGTGACTCATAAGGACACACAGAAAATGAACCATCATTTAATCTGTCTGCGAATGATACCAGTGGCCAACCTCACCATCATGCAGAATGATCGCCTTTACAGACTGTTATGCCAACACGTCTGGCAGTTTCATTCCTAACAGCCAGGCACACAAAATAATAGGCTGCGTCGGCCAACAGTTATGATGCCATTTCCTCAATTGCAGACACTCTCGACTGAGTGTCTTGAGTTGTTTGTCACCCTAGCTTGGGATATAGACGCCCTCCTTGAGCACCCTGTGAGCCCCTCCTGGATAAAACTCATTATCCCAGTCTGCTGTTCTTCAGGAAACTCATTATCCCATCCATCACCAGTGGACTCTCAGACAACAGGATGAATATGCCCTCTCATCGTTTAATTAGATAGCTTTGCCTAGAGTTTGTGGGAGAGCAAAACATCAGCCCACGCTGCTGCTTTATCAGCTGTAATTATCTATCTAATATGACATCTTTAGTTCGACATCTGATACCAGTGTTGGTTATCGTCAACTCCCTTTTTGGGGTACATGCACTCATACCTTCTGACAGTAACATTGCTAGTCTGTCTGATAGATAGATAGAGAGAGAGTTAGATGGTTCAAGCTCAGTCCTTGTCCTTCTTAGCAAAGTCTCAGTCGATTAATCTCTGTACTGGCTGGACACTGTGGATGGAAATGAGGCCTCAACAGAAGTTAAGAAGTATTTTAAAGGGCAATTCATATCTAATGATCAAGCAAACAACTTTTAGAGAAATGTATCTTGGACATCCATAGCTCGAGGCACAGTGAAGAATAAAAAGAAAGGGTCACTGTCAGTCTCATCATGATTTACATCTAGCCATGGTGAAGACCAGAATACACATGAGACAAGGCAAGGGGCCCCGAACTGACCTTCATCGTCAGAGCACAGCTAAGGCTAAACACTGGTTGTGTGGGACGCTGGGCTGCATTACTACCCATAATGAACTGTGACCACAGTCGTTGGGTAGATGGATAGCTTCTGGTTCCTCTGCCCCCTATCACCTCCCACCAAACACTTCACTTTCTCCCTCTTCTATTCCACTCCGACCCTCCCATTCATCGTTCCACTGCCAAACGGATGTCTAATGACAATGGAGGGCCCTTGGACGAGTTGGAGAATAGATTATTGACTGGGACCAGAGATTTACGCTGGAGCCACAGGGCCAGGCGGGCCCCAGTAGAGATAAATGGGACATGTAATTGAGTTTGGTCACTCAGTTGTGTTGGAGTGGCTGAGGCCGGTGTCGTACCCACAGTGGTGCTCGGCGGATGGTGGTACTTGCGGGGGCTTGAAAAGGCGTGGAGGTTTATGAGCCATACAAAGTGGCAGAGGAGGGTCACACAGAGGCCAGTTGTATACTCGAGCTGTAAAGACATCGGGACAATGTGGCAAACGATGGAAAAAGAGGGAGAAGAAAAAAGTGGCTTATAGATCTTAACAGATCATATTAAGAACAGAGGATTCATTCAGGACTCTGACAGGACTGGAATTCTGACTGTGATGAAATAGCCCACGGTGACATGTTTAAATATTTAAAAAGGCAAGTTTCTGTGCATTCCAAAAAACCACAGAGCAGCACACATTTTGTTTCCTTTTGACTTTTTTCAACACCAAGGGGATTCAAGCTAATCCCACAATAATTCAAACCTAAGTTAAACAGAGAAAAAAGAATGAAAATAGGATTAATGCCTCTTCAAAAAATAGCTTCAGCTTGACATTAGCAAATAGCTGACTAAGACCAGTGTGGTTAAAACACCGTTTACTGCTGCAGCTTTGAAAGAAGAACATTGCTGAGATTTGTGTTTGATTAATCCTTTGATAACTACTTGTGCATGATCTGTGAATGAGTAATGTGTGTGTGCAACAGATACAAAACAAAAAGCAGTTTGGCCAAGACCTCTGCCAATCTTAGCTGAATCTGATGGTCAGAGTTAGCCCCTCTAATGCTCTGTGACATTATCATCCACTCAAAAACTGCCGGATAAGTGAAGATAAACTTTGCTTTTACTCTGATGTGGGATTCAGTCTGAACCCAGACGGAAGGTAGAAATGCTCTTTTTACCTGTTACCACAGTAACCAGCGTGTGTGTTTGTGTGTGTTTGGTGGAAGGAGACTGTCTGGGCAGAGAATTGGTGAAGGATGGAGGATGCTGCTTGTAGCATTACAATAAGCTTAGTCACATCTTTCCCTACCAGTTCTACAACATGTGTGTGTCTGTGCTTATAAGCACTAATGCATGAACACACAATTATTTGACCTCTGTCAAGATACTCCATAGACTGTACTTAGAAGATATATCAAGACTCATTTACACAGAGTCTTTTTAAAGCTTAGTGCAGCTGAATTACAATTAAAAATTCAAAACAGTGATGAAATACTTTTTTTTTTTTTCATATTTGCAGTTCATAATATACAAGTCTTTTACGAGTATATACGAGTATATACAAGTCTTTTATGCCATTAGATTGAATGTTTGTGTTGTATATGAGTCAGAAGTGGGAGAATCCTGTTCATTTGTCAAATTACGCTCTTACCTCTGATTGGCTGCTCAGTATCATAGGAATCTTACTATGTGCAATCAGCAATGATGTAATATGTCTCCTGTGGTTCTGTTAGCTGTGTCTCCTGGCATATGTGTGTGCTAGCATGTGTGTACTACGGATATGAGAGAAAGGATTATCTGCTAGCCTACTGAGACCATATGATTACACCCCCTTTCTCCCAAATACTCCTAAATTAAATGCAACGCTGTCAAAGTAATGGCACATGTATTGATGCTTTCATAAAAAAGTACCCATTGTTCTGTTGTTTTCTTTTTTTTTTTTTACAGACGCTGTTTTGTCTTTGCAGTATAAAATGTTGTAATGATGAATATAGGCTATTGATATTCAATAACATCCACAATAATGATGCACACAGCTTTTGCAAACTGTTGCATTTAGCATAATGGGTGATTGTAAGCTGGCTCTAAACAAAACCATTTGTTTAGGTTCTAATAGCAGCCCAAAGGATGAGCGTTGCAATCACTTTCTTCTTTCCCACAGGACTGTGTTCATAATGTACACTAGGCTGGATGGCGGCCAGGCTCAGACGTGTGAATGAAAGTCACAAGTGTTACTCACCTAGATCCTCAATGGCCACTCTGTCTGCTTGGACAGTTGGCCTGCAGAATGCTGAGACCTCTATAGAGGCTTTAGAGAAACACCCTGCAATCCCCCAGTGGCTACGCTTGGAGACAAACACTGCAGACTGTTTTTTTTTTCTTTTTTTTGTGATTATCTGTATGACTAACACAAAAAATGGTAGAAACTGGAGTGAGAGGAGAATACACCAAATGCACACACGTGGGAAATAAAAAAACATACTTACCTGCTCAAATCAGCCTGGTTCAGTTTCCACAAATGGACGTGTTCAAAAAGTCTAAGTGCTTTGTATTTTCATATACTGATATGGAGCCACAGTGTTGATTTTATAGGAAAGCTTATGTACATGTAAATGAATGCATGGAATTATGTGCTTTGTATAGAAAGTGATGCTTGGGTTAGTTAAACAATTTCTTAAAATCATATCTTAAGATTCACACAGTTTGTTTCACAACCAGCTGTTGTTTGTCTGCGCCTGTCTGAGCATCAAAATCACAATGGAATCACTAGAAATGCCTCCCAGCCATGCAGCTCATGTAATGTTTTACCAACTTATTGTTGCTAAAAACACAATCTTGTAGATTTTACACAGCTGTTGTCTTTCCTGTCAGGCACAAACAACATCTCTCATTCTCACATGCCAATTTTAAGGTCCAAAATCAAGTGAAAATCAAGTGGCTCTGGCTTACGAACAAATGAATGAGCTGTCTCTTATATTAGTTTAAACTGATTCATTCAACATGCTGGAAGCACAAAATTGTCATATAATTACCTTATGAAGATGATTTGACAGCTACCGATTTAAACATTTATCTGACAGTGAGCTCTTCAGCCTCTGATTTGGTTTCCACCATCTCCTTGGAAAAAAAAAAAGTCTGGCTCCTAATCTGCTAATTTTGTCTACTGTTTTATGCTGATCACATAGCATACAGTGGGTTTATCAGATCTTCTTCGATGAACAGCTAAGTGTTGATGTTGAAAACAAGGTTAATAAGTTTGCTTATAGTTAACCAAAATAGCAAAGTTGTATAAACTAAACAATGAGCTGAATGATGCTGAAATACTCAGGGCAACTGCAGAGAAGGCAGGGCAATATGTAGATATAATATCAATATTGTGTTATAGGACAAGGCATCATCTTATATTTTCAGTATCGTCATGAGGTGAAATGGCCTGAGAGTTATCTTTGCTTGCTTTAAAGGCAGCATAACAGTAAAGTGATGTAACTTTCAGAAAATACCAGATTGCTCTAGCTGGTCTAATATTTGCTTTCAACCACTTAGTCATTATCTCTACATGACTGATGATTATTTATTAAAAATTGCATTGTGTTTTTATTTTGTGAAAGCTCCATCCGTCATCCCAGCAATACTGCCTCCACCCTTGGTGTCATAAAATCTCTTAAATGAAGTTTTTCATGTGTTTGTTTGTTCATAACTGGGCCTTAAATCACAAGTTGCTGGTTGTGTGCTAGTAAGAAGGATCATTGTGATTTTTTTCCAACAAAGGTTCTATTAAGTCCAACGTGTTTGTATTTGTGTGTGTGTGTTCGCACATCCCTTAATGTACTGTAAATGCAAGACAAATATAGCTTTGTGTGTGCATGAGCGTGGCCTCACAGTCAGCAACAGTGCTCTCGTTTGCACTGCATGCTTTTCTGCTAGTTCGTGGCTGGATCTTGTGTGTGTGTGCATGTGTGTGTGTGTGTATCCTTTCCATCTGGTGATTTCTAGTCAAATGTCAGTGGTGGTGCTGAAGCTTTTTTTTCTTTTCTTCACTGCTCACTTTGCTTGGCAGTTGCAGCCCAATAGATATTCTTAGATACTTTGTTTAGTCTTCATCTGCTGTGGGTTGACTTTTTAAGACAGTTCAGTTCTGTGTATCACGCAAGACACATCTGCCACTGAGCGGTCCAGCACTGTGAGAGACAATCATTTTTAGACTAGTAGAGGAGGCCAATAAGCTGTCAGCTGAATGGAGTGGATACCGTGCAGTTAAAGTCCTTCATTTTAATGTAATGTAATTGGTTTGTACAAAAAGTGAGTTTGGGGAAGTCGTAATGGGATAGATGTTAAATTAAACAAAGCAGTAAAATTGACAGTGGATTGGCCTTTTGAGTTTTAGAAATGTAGACCCCATAGTTTCCTGGCTTACATCACTGACATCCTAAAGCACCGCCATGGTCAAGTATGCTGGTGGATGAAAAATGAATGGATAAGATACTGAAAGAGTTGTAAAAATGGAAACCTTGCAGAGATCTGGAATACAGATTTTCAAAAAATGAAGTGTGTGCATGTGTGTGTGTGTGTGTGTGTGTGTGTGTGTGTGTGTGTATGCGTGTTTTCAAAATATATTCTGATATTTCCTGTAACACCTTTTGATTTTGCCCTATTTCATTCAACCTACATCCAGTAGCAGTGGTTAACAGCTTAACAGCTCCAGATTTACTTACAATTCACACCACCATAGCTGCTCCATCCAGGGACCCTTGTGTGCACTTTATGTTATTTATGAGCTGTGATTCGATGTGAGTAGCAGCTCTCAGGATGCATATAAGTTTGCCACACTCCCTGCTCATTAAGTCCAATAAGACAATAAGCCTGATTTATTCATCCATCACAATCCTCACACCTTTCAAGCACAAGCCCTTCTTTCCCCTCTGTGCCAATTTGCAATGTCCTTTCAACATTTTAACTTTGATAAACTCCTAATGGAAATGATGCTGGATTTGTTGGAAAAAGGATAACGGATGTATGCAGTAATGGAGCTGCTCCTTTAAATTAACCTGCGTTCCTACATGCATACAAACATCCATCAGCCTTGAAAAAAAGCATGTGGAAGTTGCTGAGATTGCAAGTAGTAACCCCTTTTTCCAGAGGACGTTTGTTTAATAATATTGACCAGTTTCAGACTCGGCTGACTTTTAATAAACTGCGAAGCAGCATTATTGAAATTCAAGTCAATACAGGGAAATATGTAATTAAACAAGATGAGGTTTTTATTTGTGAATTGAATTGCAGTGTGCATAGAGATTTAAGAGGGGAAGGGAGAGCCAATAAGCACAGACAGAGACGTGGCCCCGTTAGATGGAGAACCTCGCAGTGGTTTTCTCTCCCTGACTTAATGCTGTGGATGAATGAATACTGCTGGCATGTATAAGACTGGTGCTAATAAGGCATTTTTGTCTTTACTTTTAAATTATTATTAAAAAAATTATTTAATTGTTTAATTTGATTTGTTTAGAGTGTTTGTAATCAACAGGCTAGAAATGCTGCCCATTGCTTTGTGTTAAAATTATAATATCAGATCAGATCATGTCAGATGGCTTCAGTCTATATAGACTTATGTGAGATTATGTTGATTATACTCTACTGGCATTGACCAAACTCTTTATTCATGAAATCTTTCATATCCCCCTTCTCTTTAAAGCCAGAGTCATCGCAACCCCTTAAAAAATTAATGAAGAAATTATATTAGTCTATTTTATGGTCTCATAATTCCAGATTCTTGCATAATCTTGTAAACATTAGGGGCAGTGGTCATCACTTATAGTGAATCAGTTCCAGGTCCTAATCTTCCTTTAATCATATGTTAAAAATTATTCTCTTTCAATGGAGATTGCTTTGATAAAATGTAAATGCTCATAAGCCCTGAATATGAAAATAAAATAGTCACACAGTAATCCCCCAAAGATGTTCTCTGGTGTGAATCCAAAAGGAGTGAAACCCGTCAGCATGTCATCTCAGGATGCTGAGCTAGATTACTTCACTCTCTTTTCCACGGCATCCTCACTTTCCACAAAGGCTGGAAATCGGGGCAGAGTAACAAATATGCTCCTCCGTTTTCCCCTCCATAGCCCAGTCTCTTTTATCCTCTTATCTAGCAGACGGGACCTCATTTGGTGGTGTTAGGAGCGCTTTCTCCCTCGGTCTGTAGTCAGAGCGCTTCACCAGGTGGTTTCATACTCCACTGCCTCACCAAGGTGACTAAACTGTTCTCGGACACAGCTCCTCTTGTTGCTGTCTCATTTACTCTTCCAGTACAGCTAGAGCCTTGTTGCTTACTCAACTTAATAAGCAGCTCTTATTTCTCATTCTTAGCTGTGAGCTGCTGTCTGGTTCCTGCCACATGCCCTCAGGGTACATGTACATGTTCAACACATGCGTGAAGCCAGTCACATGGAATCAAGTCGCAAAGCTGTGTGGCGTCAAAGTAATGGGCCAGTCAGCAGTGAATAAAAAATGTACTGTGCGAGCACCTTAACAGCTGCTTTGATTTATTAAAATGGTGATGGCACAGTTGTATTTCTTGTAATGTCTCGAGGGAGACACATGAAAGCATGCTGTGATAGAGACCAACTGTTTCGGATCTCGTTTCATTTTGATACGAGGAGAGAGATGCAACGCAGCTGGGAAAATTGTGCCAATACGAACATGTTGTCAGGACAAAGAAGGGTGTGACTGATGTCTCACTTGGCCTGTCCAGGCAGCATGTGCATCAGTTTCATGATCACGGTTTGGCCTTGTGTCCACAAAGTCTTGCAGACAACTGAAGTG
>JAPZDY010000005.1:14322749-14337596 GCA_029783645.1 Ctenochaetus hawaiiensis
TTTTTGCACCCACTATTTTTTTTTTTTTTTTTTTTTTTTCAGTTTATGAAAACGGCAGATACTGTACACCCTGGGGGGAACTGGAGAGGCTGTGCAGACTCCACACTGTAAAGAGTGAGCTCTGTATGTTTAGAGATAATTTATATCAACTAGTGCCTCATCATGTTTTCGTGCAGGAAACCAGTTGTTTCTTTTCTAAACATTATTCAAACAGAATATGCACAAGGCAAAGTTATAGTTAAGCTGAAATCTAATGAAACACAGTTGAAATTCTTTATGTTTTGTTTTATATATTTTGTTCCTGTGAATAAAGAAAATATAAAAACATCATTTCTAACTACAAGAAATTACTGCTGAATTTACCATTTTGGTAACTTTGATAATGCTTAATCAATGTTGTCTCAGTTATACTGTCATCAATGACACAAATTTGAAAGACAGGCACATCATGAACATGGAAGTAATTCAGTTCCTGCATTAATTAATGTGCTATAATCACATTCATGAGCTGTTGCAATTTTTGGCTTGTTTGTATGTACACTTACCTAAAGTGTTACATTTTTCCAATAAAACCTTCTTCATATTAACTGAAAAAGAGCTCGAGGGACCTCGCTTCGTTTCATCGACATTTAATCATCCACTTCTTACAGGTTTGCAGATATTCAGTCTCACCAACACAAGTGCAAAAAAAAGTCCACTTTTCAGTCTTATCATATCTGATCAAGGCAAAATGTAGCAGATTTCCATTTAAAGACAAGAAAATGTTTAAAAGTCTGAGCAGAGGAGAGCTTGGTTTATGATCAGTGTACTTTACCTAAAAATCCTCTACAAGTTCTTCTGAAAGTTGCATCCAAAACCTCAAGTAGGCATGAAAAGTCTCAAGCTGTAATTAAAATGAACAGTGAGTGAGACTTTACATCCCACTGAGACATAACAGGACCTTCTTAACACAACTACGTTTCTCTGTCTGACTGTTTCTGCTCATTGATTGACTCTGTGAGACTCCGGTGACTCCAAACCACCGCAGGTCGGATCTGATATGATCTGATGCCTCTGTCTCTCTTTATTAATCTCTCACATCAAGTCTCTGCTGGGGCTCTGTGATGTGTGATTGCATGGATTCTCGTACATATACACACTTGTGAATGTGTGTCTGTATATGGATGCCGGAGAGTTTGATACCCAGCTGCAAAGGAATCGATAACCTTCTCTGCATGACAGCACAGAAGAATAGAGGTTAAGTGAATTAACACAGTGCTTTGTTTCTGCCACTTGAACCGCTGTGGGATTGTTTTTTATAAAACAAAACCAATTCATGGACATTTCTTTGCTATTATGTTTTTTATCTGTACTTGAATGAATGCTTAGATTTTTTTCAGTTGTTATGGTGATGTACACAGAAAGACAGCAGTTTCTGGGGTTTCATTTGTCAGCATTTGTTCTGATCATAAATGGATTTTAACTTAACCAGTCAGTTCAATCGTATTTGAAGTTTTTATGGGCACCTTTAACCTGTTTCACTTTTTACATTTATATGAGTGTTTTTTTTTAAGCTCACAAAAGGAAAAACCATAAAAGACTGCAGGTTTAGAGAGGTTTAAAATCTGAATTGAAACAAAAAAGTTTAAATTCACCATTCATCATTATTCATTTGCTCATTTGATCTTTTCTTTTACTGCAATGCCTTCAACAGACAGATTTTGTGCCTGTTTCTTCATATAAGCAGCAAACCCTGGGAGTCCCTTATGTACTAGATGATGGTTTATGACGACTGTTGAACCATAAAGAAGATCTAGACCGCAGCAGAAGCTCTGGAGAGTGTCGCCTGCACATTTCATTTCCACTTTTGCTTTCAGAGCATATGCTTACTGACATGATCTACAGTAACAATAATAAGAGAGTTAGACAAATGGAGACTGATTGGATTTTCTATCCGTCTCATGGGGATTTAAGCAGCAGTTCACAGACTCTTGGAAAAAAATATGCTAATTTACAAAGGACCCCCTTGTTACAATTGTCACAACACACTAACAGCCTTACAAGCATATGTCTTTATTCTTGTTTACCGGGATTTTTAACCTTTGCGGTGTTCTCTGTGGAGTCGCGATTTAACTGCTGCTGCTTTGTGATTGATGGTTGATGGGGCCTCACTTCCAAATGCCGCACCTTTCCCCGGACACAATGGATAGCTAACCTTTCTGCTGGAGTTCCTCTTTTTAATGATCGTGCATTATTGACACTCATTAGGGAAACCTGCTAATGAGTAACTGTGTCAGTTTTCTTCATATTGGAGAGGAGGGATAGTGGGAGTTGTGGGTAGCGTTTAAAACTCTCTTGGTCCGTTATCACTGATCTGCTACCAATCAATAAAAATTTACAACCAGCTCAATAACTCTGCCCTTTCTACAGCTCAATTTAAGTTGAGTTGGCCTGTTTGATGGAACTGGGAGATTTTGCCTGAATCCTGTCCTTCCGGTACTGGAGCTGAATAGAACAATGCAATTTTACAACAGCAACATATGCATAAAAAGTGTGTGTATGTACATGCATCTTCATGTGTGCATGATCATCACACCTTATGGCTCCTTGTATTTGTGCCCATGTATCCGTGTAAATGTGTTACAAAACACAATAAACAGCCCGGAGAGTCAAGGACATTGCATCTGCAGCCATATCTTCGGGTTGTTTAGCAAACCTCACAGGGGGGGTTTGGCGTAATCCTTTGTAATGATAGAGTCCTGCAGGGACTAAGGGGGCCGCAGTAGGTGGACTGGTGACAAACCCCTCTCCGCTTTACCTCCAGCCCTTCAGCCTTTCCATTCCCCCAAGAGCAGGGCCTGCTTGTCGCTCGTTCGCTGGCTGTTTGGAACGTACAACTGGGGATTTCACTCCCACCTGCTCTGCTTTGGGAGCCTTAGTTTGACCTTGCCAAGCCATATCCCATGTGCTTGGCACGCGTGCTGAGTTCTTACACACTGTAAACATCTAGAGCCAAAAACAAACAGAGCAGAGCGAGGTGGAGTGAATCTTACCGTGAACAGGCTAAAATAAAACTTTTAATGTAGATTTAAAACATCCTTGTGCTTATTTGGTTAGACACTGTGAATATTTAATCTCTGTTAGAAAAAAAAGCGCTGAAGTTGCTTTCCTCAGCAACTTTTGTTGTAATGTCCTTGAGTAAAGCAACAAACCCCTGTCTAGTGGGGCTTCAGAGTGGCCACCTGTGTAAATATGGTTGTATTGGACAGATCCCTTTAGGCCAAAAGTGAAAAAACACTGTCTGTGCATGTATTACTGATTTTTTTTTTTTTAAACTGCATAAATTTGTAGCCCAGCAAGGCTTTGTTTAGTCTCATGAGGTGAGATGTGTACACAGACAATATGTCAACACATTTTGGAAAATTTGCCTCAGCATAGGTGAGAAAGTAAAGACTGAAATGTGCAAAGTAATCCCACACCCTGTGATTGTAGAGCAGGGATTTGGTGCACAATGACACTCCTCAAAATAGTCCTTTCAACAACAATCGAATGGATACTTAGGGAGTAACTAGGCAGCACCGTCATAAAGAAAAACACCATAAAACAGGCCAAGCATTGAAATGTTTTGTCATCATATCATCATAAGCTTTAAAGCAATAACATTGTTTTAATAATAAACTCGCTAAGTTACAATATTTTTTTTAGTGTGCATAAACAGCATTGGGCGTTTATAAATTTGAGAAATATACACATATAAGCACTAGACCTGGTGGGATTACTATTATTAAAAAAAGGCTATACAAATACCTTTTACACTGCGGCCTTGATGCTCCTTTTGTTGAGACTTTGCACCTTTTGGGCTGCATCTTCACAACACTGATTTTGTTTTACACAAAACACAAAAGCAATTTTTCACCTCGCATTAAACAAGCTTCTTTTGACGCGATAATTCTAGAGTGTTTGCATCACACAATGCTTTGTACATTAGCTGCATGCCAGTAAGCAACAACAGGGACTCACTCTGTCTGTGGGTGTCTGTCAGTGCGTGCGTGTGTGTGTGCGCACGCGCGTGTGTGTACTCAGGTCAACAGCCACTGAATGAAGTCTGCACTTAGCAGAGACTTCAGGTCTTTGGGTTTAGAGTAATTGAGTGCCTTTCTCACCATTTAGAAATTAACGAAGACCGAGGAAGTAATTACAAACAGCTGACGCTGGAGTGTGGCGGTCCACAGCTTGCTGTTATGGGCAGGTTGAGACATGAGGGTGAAGATAGGTACCTTTATTTAACACAAATGTTAAGAAATACACTTTGAGCCTTCCCTCTGTTGGTAAATGGCTCTGCACTCTGTGATATTTTTTGTCCTCCAGATGGTTCGACTCTGCAGCTGTTACAAACAGGTACAAGAAAAGTTCTCACTTGTGCTGAACATATAAACTCATGTTGTGGCTTTGCATTGAGTTTGTATGTAATCATGCTGTGTAAAAATATTGCCTAGTTTTATAGGTAAACACATTTATAAATTTAACTTGGTTCTAATATGCAGGACAGAAATAACTAATGGCACATCACTTCCTGCTCTTCAACTCTCCTTTTTTTATGTCCTGTAGATTCTTTGATCATGTTTTTAATTTATGACCAAGTTGGGATTCATCAATACACACACGTGGAGAAAAAATAAAGGTCCCCAAAACATGTAACTTAACTTTTTCTTTGCTTTTAACATTGTTTTATTTTGTGCAGATATTGTGTAGCTAATCGCTTACTCATAAGTTACTCATAAGTGACCCAGTATATTATAAGTTGGACAAATCAAGAGCATCTCCAACTCAACAGACAGACGTAGATCACTGTTGGCATGGACACCAAGGGATCAATGTGTTTACTCAAGGAATCAATTGTGTTTTGGGAAAAATGAATGATATCATCAGTTTGCCCTGGTGTGGTCATCCTTAAGAAACAAGACGAGTCAATTTCTCCTGAAGAAATGACAGCCGCTACGCTGATTAGTCAATATGTGCACTGTGACTTTCTTCCCATACAAAATAAGGAGACTTATTGAATGTGCAAAATCAGCCAAATGTGCAGCAACAGAAGTGGAACACATTAACATAAAAAAGGGATTCTTCTAACACCTGACTGATCTAGCACAGTGTGAACGAGAATTTAAAAAGGTAATACTACTGCACATCTGCAAGTGTACTTTTGTAGACTATTTTACAATACAATTCTCATTCAGTAGCTGAAAAAAACAAAACCTCGCAGTCATTATTAGAGGTGTAAAAAGTTTTTGTAAGTAAAATTTGATTTGGACAACATCCCGCGTGTCCTTTCACTCCCAAACTTGTGAGCGATGTTGTTGAAGAGGCTCTTGATGCTGATCGATAGGCTGACAGAGCTGGACTTGTATTAATAGCACACCTTCAGATTGTGATTGTGTGCCTTGAGGCTTAAAAAAAAAAAAAAGTTTGTGTGTGGCTGGATGTGACTTCTCTAGAAAACTCAAAGCAATAATATAAAGACAACAAATCTCTCACTTCACTCCGGCAACTTTGAAATCTCACACCTCAAAGGCATCTTTTATTTATTTATTTTGGGGAGGGCACACTGAGAAAACAACTCCTGAGAGATTTCTAAAATACCTTTTGTCAGGTCTTTGTTTTTTTTTTTTTTTTTGCCTTGTGAAGGTCTTATTGCTATTCATGTCAGCTCTTTGGCTCTGTCACATTTTGCCATATCAGCTGTTTGGAGACACCCTGTTTCTGATCGCTGAGAATTTTGGAAGATGCTCTCCTTCGCTTTCTTGTTCCTTCTTGTTTCTTGCCAGTTTGTGTTGAGGAATCTCGGACTGTAGACATTCTTCAGGCCTACTGAAGCCTCACAGATCACTAATGAAGATGCAAACCTCCATTCTAATTCAAAGCTAAAGATCCCCTTGAATAATGAATGAATTAGTACAAGTGACCTCATTTTGATTCTGTTTGCAGGCTTTTTCTCTGTTTTAACTCAGTCTTTGAAATGCATTGTCGATATTTGATCTGAAGCCTACTGTCACTACTAACAGAGCATTTTTTGTTATCACATTTGGCAGATACTCTAAGGTTTCTGTCTTCTTTGGCCTTGAAGTTGAAAGGACTTTATCTCTACCTGTTTTGTTGGTATATCGATATTCATTTATACTTGTATGTCTTGATCAAAGCCTTCGTGTGCTTCTAGTCTTTCCACTGGGATCATGCATTTATTTTTAGACCCAAAGAATCACACTAATTGGATCAAAGCAGCTATATAGCGGGATTGTGAGATACTCAAGGCCTCTAATGGGAGTTTTGACCTCTGGTCTGTTCTCTGATTCAAGTGAAATTCAGGGCTGAGCTGAGGTCAGAAAATGGATAATAAAATGAAGTCTCAATAGGGTGAAAAGCAGAAGTCAAATGTGTGTTAAGACACTAAGCACAGTCAGCGCTCTTTTCTTCCATGAATATGAATGCAAAGCAGGAATAAAAGAGCAAAAAGTCATTTTACAGTCATTTTTTATTTAATTTTTATAGTTGCTAATTGTACATAAAAGACGAATGGTTGTGCTTGTGATTAATATAAAGAGATGTGATTATCAATCCACTGCAAGAGAGTCAGACATGCCATGTACCGCCTGCATGGTTACATAAATGGCACACTACTTCCTGCAAAGTCCTCTGTTCTGTAAATTATGAAAGAGGGAGTTGCTCAATATTGACATATTTTATATGAATGCTCGCCAGCATTTAAACAAACATGCTGGTTAAACTTGTTTCTGTGAAATGGGCCATTGTGTGTCAGCTACAGCCTGAAAGAAAAACAGACACCTCATCTCACCTTAGCAGAATGTTGGGCATGACTGTTTGCCAATACAATGAGCGACTGACACAAAGGCCAAAAATTTTGTTTAATATTTACAGTAAGGCCAACTACTACCACTGAAAGTACAGGGAATGATGTAGTTTTTTTTTTTTTTTTTTACCAGGATAAAATTTTACCAATATGTTATGGAACTTTTTGAGATGTGTTAAAATCGAATGCCAAAATGCCACCTCACCTCCTTTATAGTGATGTGCAAATAAAACAAGGATCCCTCCACATTGGTCAAATGTGTGATGGAATAATCGGATGATTAGCTTTTAGTCTGTTATACGTCTCTAATGAAATGCAATCATTTAATGGAAAACGTCCTCTGCTTTCTTTTGAGAGGGTTTTAAATTTATACTCCCGTTGAACTATCGACAAAAAGTAGCAGTGTAGGTTACAGTGCTGAAGCCATCCCCTCCCTCGACCTGGAGGTGTACATGTCACAGTGTCATTGTGCAGAAAACTATATTAGATCACGTGGTAAAATATTTTAAAAGGGGCTGAGGAAAATAGCATTTTGTTCATATGTACTTTGATCAAAGTGTAGCTATATTTGGATTTGAATTCATAAGGATGACTCCTGGGAGACTACAAAAGGTGATTAAAAGCTCCTGAAAACAGACAGTAACAAACTGGTTGTGCATCCACTTAATGCTTTTTTAGTTTGCTTAAATGTCCGGTGATGTCGAGTGTTTTCACAGTGAGGGTCATCTTCTGCCTTGGATACCATCATCTCTTGTCTGTCTTTGTGTTATATGATTTCAGGCCACCTTTTTGTCTCATTCAAACAAGTGTTACAAACCTCTTTCAACTTCCTTCACTTCTCTCTTATCGCTCTGTCCCTGCTCTCTCCTTTTCTCCAACTATATTCTCCTCTCTTGTCACTTCTCTCCTCTCAATCTCTAATCTTCCTATCCAGTTTTAATGCTTCCTGTTCTCTAATCTCTTTTTTACCCTTTTTCTATTATTCCATTTTTCCTTTTTTCTTCTCCATCCCTTTGTCAGCCTCTTCTGTTCTTCTATTTCTAATCATCCTTCCTCCCAGTTCATTATTTTTCCTTCTCCCTTCATTTGTTCTCCCCCTTCCCTCTTCTTAGCTTTGCCCCACTTCTTCTCCACCTCCTCCTTTCTCTCCCTTCCTGCCTCACCCTGCCTGCCCCCGTGAAAGAAGGTGATAACACCCGACGCTGCTCGTCGCTGCTCAGTCAGTCAGGGTTATCTTGTTCTTCTCCCGTTATCGCCGTAATATGACACCACCTCTTATTCCTACACAACAACCTCCACATCAACTGAAATGGCTGCTATTCTATGCCATGCATCCCATAAGACTGGAATAATTGTTTACGACTCAGTGCTCAGTGAAATTTGCTTTCAGTGAGCGAGAGCCATTTATTGAGCCACAGCTTGCAACATATTTCTCTCAAACAGCAGCGTGTCAAGGGTGAATTCATTAGTGTATTTTTTTTTTTTTTTTTAAATCTCTGCTCACCCTCCACTGTTGGTTTAGACACCCTGACAGAGATTGAGAGATGCATTGATTCTTCCTAAATTAAGCTACTGTGTCTAATGCAGCTCAGTGCTATTCCAGGTTTTGAGAATTTACCGCAGAGTTTGCAAAGCCAACTAGAAATACAAACACTCAACCCTGAGAGGAGAATCACGATTTCTTGACCTGTTTTATTTTTGCTGAATATCTTGAAAGCATTAGATGAAGTAGACTTTGAAGCACTTTTGAGAAGAGATGAACCTGTAAAACTTCACTTATCCTATCAGCCTTGTTTTTAATACATCTTTGCCACACTGGAGAAACACTGCAGACTTTGCTTAATAAGATTGCAGCAACAAGTATGTAAACTGGCTAAAGATCTTAAATATCATGACAAAAATAAACATGTTGTAAAAAAAACACAACATGCATAAAAGGGATGTACTGCAGCTATAGCATTGCCTTTTTCTTCTTGCAATTACATTTATCCTAATAATAGAATAACAGAGTTGTTGGTTAGTTAGGATTATTTTGATGAACAAAGCATGTGTCCTAAATTTTATATATCATTTTAATCCAGCTGGATTGAGATCTGGTTACTCTGATGACCGTGTATGATTGATGTAATTTCCATAAGACCTTCCAGCGGCCCCTCTTGCTGTGTGAATGCAGATGTTGTCATCCTGGAAGAGGCCTCTCAAATCAGGATAGAAATGTAAGGTTGAATATAATCACACTGAATGACTCTGTATTGATTTGCAGTGAAAGGTACAAGTGGAACCAACATTGCCTGAAAAAAATTGCCCCCAACAGAGTAACAAGGATGGTGGACCCCGCGGCTGTAAGGGTCGAGCTTCAGGTCTTTAGCATTGATGTATGTAGATTTGAATGCAAAGGTCACTTTGGCCATTGTTTCTGCTGGAGCTACAGATAGTTGAGCTGTCAAGCCAAAATTTTCAAATCTTTTGCTCGTGATCCAAAAAAGAACAACTAATCTCACACTTCATTTTTACAGCCTACATGTCAGGGCATGATGGGATATTATTTGCCTTGTTTTATCGTGCAATGCATCCATATGGTAGCATCTAACTTGTTATGCTTCCCCTTTCATCGCGTGAGGATTTTTTTTAACTTGGTTGTAGTTTAATCAAAGCTCATCTGGTAAATCATCAACAAAAATGAATAAATAATATGTTTCACAAAGTTGTGTGTTGCATTAGATCACATATGTACCTTACTCTGCTAACTCAGTCATTGTGATTCATACTCAAGGTCATCAGTGTGGTTGTATTGTGCAGCTCGAGGTATATCTTCCATTAATGCTACCAGAATACAAAAACCAGAAAAAGAACCTCATGAATTACTAACAATAACCTATTTGAACATTCTTTATGTTTTAGCCTCTAACAATAGTTCTGATAATGACTATGAATGTGACTGTTCACCTATATGTGTGTGACTCTGACATGTGTGAGCTGTTGTGCTTGATTATAGCATATTCACATTGTGCACTCTGGATGATTTATTTGCCTGTTTGAGGTCTGTCAGCAGGGCAGGCAGTCACAAGGCATTCAGTTATGGCCTCCTAAATCTCAAGGGAGCGTATTGACTGCCTATAGTGAGCTAATTATTGATGCTAACTGCCTGTAATGCCGCCAATGCGTAAAGGATTACTGGCCCTACACAGTAAACCTCTCAACCTCTGCTACCCTGTCACAGGCACATACACCAGCATATATGTATATGTAGAGATACACACGGGGCTAAAATGAATGGAGTATGGTTTAGTTTTGTTTTTGTCATAATCATAACTTACGTTGTCCACATACTCCTAAAATTTTTTGTAGATGCAAAAAATACTTCAGTGCTGAAAACAGAAGTAAGTGTTAAAGGTGTAAACCAACCTCTCTCCCCCTGTGAGCCAAAAAATGAAACAAGAGTTAAATTTTAGGATTTTCATGTTATCCTACAGACGGCTGGATCTTCAAAACACACACACACACACACACACTCATTTATCCCCTGGATTATTCTAACACATGTCAAGATCTCTTTTAATGAAGAGGAGAGCTGTTGAAAGATCCCATTAAATTTTAAATTATTAAAAAAAAAGAAAATATTGCTCCAGGTTTACTGGCTCACTCACTGTGACTTCCATGTAAATGAAAAGCTCTTCAGCTAATGATAATAAAGATAATGACTAAACATAATTTATGCAGAAGTAAATATGGTAGATTTATGGTAGAAGTCCTGCAAAACAAAACTGTGGTATCTTTTGGACTTTACTCAGAGACAATGTCTGTAGTTCCATATTTTTTAAATGCAAGCATGAACACATTATAAGATCAACCCTTTCTTTTTGGGAACACTACAGAAATCTATGAGACGGAGGCTACTGTTATCTTGATCATGTTTATATTTCTTAGGCATTTTAATTTTTGTCAGAGAGAAAGGACAAATACGGAGCCTGATCTCCATAGCCAAGTCCCTCTTTAGCTTTAGCTGTCCTGTACACACACACACAAACACGCACACACACACACACACACACTTCTCATTTCACACTCAGATACCCCGGGTGTTGTTAATGGAGGTCACATTGAGATAGGCCTCCAGTGGGCATTTACCCGCTCCTTTTACCCACAGTTCCCCTTTATTATTGTGATGAAACTACCCATCCACCCCCTCCACACACACACACACACACACACACACACACACACACAAGCCAGATACAGGTATCAGAGACAGCATAGTCTAACTAAGCTTTCCCTTGATTTCTGTGTATTTTCCTTGCAGTGGGTGAAAATATTAAATAATTGCGTCTTTCTTTGTTTTTAGTCTGCATGCACTCAGAAGCATTGACGTGTTTGTGCACACACATTTACAACCAGCAGGTTTAGCCTTTCATGATAACCCCATGACCAATGTTCTACTGCAGATTTCCTCTTTTTCATCTTTATCTGCCTGTCTTAGTCTCTCCCTCACACTCTCACCGTCTACCGTCAGTGATACACCAGACTGATCTGTTAGCCCAGAAACGCGTTCGACCACCCCTCCATTTGACACCATTGACAAATAGATTGCCGTCCAGTGAGTCAGGCCTGTGACCCTGTCATTCCTTAGCCAGACTGATTGGATTCCATTTGTCCCTGCAGAGGAAAGGCAGCGATTACAAACAGATAAACAGAGGGGGACTGCATGGCGGTTGGCCAGCACTAGCTGCCCGAATCCCCTGTGACAGGAGAGGAGATTGAGAGTGTGTGAAAGTGGTGGGCTTGAAAACAGGGAGTTTCAAGGCCAGGTTGTTTACTGCGGCGGTGCGGCAGGGATGATGGAGGTAGCAGGAGGCATGATGTGACTGAGAGTTTTTTTGGGAGTTCAGAGTTTGTTTGAAATTCCAGATTTATCTTCAACACCTCTCGAATCTAGCATTTGAAAAGCTGAAATCTTAAAAAATAGGCAGTGAAGGGAAGAATCTCACTGTACTTTTGAGAAAAATGATGCGTGCCCGTCTGTAGGGCTGGTTTAATAATGTCAAACTGAAGTACGCAGTAAAGGCAATAGCTGAGTTGAGGCACCTAATCTTAAAGTTTTCATGGAGACTCATCTAATCTCAGCAGTTCATCATGAGTCACACAGAAACACATTTTAAAACAACCTTTTATCTTACAAATATGCTTGAATTAAAAAACAGTTCAAAGTCATTCTTCTTTTTTGTTTTAGTTCTCTTTAAAGTGCTTAACCCCAAACTTAATCAGACTAAATAGTGAAGTTTAAATGTGTTGGCTCTGTAATAAAGTCTGTTGTGAATCTATGAGGTGCTTTAATTCTGAAGGAGTCTTTTTTTGTCACAGCCTTGTTGTAGTTTGACCACAGCAGTAATCCAAGCTTCGACCTTGTTTTTCCCTGTTTTCATCTTGCCATTACAAGTACTATACAAAAATAATGTGCCCTAACAGCTTAAGATTTTGAAGAGTCAGGAAAAAAGAAAGTAAGTACAGAAGAGATCACAGGTTTCTCTTTTGTTTAATAACATCTTTCTTTTAAGATGAATTTGGAGATACTTTGAAGCTTCAGCTTTGTACATCATGCCATGTTTTTATAACCCCAGCTATCCACCAAACGATTTGTAAAGAGTCCCCTGAAAAAAATCAACCAAACACTGGTCTGTTTTATTAACAAGCTAGCTGCTAACCAGGGTGTATGCCTCATTATTGCACTGACTTAGTGTAGATGTCCTTTATTGCAACACATACATTACAAAGCATAGATTGTCATTTTTTATGCTGGTTTTAATGAGAACATTGTTCTCTAAACAGTTCTCAAACAAACACAAATAACAAGAGACGTCTAGACTGCATATTGACCTTCTTTAAGGGTGCGTTGTTTTTTTTTTTCTTTTTGAACTGGAAACTCTATTGTATTACCTAATGCAGGTCAAGTGGGGAGTGTTGTGCTAACAATAACACTCATCCAAACATTTGTTTGCTGTGGCTTAATAGACGTTAAACCTTGAAAAAAATCTCTCCACGCCTCACTGCACCATCTGCATGACGTAAATTGTATGCTTTCATAAGCAGATGTAAAAAAAAAAAAAAAAAGGAAAGAAAAAGAATAAAAAAACAGGCTGGACAGGTTGGTGAAGGCCAGTTTCTCTTTTGTTTTTGTGTTTGTTGTTTTAACCGTGGCTCGTTGTGAAAATATTTTGTACCTCAGCCGTGTGCTCGTGTCTCTAAGGTGGGTTAATGATAAAGAGGAATATCTCTTGTGCTGCTGGGGCAAGGACAGGCCCTGTTAACTTGGCTCTCTGGCGAGTCCCAATGACAAGAGGCTTCACGGGCCATAAACCCAGAGGGATGAGGGCGAGTCGAAAATGGCCGACCGTCTCAATTTTCTGCCAGACTGCCTCTCTTGCCTTCTCTCATTTTTTTTTTCTGCCTTTGTGTGTATGCTTGTGTCCCTCTCTTATTCAGATTATCTCATTCTCTTCTGTAATTCACATTTTTTGTTGTCAGTCTCTTTGTCTCGAACATAACTCCTCCATTTCAGACACTCACTCATAATGCGCAAACACACACACGATGACAGTAATCCTGAAAGTCGCACACAGAGACTCCACCCTGAAGGTTGGGAAGTGTTTGTAGAGAAAGGATTCAGAGTTTGAGATAAGTGGTGTATGTTACCACACATGCACGTGCACACACACACTTGTGTTATCTGGTGGTTGCTTGTGGAGCGTTTCAGAGGCAGCAGTGCAGAATGGCAGCTTCATTATGATTGCTGCTGGCATATCAGGTCGCAATTATCAACGGCAGCTTATTCACTCTTTAATTGCCTCATTTAATTTGTTCACATTTGGTGGCGAACAATGTCAACCTGCTGCAGTTGAAAGCAATTTGCTCCAAGGACATGTAACATACATAACCACAAGCCCTCAGTGCATGCATTGTGTGAATGTGTGTGTGTGTGTGTGGCAAGAGGGGAGGGTTAACATGTATCTCAGCATGTCTTTTATGCCGCTAAAGTTCACTGTAAAGAGGCTGAGTGTTAATTCTGACAATCATACTGAGAGACTTGCATGATCGTTCTTTATTTTTCTTCATTTTGTTTTATAGACACAATGTTTTGATACTTAAATGAATGTCTTTCTTAAGCATTTATTTAGAAAAAAAATGCCTGCAGAACACCTCGTTAACAGATATTGATTAACAATAAAATAATGAAAATGTTATTGTGAATTTTCGAGGAAGTTCTTGAAGAATGGAGGTAATTCACAATATTCACCAAGTAATAACAAATCTTAAATGATAGACCCTCTTTGCTTAAATTTGTCTAAATCTTGATCAGGTATAAACACAGAAAAAGTTTTTTGCTTGCTGTAATAATTCTTGCTGTTTATACTGACCATAAAAAGATTGACTTTAAAGTGCTTCCAGTGTAATTAATGACTTGCAAAAACTTCAGTGTTCTTTCTGTGAAAAATTGTTTTCCAAAGTTTATCAGTATCTAAAATGAGTCCCAGTGTATCTTCCAAAGTTATGACCTTTTCAGTATAAAATCCGCTCTTTGTTTTTACCCTGACATTGTTTCCTTGTTAAATTGCAATAAAGGGATAATAAAAAAAGAGGATTTCATACAAAAATACAAAAATCTTGACTTCTTAATTGGTTCTTCTAACTTGAACTGCTTTGCAAAGGATAAGTATTATAGATTTTTTTCCTTTACATTTACAAATAATGAGGGCATCTCCTAATATCCAGTATGAAGAGAAGAAAGTGACTAACAGTAAAAGTAAAACTGATTTTAATGTACGTATGGGATCAATACAGAACTTTTGATTGTTGATCATCCTTAAAAACTGTGAAATTATCCTTTAAGACCTATGTATTATCAGCTGCATCTGTAATGTCCTACGTATTGGAAGCAATCTTTGAAGACAAACACATACTCTTCACCTGAAATAGCTCCATAAATAAACAATGAATCCTGCTATATCAGC
>JAPZDY010000005.1:14341147-14352585 GCA_029783645.1 Ctenochaetus hawaiiensis
CTTCCTGTGGGGAGAGGAAGTGAGTGCAGAATACTGATAGCAGCACCCAGAACCTCCTCATTAGGAAACACCATATGGTAATGCCACACAGATGCCTGTAAGCCAGTGGGCTGAAGCCTGAAACTCTGTGCACATTTTGTAAACTTTGGAACCACAATGGTGAAGTGTCTCCAAAAAAATGAGAAAGTTCTGGGGGTTTTTTTGGAAGTTTTGGCTTTTTCTGCTTCGCTGGTCAGTCGAATTACACATGACTGGCTGGAGACAGCGAGATGGATGAAGAGGGAGGCCTGTTAGCCGAATGAGTTGTTATACTAAGATGTGCCACATCCTTGATCAAGTCCTTGTCTTTTTGGAGAGATTTTCAGTAACAATATAATGGTTCAATAGTCCTGGACCAGTTCAATCAGGATTTACACTCACATACAGGATCGCTTTTCTGTATCCAATTTAATTTATCCAGTTGCTGAAATGAGATTACTGTCTCTTATATATGAATTACAGTTTAAGTTTATAGTTGAATCATGTGATATGTAGCTTATTTGTTACCATTCATGATTTAATTAGACAGCCAGATAGGGTTTCCAACAGTGATTCACAGCTGCAGCATTACCTTTATAGAAGGTTACCACAAAAAAAAACAAAAAAACGTGGTGACAAGGAATTATAGGGAAAAAGTGGAAAATCTAAAATCTATCAAAAGAAAAAAAAAAAAATGCTGAGGGAAGGAACTAAAATTTAGAGTGTTTACTTGCCCCAGTACAGGATTTTTACCAGTGTTACTTCACTATACCATATTTTTTTGTACAGTTTTCTTGATTTCTTACTATGTCGTATGCAATTGTAAGTAAGATTCTGTGATTCTGCTTCTGTCTGATCCAGAGAGGGAACGTGGCTCAGTTTGGCTGAGAGGTTGAAAGGGAATTCTTAACACAATTCATGCCCTTCAGCTGTTTTTCCTGTCAGACTGAGATGGGAGAAAAATAATAATATGGTTGGCATTATGTCTACATATCTTTTCTTTTCATGGTACGACCCACTGGCTGTCAGCTGTGCAACAGCTCAGCCCTCCTCTGATAGATAATGAGACTATGGAATAAAAATGTGCACTGGGGGTCGGGGAAAGGGGGCCAGTCTCTTCCAGCGTGATGGCTGAGGACGTTACATCCATCTTAGCTGACCGGTGTTGCAGTAGGCTGCATCACTCAGACATGATGGCTTTTGGTGAACTCTTAATGCTTCGTTTTGTAGCTGTGAAAGTAACATTCATAGTTGAGGAGATCAAAAACTTATCAAATGGCTTTGGAGGGAAGTGGCAGCTCGTTCGCTCTCTTCTACACAACTTTAGCAGAAATTTTCCATTTGCTCTTTGAGACTCTATGAATATGAGCTTTTGTGATGGCATAAAAATGTAAAACATTTTGGTAATACTGATGTAACAACATTTCTAAGGCATTTAAACAATGGCATCTGGAGGTCATCTTAGAAAATTAATCAAAAGTTACAAGGTGGAATGCATTGAAAATATCTATTTTGATGCTGGCAAATTATTTTGGTAGGTCTTGGAATTTGGTCATCTACTGGAGAGTGAATTTTGCAAAAGAAATAGACAGATAGATGTATAGATAAAAAGATAGATATATACGAAAGATTGTGGCCAAAAACCTTGCACTTTTGCTCTTCAACACACATGGTACAGCAGTTGTGAAGCGTAGGGATCCCATCTTTGTTGAAATCACCATCTTAGACCTGAAGAAAGATTTTCTGAGAAAAAACACAACTTTGTTAATTTTCATTTACCTGCAACAGAATTACCACAAAAAGGTTAAACTGCACATTAAAGCTGTAAAACTCATGTGCCTCTACCTTTAGCCACACCTGTGTTACATATATGTATGAGAGTGTGCATGTGCATGTACATACACCACTGGTTTGTGTTAAGGAAGTACATCGAGTAAAAATTCCATTCCATAAAAATTCCTTAACACAAAGAGGTAAAGGAGTGCATCTTACTAAAGATGTTTTTTTTCTTAGAATTAAAGATAAGGCATGATTGGTGCCAATAGAGCAATAAAGCATGACCGCCCGTTGGAGACACCAGGCATCTCACACTATTCAGGTGGGCAGAGTGTGGGATGCCAGCTGTAATCTCTCACTGACTCTCTCTACCTGTGTGTCTCTCTCACAGCGGAATGTAGTGATATTGTAGAAGATAAAGTGTGTGTAAGTGTGGGAAAGCAGCTAACTGGCCATCTCTACTTTCTTATCAGTCATGGATGTTTAACACACGTTACAATAGCATTACAGTTCAGTACATTCTGTGACATTTGTCAAATGTTCAGTCATATAGTTGCAGTATAAAAAATATATCAATACAAGTGCTATAAGAATTGTAAAATGGAGTTTCCATAGAGTGCGGTGTTGTAATGTAGCTTGCTGAAGTAAATCAATGCATGTGGCTCTAACAGCCTTCACTGATGATCACAGGGGCCTGTCCAAAAGCCTGTATAACTTTCTGACTTCACAAAGCGCATCACTGTGCTGCAAAATTAATTAAGATTTGAATAGGTTAAACTTTTTATAATCCCCATGGTAAAGTGTGGTCATTGCAGCTGAAAAAGTGTTATCCAGCTGTAACCATACATAGCGTCTGTGTAACTTCGCATTTGTCACAGCTCATGCTACATAACTGCAGCAATGAAATAAGTGCTGCTTTTTAAAATGAGCAGGTTTTTCAATAAATGGAAGGCTGTGTCTAAGGTGTCCTTTTATAACGCTGCCACAGTTTGCGCAGCCTTGCCTGAGGACAAACTTGATCCTGAGGCCATTAACCCCCCCACCCACCTCGTATGCAGTGTGCTTGCTTCATCATGCAGGGAGTTTTTATGGAACTCATTGATTCCTCAGCACCCCTCACCCTCACACTGGGGGGGAAAAAAGGACCTGAACTAAGAATTGATTCTCATCATTATTGGTCCCCAATCCCTCTGCTGCACCCACAGTCACAAACCTGCAGAAAGGTCAGAGAAATTACCTCTGCTGCTTCTCTGTCAGAATGGCTTGGCTTCTTGTGCCTCTATTGATTTGTGAATTTGATGATTTTCTTCTTTCTTTTTTTTTTTTTTTGGCAGTAGCACCAATCTGGCCCATTTGCATTCCTGCTCGGCTAGGAAACCCACTGTGCAGTCATACTTTGAACATGCTCCCAGATGTGCTTTCTCTGGCATTGTGATTCATTTGGGGAACTTGGTTAATTAGTGTGACTGAATTTGAGTCGGGACTTGTATGTGTTTTATTCCTTCAAGTCTGCACATGTATGTCTGAATGCGTAAAAGCTTGATTGTTGATTATATTCCAGTGAAAGTGTGTGTGCGTGTGAGTCTCGTAGGGTGATAGTGAATGGACTAGCCATACAAAGATAATTCAACCACCTCATTATTTCTTGATGCCAGAAAGTTCCTACACTGTTTTGCAGAATTTAATTTAGAAATTTGCTTATACTTAAGTGCACTGTGAATACACTAATGGTGTAATGGTTTTATTTTGTATGGTTAAGCCAGATAAACTCCGATAGGGGACAGATTTGGTTTCAACATGTTCCCATCATATCCTCATTGGGTTTCTGAAGTAGAAATGGGTGAATAAATGAGCTAAATTTGTGCAAGTGTGAATTGGTAAAAAGAGCATTGTGCTTACATTCAACATAACTTGGACCTTTCTGTCAATATCCAACAAAATACATGTCTAGTCCTTTAGTGTATTGCTCAAAAACTGTCTTCTTTGCATTTAAGTCATACACCAGTGCCTCCTTAATTTGTTGACAGAAATGTAGTAATTGCATGCTTTATGCCTTGATGTTCTTTTACAAAAGTAAAGTGGCTGTAGAATGTACAATAAGTCCCTTTTTCTCTTTCTGAATGCTGGTGATAGACTGATATAACTACCTGTAATGTAGTTCTCTTTGTATACTTACAGGTTGTGCGTGGTGATGAAAATTTTATTATGGGTCCTTGAAAAGTCATGGAAAAGCTTTAATGGTTCCCTCTTTGTCTCTGGAAACACTTGATCATTTCAGAGCCAAACCTGGAGAGCTTTTCTTCTTCTTTTATGTGTCTTCGACAGCACCAGTCTTTCTCTTTCCACACCTGGTCATGACAGAATCATCACCAGGCTCCGTGCTGATGTGGCTTTCTATAAATGAGAAAAGTCAATTTTCACTAATGTGCTGCACTGAAGTACAATATTAAGGTTCTTAACTTAATGCTACTTTTTATTGCAACTTTATTCCGTTCATGTGTCTGCTGCAACTTAAAGTTCCAGATTAAGATTTAAAACATAATACAACCTTTAACACTGCATGTTGTTAAAGGATGTTGTATAAGAAGTTTAAGCATAAATTGCTGCTGTCAGGGATCGAATGAATAGCACACATGAGCTCTTTTAGTGAGACCTACACAATTATGGGATGAAATTATCTAATTTTTGAATAAAAGCCAATCCTCTTCAGCTAGAAGTTGCCTTTTCCTGCTGATCAGACTGTACTCTGTACATCCTACAAAACTGGCCTATTTGGCCCCCTGTACAGCTTTGACTAACAGGTAAAAATAAAATAAAATAGAATTCACTGTATGAAAATGTATTTTCAGTGATGATAAGAACCACCCAGCATGCTATTCGCCCAAGCTACTCTTTCATTTTTGTAAGTGCTGCCAAAAACTACAGTACAGACTAGGATGAAGTGTTGTTGTTGTTTTCAGTATGTCTCATTTGAAATTCTCATAATGCAGGTGAGACTTTCTAAAATGTTGGTGGCAGCTGCAGTTGTAATGAAACACCCAACTCAGCTCTTTTTTGTCCTCTTACTGCGAGAACAGTATGGAGAGGTGGCAGAAAAACAGATGTGAGTTTACATAGAAATGTTGCAAATACTGAAAAATACTCTCAGGTTATCACAAAACAATAGCGAGGAGCAGAGTTGAGAACTGACTGTTTCAAAGAGTTTGACAGGGTGTCTTATCCCAGAGTGCGTTCTCTTTCCAAACAGGCTAAACAACATTCTGGTCTGAAACAAAATGTGTTTAAAGACATGTTGTGTAATTTTATGGTGCCCTTATGTCTAAAGACATTTATGGGGGGAATATTTGTCTGCTGTTTCTGTTCTGTCACTCTGTAATTAAATTGAATGCACTGCTCTTGCAAAACACTCTTGTGTCTTACCTGACATTAATACATTCCTAACATATTTCATTTTACTCTGTGTTTTTACTGCACATTTAGCATAATGCAGCAACAGTACCCGAATACATTTTTTTACCTCCTGGTGAAGAGAACAGTGGCATGCATGTGAGTGCACAGATGCAGGGTATACTTGCGTCCCTAGGAGTTGTCTCAGATCAATAGGTGGCGGACGGGGCAGTCATCGATCAGCTCAGTGCATGGAGGCTAATTTATGCCACTGCTCCGGCGATCCCTCCACACCGAGGCACCAGGGCGTGAAATTCAAATTATTATTACAGCCAGGCAATTCCATTATCTGGGGGAAGGATATGTCGCTCTGGCACATATTGGCTGTCTTCCTTGTGTAAAGGGAAAGAGAAGGAGAGGAGGAATGGGGGCCAAGGCTAGCCCTCTGTGGCCAAGGCAGTAGGGGGGGGTTATTACCTCACTTCATCATGGTGGCCTCAGTTTCTCCTCCACCATCACGCTCACCCACAATCGAAAGAAATAAAGCAGCTGCACAGCCATTTTGTGACTTGATGTTTATGGGGTTTTTTTAAACCCATTTAGCAAATATTTGAACATTAATGGCTTCTTGTAGTAAAATGTATAGAAGCCAACGGTGGCTGCCTTAAGAGATCATACCATGCAAAATGTAAATTACATGCAAAAAAAGTGAAACAACATCTCAAAGGGTCCTCATGGACACTTTAAATTGAAGATATATATGGTACAGTACATGGACCTCAATATTATGGCTTGGTCCCTGACACATGGGCCTTTCAAGAGTCCCACCACTATTGGTTTGCCTGAATGATGTGTGTCTTTCAATGCTTTACATCACCTCTGATGTTTTGAGAAGACAACTTTTTAAACAGGCAGGAAGATGGTGTCAAGTTTGCTCTGGTGGGACTCTTTTCCCAAGCTCTCTTCGTCCCTTGGGATCAAAATACTGGCTCTCAAATGCTCAGAGGCAGGACCATTGAATGACAAGATGTAAGATGTCTGAATGTTATTGAGTACATTTGAATCGACTTTGTTGTGTGGGAATGGGACTGTGTGCTTCATGGAAGCAAACACTTTTATCCCTTGTGCTGGCACAAGAATCCATCCTGAGAGTTGACACATTCTTACACGTACTACGAAAAAGAAGCAGTGCTTGATGATGCAACCACTTTGGTCGCATTTCAAGTTATGTTGAGCTCTGACTTGGGCTTTGTAGAGAATGCACTTCAGGTCTATATTTGAAAGAAAAACTTGTAGACAATTGAAACAACTTCACATGACCACAACATTGGCATTGGTCATCCAGATGCCATGACTTTGTACTCCACAGTGTGCATCGTTTAACCTGTGGTTTTGTTCGTGACTTTTTTGTAAGACTTATTCATATCCTAGGGTTATCATTATACTAGATTTTCTTACTCGATACCAATACCCAGGAAACTACTCAATGCTCTGTACCATTTTCAATACTGAGGGAAAAAAATGTAAAAAGAATTAAGAGGAATAATATATTTTTTCTAATAGTCATAAGAACAATACAACCAATAACATCAATGACAACAGCATTTTTAAGTTGTCTTAGGCAGAGGAAAACACAGGACGGACAGGCAAGACCAATTACGTTGGCTCCCTAGCTCATACATTAACATCAGTTGTTTTATTATTAGCCATAGCTGTTAGCTGTGAGTTTAATGATGGGTTAACAGATGGCTAATGTGGCTGTCGGCTAATGGCTAATAATAAAAAAAAACATTCATGTTTATGTGTGCTGCTAGCCAGGTTAATGTTTATGACAAATGTACAATACTCCTATAATGTTAAAACAGGATCTATACTTAGAGTGAGACCACAGAGTGTCAGTCCTTTGGATGCTTTCCCAAGTTTGATGCGCTACTCGACATCATCGCCACTACCTGGTAGCATTGTTGGCGTATAGGATTTTGGATATCCTTAGCCTGTCCCTGGTCGTCTGCCATATGCAAAATATTTCAGAACAACACTTTTTTGCTTTCTTCATTTTTGACTAAAGATGGTTGTGAAGGCCCTTCAGTAGCAGCACTTCGCATTTTAAGTAAATTTCTTGCTGTGGACACAGCTAACAGTTTTGTGCAAGACAGCTAATATATTCAGCTACAAGCGAGATAATTGGCTGTGTACCTGCCTTTACAGTGGTGCTGTCTGTTGTTTTGTGTCAGCTGGAGAAGGTGGCCAAGAAGGAGTTGTTGGTATAGATACTGCTGCAAATGAATATCGTATCCAATACTCATTTTTAGCATCCATTATGCAACTATTTCAATCTAAGCACAGGCAGAACGCAACCGTGTCACTCTGCTGATCCCTGAGTTGCTGATGCTGTGGATGCAGGGCTAGGTTACCATTTTTACAGCCCTTACTGTATCAAAGTTGGTGATGGTCTCATCCATATCAGCCAAATCAGCACTGCATATGCAAATTCCATTGCCTTGTTCTGCAGGGGAAAGTGGACAGACCAACTGAGCCCATCAGAGAGCTCCGCCTCCGCTAATCCAAGTAGGGTTAATATGTGTAACCTTCGTTCTTTTAAGTGGTACCTGGGGGGATCTTACTGGCTGTGAGAGGAGAATACTGTAGCTTTTACGGATAGTAAAGGGTCTTTAACATTACTCTGATAATTTTGCTGTGAGGAGCAATAAAATGCTATTCCAATTGCAGTAACTTATGAAAAACGATATGTTGATTATCTTCAGATATATTAAAAGTCCAATACCCCATCTAAATTATTTGAAAGGAAGTAAAATTTTTTTAAATGTTTACATTTGTCATAATCACACTTTCACTGTGTGGTTCATCTCTAAGGACTCCACTTATTGCTCTTGTTCAGTTTCCCTCGCGTCAATTACCTGAACACAAGCCATCTTCTTGAGCAGTAATTCTGAGTCTATTTGTTACTTCCCTAATTCACAATAGTATTGCAAATTCATTGAGTTCCTGCCTTTTCTGTCTGCCTGCCTGTCTCAGTGGACTGCATCAAATAACTCACTCTGCCTGTGTTTCTGCATTTGGGTCCGAACTTCTGTTGCCTGTACAACTTAACTGTGACATCTTTCGCTGTAAATGTTTTTGCTGCTTTAAATGAATTTAGTAAAGGGAAATTACTATTTTCTCGATAATCTCCTAGATATTCAGGACAGGGCTACTTTGGAACTTAGGTATAGTATTTTTTGCAATTTGTGGTGTACAGTATTTAACTGAGTTTAGCTATAAGCCAAAAGCTATCACCGCCTACGCAACTGTAGTAGATGCCGACCTGCTAATGAGGACATTGGATCAAAAAACACATATATGGGTCATTTTGGAAGGCAAAGGCCAAGGACATCCACTGGCAGTTGGAGATCAGCAAAAGAGAGGGAACGTTAAAAAATAGCAGAAGATATAAGGAAACTGTAGAGGTGGAGGGACTCATTAAAACCAAGTACAACGAGTACCGGGCAATGGGTTACTCAGTGTTCACATGAAGGGCTTGTTTCTTGGCCCTGAGTCACATTTAATTAGCACTACAAGGGGCATCAACACTCCTCTGCATCTACAGTATTTGTGTGCCAAAAAGGAAAAGAAGAAAGAAAGAGATTCACAAAAAAAAGAAAAGCAAAAATGAAAACCAGACTCATTAACGGAATTCTGAAATTGCTCAGAGATGCTTGTCATTAATGGCAGAGCTGAGGGTCATGGCTATGTTCTTTCCTCTTTATTTCAGCAATTCACCCTCCTCTGTTATGTTTTCGCAATCATATGTCTGATATATAAACATATTCTTAGAGGCTACTCTCTAAAGTGACAGCATGCTTCAGTTGTCCATAAATTTTGGAGGATGTGCCAAAAGGTGGTATCCTCAGACAGCGACATGGCACTCAGGAAAAACAGCTGCCAGCCACTAACAGCACACAAGGGAGGTTTAGCTTGTCGGTTATCTTGCTAGTTATGTCCTTTCTTTTTGAAGCTGTTCAAGACAAACACAAGCATTTGAACTCATCTGACATTTGAAAGCACATAAATATTTATTTGCATCATCTTCACAAGCTCATGTATGTGCGAGTTTGTTTGTTTCCACCTTACAGTTATGTATATCACCTAAAGGCTGGTAGCATGTTAACATTATTGCAAGGAAAGGACAGAGTCACTTGTTGATTTGGTGGTTTTGCCTTATCCCCTTGTTTTTCTACTCTATTGACTTAATCAGAATCAAAAGCCTCTGGCTTTAAAGTCTGCCAGAGAAAATTGTGAGGCCATTCAAAACTTACCAGATACTGTATGAATAAAAACACTTCTTTATAAATGCTCGCATATGCATATAAATTATAAACATGTGCATCACATATGCAGGAGGTGCATCGTGGGAGGGAAACCTGATTCTTCTCAAGCCTCTAAAATGTTAAGTTCATAAATATAAATAAAATGCAAAGCAATTCAAACAAGATGGTTCAGTACTCTGTTTAATTTTGAATGAGAAATGAGTTTATGAGTACCCAATTAGAATGAATAGAAAACTGTGCAGAACAAGTACATGTCAATCACAGATTTTACAGGCTTTTTTCATGTATTTATGAACAGGGAAAAGCTTCTATCGTGTCATGGTCAAATATTCAAACATTATTTTATTGAGAAATTAAAACTATGTGTCTCTGCTGGTCATAGCCAGTCATTTTTTTACTTCACATGGCTTGTGAAAATACATGCAGCAGGCATGCTGTTTCTGTAAATAGTTAAAGAATACAATGAGCTCTAACAGAATAGTGCATACACTATTATGTAGGGATAGAAGGACTAAAAATACTAAAAAAATGTGCAGAGCTTGACTCATCAAAGTTCACCGGTGATGTTTCACCTTTTTGAAACTTCGACAATGTTTTAAAAATGGCATTTCAAATATGCATATTTTCTGTCTGGTTGGGTAATGGTTGCTGCATTTCCTCAGACCAAAGAACAAGCATTTTAAGGGGTCAGCCATTTATACACATTGTTTCTCTGTGACATTTTCTCATGGTTGCCTAAATGGGTTTGACCTCTTCCTCACTCCCATGGGTTTCCTTTTCATGTCAGCCAGTCACAGGAATAGGTGTTAAGGCAGCAGCTGGCAGGACAGGCCTTTTTCTTTTTCTTTTTTTTTTTTTACCAGATGATTGATTCCCTCGTCTCATAGCCCTGAATGGGTTAAACATCACCAGGACCTCTTATACAGAGAGATTGCATTTAGCTGCTGCTGCCAAACCAAATAGGCAACCAGTCAGTCTGGTAAAGAAGGAATGGAAAAATGAAGGAACGGAGGCATGGAGAGGGAAAACAAGAGAGAAATAAGGAGATATTTGACTGTTACCTGCCAGTTGTAAGCCTCTGTCCTCCTGCTAACTCTTTCCTTGCCCTTGTTACAAAAATAAATCATGGCTAATAAATTGTCCTGATGGCTTTGCCTGTTTTTCCTGTGACACATTTTTGCATCAATTTTCTGAAACAGACATTAAATCTGCCAAGCTTTGTTTGCTGTCAACAGCAGATGTCTATAATCTGTTCTGTTTTTTACATATTACTCCAAAGACAAAATAAAAGCTCCAATATATTATTGCATCACTATTACAATCCAGGTTGAACACATGTCAATCACATTACAAAGAACATCAAAACATTATCTATTTATCTGCACAGGTAGCCAGTAAAACTGACCGTAGCATTACAAATGTACAAAACATAATTCAGTCCTGTCATCTGACGTTGTCTTCTCTCTGTCTTGCAGGTAAAGTGCTTTATTAATCCCCATGGGTGCAGCCTCAGAGATGGCCACAGATGTGATGAGTAACACAGCTTTACTTCATGGGCCAATGTTGAATATGCACGCACAGCAAGAGAGACAGTCACTTATCTCAGTCACTGTGCATTAACACCACATGCACACCAATACAAACACACAGAAATATAAATAGAAAACATGGTAATGCATGGACATTGGATGCATGGAGACACATAAATGCAATAACATGTCAAGACTTGTGTTTAGCTACAGATGTGAGATATTCTTGACTTGCAATTGCAATTTACTTAATCTGCAAACGTTTAGCATTTACTGTATATACGAACTGAGTCAAAAGGTTTGTATGACATAACATAACACACCAGAGAGTCAGGGATTGACCTTTATTGTGAGTTTTTTAAATGTCTGCTTCTTCTGTACAACACCATAATTTGCACTG
>JAPZDY010000005.1:14401326-14422402 GCA_029783645.1 Ctenochaetus hawaiiensis
TGAAACTGTGTGAATCCTTTGCTTTGTTTGTCTCACTTCTTACTGAGTCACTATGAGCCATTGAAACGTAAAGTAAACTTGGTGGATTTGTTGGAAATGTTCGTAAGGTGATGAAGGTTCTGTGGCAGCTGCCGATATCTCCCCCGAGCACACAACACTCATTTGGTCGGAGCGTAGCACCAACTGAGAAGCGAAGCCAACTGTGAAATCCATAGCTGTTTATGATGAACGATGCAAAGCATTTCAAAATCAATCGGGATTTTAAACATGTTCTAGTGTACCTCCAGCTTTATTAAGAGTCCATTTCAACCAGATGACATTTTTATTTTCTCTGCTTCCCTTGCACCTTGATATTCATGTCATGTCCTCAGAAAAGCCCTAACAGGGAATAATTGGGTCTTGTCAGCCAGCAGGAAAGTTAGACCATCAAAGATAATTGCATGCTAATGTTCAATAAGCCTTGTAAGTCGCTGCAGATAAGTGTGGCTGCCAAACAGCCTTGCCAGGGGAAAGCACATCTAATCCCTTGGCTGTGGCCGGGGAAAATTAATACTAAGCTCCTTTGGCCAGACACTTCCAGTGTGGTGGTAGAAACAATTACACAACAGTCCACCACAGCACAATTAATGGATAACCGGGGTGCTGCCCAGATGTACACATTATAACAAAGATGCATCTACCCACTAGCTGTACAATTAAAAACTGTTCGGACGGAGTAGAAGTGGGCTGTTTGTTCGAGTTCACTGCACGATGGAGTTTATGTAGCGGGGCCCAATTGTTTCAGGACTCATATTCATCATTTTCACCAATCCACTGTGCTGTATCCTCCGTTTACATGGTGGTCTGTATCTCAGTAATAGCTAATTAAAATGTGCCACAAAATAGACCAAGCATATGAACACATCGTATATTGAAAAACTAGCGCTTTCAGAGGGGTTCTTTAACTATGAAACCACTAATCTTTGAATTTGGGGGATTTATTTCAGTTTAAAGTTTAATTATCGTTATCGTAATATGTCACTTGGAGGTAGGTAGCATTTTTACAAGGAGAGTTTATAACTAGGAACCTCAGCCTTGACTTTGCTGGATAAAAGGGGAGCTCAAAGAAATCATTAGCAAATGGATGCAGCTATCAGTGACTTTAGTAACTGAATTTTCTACCAATTACTCCATCAATAAATAGAGTAATCACATAAGAAATTATTTTGCTTAATGAGTAAATATTCCAAAAGAAAAGAAGACAGAGTTTATAAACTGAACTGAATTGGGTTTTTTTTGGAATAAATCAGCATTTTTGTTGCTTGAAATACATACAATGGAAAAAAAATCCGTCAAAATTGAACCAATTTAGTGATTGAAGTGTCAATTTACTTTCTGTCTTTGTGGCGCTTGTAGGAGGAATAAACAAGTGACAGGAAGTGTGTAGTATTGTGCTAATTTACTTTTACAATAGACACACTGTGTGCTGTTTTCTGTTTGTTCTGGCTTGAGATGAAACCAAATGAAGAACACTTTCCTTCATTTTCTCTGTCCCCTCCCTCCTCCCTCCTCCCTGATTTTCTCTCCCTTCCTCCATTTTGCAAACTGAACCATCAAGTATCATCAAACAACATCTTCATATTATCTGTCCATGGTGTAAGTTCACTCTGTGACAGCAGCAAACATCAGTGTAAAACACAGTGGGCTGTGTACAGATATATGGATTATAGATAGCTTTGATACAGGCAATTTTAGAATGATGACTTTTAGTATTTGAGTTTCTCAAGGAATCATTTCTGTTATCTTTATCAGCTCCTGAAGCTGAACAAATTCACTTTAAACAAAATGTGCCTCCAAGAGAACCGTACTAATATCAACAGGATATTATCAAGCAAGAGGTAATAATAGAGGGAAATTGAAGGAGCAAACACTTAAAGACTGTCTGTTGTCAAAGCAGGAAATAACACAGTGATTTTAAAAAAAAAGGCTACCGAGGGCTTGAAGAAGTAAGTTGTTTAGACGTTTTATAAGTGAATACTGTTTGTTTGAACCCTATGGCTTTAGAAATACCAGCAAAGACAAAATGTATGTGGGAAACAGGCACAGAGCAAGTAAATAATTCAAAATTCACTCCCTTCATCTCATCTTATTCATACTCGACTCAAGTAACTTCATTATTTACAGGCAAGTGTAAAATGTGCCAGTGACCTTTTGATGTTCCCTGTTCACGGGTGATGAAAGTTAGTGATTTCTTACTTAAATCAAGTGAGCCAAAAGTCCAGCCACTGCCTCCAAAGAGAAAACCCTCTCATCTCTCTTTCAAGCTCCCAGTGAGTTTCTTTAGTGCTTCCCAGGGAAATGTATGTAATATTTAATAGGAGATCTAAGTAGCAAAAAAGTTTGTTCAGATATAATGTAAATGAATGGGGACAATATGATTTGTCCAACTTATATATCTCAATTTAAGCGGTTCTCTCCTTCTCCTTATCTTCTCTCTCATTGCCCTAATAGTTATAACACAGTGTCTACAAGCACACATACTTATTGCATACAAAAACATGCAATGTTTAGTAACTCACTCGTGCAACAACATCACACTCCATTTTCCATTCTGACCAGCGCAGCTCTCCGCCACATGGTTATAAATTGCTCAGTCTGATTTTGTAGCACAAGACGCATTTGATCTCTCCTCTAATAAGAACATAGATTACAAGCAACACTGAATTCACTACCTGAATCCAAGCTGATTGCTTGGCCCGCCTGTGTGTTAGCTTATATCTTTTTAAGCGTCAGCGCCTGGCTATTTACATTCATCCGCTAAGCCTTAAAACAAATTATAATCGATCTGAGGCGTGATGAAAAGGTTGGTCCCGCTGCAAATGAAAAGGAATGCAAGGTGACAAGGACAGCAGAATCACACACAGTGACGCTCTGAGTGTGTGCTGTAATAAAAAAAAGCACAATAACCCATACGTCTAAGATGCCTGAGCAGACCACAAACTTCTCAGTTAAAATCTGGCCATAGATCTTTGTCGCAGCCCCTTTCTCTTCAAACTGTTTTCTTTCAATCTGTTGGCTGTCAGTGTTGGTAAAAGTCTTTTAATAATGCAGCTGACAATATTTTATCTGGTGCTGAGAAGAAGTCATTCAAGTTGATTGAAGTTTTGATCAGGTAAGCTGAGTAAATTGCTGTTTCTATTACTACTAATAACAAATACACACAAAGTCAGTCAAACTGGCTTCTAAAGCATGGGACTTCTCATGTCTTTGAGTAGTTTCTTGCAGGATCTTGTCTTGTCACTTTTTAAACTTTTTTTACCTAAAGTAGAGAATACATTTTTGCACCAATGTTTGCAACCAAGGAGGAAAAATAAATAATCATCATTTGAATTATTAACTGTCACAACTGTTTGTTATGGTAGCATAACTGCAGCCATTAAGATGATTTGTAGAAAATGCTGAAATTTGGCTGAATAAATTACATGAATGAGAATATTTTCACTTTATGTTATTTTAAATGGAGAGGTTATACTTTCGATGATTATTTGAGACTCTTAGATTGATTACTGGGCATTAAGCGTTTAGTGTCGTACATCAGGACTGTTCATTTTCTGTCTAGTTCTTGATACCAAGCATAAAGCCAAGTCTGTATCAACACCTTTAAATAAAACTTTTTAAATGTTTGTTTCCATTTGGAACACATGTGCCTGTGCAAATACTGAGCTAAATAAGGAAAATCATATATTTACATATCTATATATTAATCTATAATTACTTTAGATAAACTTAAACAATACAAACAAAAGCATAAACATTTAAATAGAGCTCCAACCTAGAAGTCCAGCTCTTTAAAGTTCTGTGTTTGGGGTTAGTGTGAGTTGTGCATTCTCAGAGGCTTTGCCTGCAAGCGATGCCTCGAGGTAGCTAAAATGCATCTGATAGAGTTCACACTGAGAGTGCAGAAGCTTCACTGAGAAACATAAGGTTTACAAGCTTTGCATGCTAGTCAAGGTAGTATTTTAAATCCAAGTAATAGTAGTATAACAAAAAATCAGTTAATATCCCATCATATCCCCCATTTTCAATCTCTCCATCGATTGTTGTGACAATGGAGGTTGGTACCTCAGAAAGGACCAATGAGGAACAGTGAAGCACTTAGACAATGAAATGCCTCCAGCAGTGTCTTCTTGTCATCTTGATGTCTTCCACATAAACATTCAGCCTGTCTGCTTGTCACCGTGTTCCAGTGATTTAATGGAATAAATTATCACACCGTGCTGACAGCCTCAGACATGTCTGTTGTATGTAACATGCAATATTTTGAATGACAAATCATGTCACTATCTGACAGGCTGAGAAAAGAGTGAAACCCACAGATGCTCGCTCATAGAATGACATTCATTCTGCATGCAAAATGATTATAATGAATATGTGTTGCACCGAGTAGCTTTTTTTTTCTTCATCAGGGAAACTCTTTGTTCACTCTCTAATTGCAGCAGGGCCCCTCTGACATGTATGACATTGACTGAAGTGTGACAAACATGTGGCTTAGGTGGGACAGAGCTCACTGCGCCACAACATTTTCTTGTGAGGAAAATTGACTGAGATAAAACATTAGTAGCAACCCACTGTGCAATCAGCTCTCCCACAAAAATACATATTCTATATACAAACACTCATATACACACACACACATGTGCATCCAGTCCTATGTTCCACCTGTGGAAAGCACCATGTCCACAAGCCTGCTGAGAAATCATTTCCCAGGCAAGCGAGCGAGGCAATTCCATCGCAGCGAGGAGGAAAAAAGGCTTTTTTAATGGGGAAAAATGGGAGGCAGGGGAAGAGTTAGCAGTAGCAGCCAGGATAATTGATGGCAACTGTTTGGGGACAAGATTAAGATTCATGGGTAGGACCACACATGGGGGCTGGAAAACCGTATGCGTTGGAGGCATGAAGGATATAAGGCAACACTTTGACTGTTCTGCTGGCTTAATTGATAGACTGTCGTCCCAGATGCAGCGTAAAAAAAGGGGGAAACAATCATAAAGGATTTCACTTTTTTCTAGAATGGAGGCTAGAATGGATCCCAACACCTGGGCCCAAATTGAGAAGGACAAAGAGAGAGAGAAAGAGAGAGAGAGAGGGAGGTGAAAAAAGGGGGGGAAAGAAAATGGTGGAAGCCCAGAGGCGAGAGAGGGAGCTTTGCTTGTGGAAGGTCAGGTGGTCTTATCCCCAGACTTGCTGGAAAACGGCTTGTGAGGAAAGTGTGTGAGTTACAGTCTCCCACAACTCAACAACTCAACAACTACCCTTGAGGAGCCTCTTAGCAGTGTGCTTAACACACAACTGCCCCCGTGAAGCTGCTCAGCAGCCAACAATAGTAAATGCATCTCCTGCTGTGTATGTGATTTTGTGTATTAAAGTTAAGTAAGATGTTGTAAGAAGTTAACTTAACCTTTTTTTTCCCCAGATTATTAAAATATCTATATTTGAATTGGACGTTCACACAACATCTTACCTTATTTTGCACCTATTAATACCTATTAGCCCATCCTCCAGTGACTCTTTAATGCTTTATTGAGACAAATAGCTCTCAAGGAGGACAGATATTTAATCCTTTGCACCTCTATAAGGTGTCTCTCTTGCAGCAACTTGCAGGTTTACCCTTGGTTAGAATCTGACCCACTGAACTGATAGTAGTTCATACTGTAGCAAGAATGGTAGAGAATTTAAAGGAAGTCGTGCACAAAATGTAATATTATAAAGATCAAAATTGAGGGGAGATGTAATAATGGGGGTCGAAGCTAGCAGGAAATGAGAGGAGACAAAGGTAAAGTCAGATGTTAAAGGTTGTGAATGTAATATTTTAGCATCAGTGAGTCTCTACAATATCAATTTCCATGTAGTTTCTGTAAAGAAATTACATCTTTTGTGAGTGTGCTGGCCTCTGGTTTGAACACTGCATTTTATACTTTGTGTCTACTGTCAGATTTGGCTGCATGCTGGATTGTTTTTATAAGTTATTCTTTTTTTTTACTTTCAAAAATTAACATTAGTTTGTTCAATAGAGGATTAGAACTATGAAGACTGAACTGGTTAGCATGCATACATGTGCTTGTGTGTGTAGTCTCAGCATGTTGTCCCATAATTTATGTCAGCGCCTGTGTGAGACTGAATCAGAATAAACCAAATTTTATCTCTAAAGCAACATTGTTTGTGTGTGTGTGTGTTCGTGTGTTCGTGTGTGTGTGTGCGCGTGTGTATTTTCCTGATCACCCCCCTGAGGTCCAGCCAAGTTCGTCAGCATGTTACTAGAAACAGAATAGCTCAAGGCCAGCGTCACAGACACGCATGCCATGCACTATGTATTCTCTCCTTTACACACACATCCCACACCATCACACATGCAGATACACACATATGCACCAATTTAAGATGTGAGCTGTTCATTTGACCCCATTGCTCAGCCTATCTACTGTCTCTCTTTCACAGACTATTGGGATATAAACCACCTCAGGGGTTTACTGTTTCTACTATTAGCATATAAAGAGCATAAATTTCACCCAATGTCATGTTGCAGGAAACTTCTGAGACTGCAAGAGCAAAGGCAAAGCCTCCCTGGGTAAACTTAAAAAAAAAAAGCCTGTGATTGGAGAGCCTTTGCCTCAAGCTCAAGTAAAGTCAGGTCGTTTTGCCATTAAATACAGCATTCACACATAAAGCCAAGAATGCACATGAGTAGAAATGAACTCCAACACACAGGCACGTGTACTATATGCATAGTGAATCTGCACATACAAACACAAACAGATTTGGCTGCATGAAGGAGTTCAACTGAAAATCACTCTCCACATGTTGAGAGTAACTAGTTGTTTCCTGCTCAACAAGCTGAACTTGTCATATGTCACTTCTTTGAGAAGCAGATCTGGCCCATCATAGAGAGGGTTAAACAGACTGTATCAACATTCGGCTCACTCACACTTAAACCAAGCTCTTAAACCACATAATGTTCGCTGGTTGAACCTAAGAGCAACATCTAGTCTCAGCGTTATCTGAAGCAGCAGCCAATTTTTCCACCTAAGGAAATCTCCATCCTCTTCCTCGGTAATGAGGGCCCTGGAGAAAATTGCAAAGGTGCTTTTTTGCTGGTATAAAGTTTCAAAACGCTCCATAAATTATGTGTATCTCATTGTAAGCATCCAACTTAACCCGATTAATTTTGCCCTCCAGTGGTTAAAGCATAATGGGTATTATGGTGGGCCAGTCAGCAGCTGGTGGCCATGCACTCAAGCTCAGAGACAGTTTTCCTAAGCTAATTATGAGGTTGCAAAAAAGGCCTGTATATAGATCTATTTGAGAATGTGTTTCAAAAAGCTGTCTGCACATTAATTTCAAATGTACCCTGATTTCAGTGGTAGTTAAATGAAAAAAACTGTCAAAGTTAAAGCTATTAGCTTCATAAACACTATATATATACAAAACCTGGCATTTAATTTGACTTGCTCCTGTTACAGTCACAGAGAGGTTGTTGTTACCAACACTGATCAGAGCTTGTGCTTGATAACCAGTCAAGAAGGGAAAGATGTAAACACTGATCTTGGTTTAGTGTTCACTTTTTGTTTTAATTATTGCTTTGTGTTTTTATATTCAAACCCCTCAAAGATAAAGCTGTGTCATATTGCATCATGTCAGCAATTTAATCGACATCCTTTTACATCCTGCGTGAGGAAAAAATCAACCAGATAAAATGAGATAGTGCTGGTAACTGCACTTTTCATAGTCATTGCTCGCTTACCTCAAATGTTTTGAAGCTCCTTAATTTTCTGTAATCTTCCCTGAAAAATGACCAAAAAATTAATGCTTGGAAAACAGCACCATCGATCACTGCTGCCAAACAGTGTTTATAATTGTACCTAATAAGTAGTTGCAGTGGTAACCAGCAAAATATCTTGAATAATGAAAGAAGAAAAGCATCACACAGACTATTTGACTGGTTTGGATTGATAAATTCACACAGCTTTAACCCCAACTTTGAATACCAAAACATAAGTTTCTTACATTTAAATGTCTTTTTATATGATGGGCAAATAAACATGTCATTATATTTAGAGATAAACATTTTTTATAACTCTTTGCAAACATTTAACTTGAATGGAGATTTTTATGCATTTTTAAACCCACAAACCAGGGGGAAAAAAGGCCAATATCATTATAATTTGGCTATGGCGCACTGAAGCCTTATTCATTTAAAATCAATTTAGTCAAATTTCAAACAGAGTTTAGTCTAAAACTTGCATTCTGAACTGTTTTCTGATAAGTGATTCGGGTTTGGAAGATGCAGTTTTATGTTATGAAGCTGAGCTCAAACTGAGGGTCATCTTTGCACATTTGTTTAGACAAACATTTACTAGTTAGTACAAGGCCTAAAAGGCTATTCACTAGACCTGCTGTCTGCAGTGCATTCAGTCCAGAAGAAGCAGCCAGAGGATTTGGGGTAATGAGGTATGTGTCAGTGTCAGCCAATCACTCCCCTGTGATTTGGATGGATTTTTCTTGTCTGGAGACTAAACCCTACAGAGAGCAAGGTGTTGAGAGAGAATAAACGGATGAGGCACAGCCTTCCTAATATTTACTAGTTATTTCTCCAGGTTTTCCAACAAAAACATTCCTAGAAAAAAAAAGTTGTGTTCAAATAAAGAAAGAAAATGAAATGATAAATAGTTCCAGCTTGCGATTGGCCAGCACAATCTATGAGACATTTTCTTCAATAATCCTTTTAAATATGCTTTGTTACATGAGTGCTTATTGCTTCCTTTTAACAACACCAGGCTTTCTTATTTACAGCTATATTATCACTGAGCACTTTGTCCCACCTGACACTACCTGTGAGTGAATACAAGTTAAATAATCGTATAGTATAATAATAACTGATTGATAAAAAAGTAAAGATACATAAAAAGATGTGTGTATTAGAAAGTCTGTTGATGCCTAACAAAATAATATAATGGGAGGTAAATAGATGTTTACTCACTTTTTCCAAGATTCTTATTTATATATGATATGTGGGTGAGTAGTGGGCTCTTATTGCTCTTATTTGCTCTTATTTGCATTAATTTTCATATATTCATATAGATGTGAATCATATGGATCACACTGTCAACCTGCTAACTAACTTTAGCAATTTGTGTTTTGGTTTAAAAACCACACAAATAAGCACACATCATCACATAAGTTGGTGAGCAAGTTAGCAAACTATTGCTTATTTGCACATCCAGCAGAAATGGTGCAAAACTAGCATTCATTTCAAGTTGTGTTTCACCTGACAAACATACTTAACTTATATTATGGATATTTATTCTCATCCGTTTTTGGCTCCATTACTTTGTAAATGTTTGACTTTCTTTGCCCACCAGTGGCTTGTTTTGTCAGTCTGCCACGTGGTGCTGGGCAGGTAGTTTGTTTTCTGTTTATCAGAGCTTGTTTACCGAGAACAGCTGCACACTGCGGGACAATTCATGAGGACAATGAGACTGAACACTTCAGAAAATGTTCTACTCATATCTAGAAACCTCTTAGTCATACTTGTAATATATCAGATACATGCAGTGTAGCCTGGCTCTGCTGCAGGCTATCCACTGTGTAAAAATTCAGCAAGGTGATGTGGCTGCGTGCACCAGCATGAATGCTAATTTATGGCAGACCATATGGTGACAGCGACAGAGTTGTTGGTAGGTGACCAGAGCTCAGGGGGCAGGGAAAGGTTAACGTTACTGGACTGTGCTGTCATCACGAACACCCTAGTTATTGTTTTTGATGCTTATTAAGCCGCTCAGCAGATGGACAATAATCTGTGCAATGATTACCATCAGAAGCAGTGGCTTGTAACTCATATTTAGCCAGCAAAGCTCATCTGGGTGACATTAGGAGAGAATAGACAGCTCTGACCTCCAATTTGGGGCGTTTTTTTACTCGATGTGCCTGAGAGGAAAATGCAGAATTTTTGTTGCGTGTATAAGGCAATGTTTAAGTGCAACTTCCACAAGGTCCTCCTGTTTATTCAGGGCACGTTAGGCAAGCTCAGCTATTGACAGTGTTTACTTATGGAAGTGACATTTGCAACTTTATTTAATTCAGTCAGTTACTGGCTATTGGGATGACCTTTTGCTGGATTCCCTGGCAGAGGCCTATAAACCTCGGAGACTCGCCAGCTTTATAGGCATTCAATAATCGCACAAGGCACTATTGATGAAGTTGCTGTGTGCACTACCTATGAAATGAATTGGCCAAGGAGCAGAAACCGCAGCGGTGCAGTGTCTACGTAATCCTGATGAGGATTTATGAAATTAAAATTGACGAAAATGCAGCTCAGGGGCATATTTCAGCCTCACTGCAAACATTTAAACATTTAAACAAGTATTTGAAAAAGTACTCACTATTTGCATTCCATTCATAGCTGAACGCGAAACTGTTATTGTGTCAGGCAGTGATGGATGGGTATGGGGGACGTCCGTTTGGGACACATGGGGGCTGCATGGAAGCATGAAAACCAGCTACCCACCCATCTGGCCCTCCTTCAGTCTATCTATCTATCTTTTTGTCACCATTAAAAAACAAATAAAATGATAAATAAGTACTATTCACTAGCTTACTGATTTTTACAGAGCATTGCAGAATTCCCTTCCAGACGATATACATTGAACCACAAATGCATTGCTCCCATCGGCTCGTAATCTTCTCATTAATTACATATATTGAGAAAAATCTGAGTTACTATGATTCATTGCCTTAATCCATCACCTCTAAGAAAAAAAATCCCTGCAAACAAATTAAATCAATTTACTCACATGGACAAATGTACTATACATATAGAGCGGGGACGCTGAGTCTCATTGGAATTCTCTGCTTTAACACATGCTGTGGAATAAAATCCATCACACAGATAAGATGGATTTTCTTTTATAGAGCAGCCGTAAGTTTAAAACACTATGAAGATTCATTTGTTCTCGCAGTCTATTCCTGCATCATAGGCAGTATGTTTAACAGTCCACAACTCAGCACCTTATAGTATGACATCCTGGATAGGCAGGCCGCACCAGTGAGTGTGCCTTATGCAACCTTCACCCTGATATCCGGGGCTCAGATGTAACATATAGAGCATGGAGACAAATGGGTTTGATCATGCAGCGAGAACAGGGAAATACATCCTGAGGTGTGTTATTTACAACCTGCCCACACATACACACACACACAGGCAGACATATCACCAGTAGGATCACCAAGCTTTGCAGTAAACCTGCAACAGTTCACACCTTCGCTATATACACTCCACACAGCACAGATGGTTTCGTTGTGGTTCACCTGGCACTCAGCACCATCTCAAGTTCATGCAGAGCTATAGGATTTCGTGGTGTTTCATTAAAAATTGCATGTGGAAAAAGCGAACAACGGTGACATAAATAAAAAAGTATAGGGATTTCGCATGGGTCTAGAGAGGTTTCAAAAGCCAGGCGGCTCTCTGAAGGCATGCAAGCGAAGGGGGATGGGTATAAAAAAGTAAATTTCACCGCACATCACATGCCACAATGCCCCTTTCCTCTGATCTCGGCGCCCTGCCCCAAGGGTGCAATAACAGTTTATTACACCTATCCTCACTTTCTGACCCCCCCCTCCATACTCTCCACCCAGCTTCCCTCAAGCCCACGCTAACTGTTATTGAAAACACCCAGGTCTGCTATATATCATTCCTGAGCAGCACATTATGCTATGTGCAACCTAGCTAATCACCACCAGCTCAAGCGGCTGCTGTCCTGGCCACATTGGAACAGTTCAACTTATCTAATACCTGCTTGGATGTGGAAGTGTTTAAACACAATCCCATTTGTCTTTACAGCCTGTCTCGCCTTCAGGCAAAATCCTCCTTCTCAAATATGTATCAGAGGTGTAATGGTGGGGAGTAAATAGGAGATGGAATTGAAAGATTTTGCCACTGAATGCCTGTGTGGAGAAAAAGGGTAAATGAGTCTGGCCTTTTAGTTTATTGCTAGCCGAGAGGGTGGTTGCAAACGTTCAACTGAACTGAGGCAGGTATATAAAGTGTGAAAAGTAAAGGATTGTACAGTGTATAGTAGGATGTATAAGGGATCTTGTGAATACACAGTAAAGATTTTTCAGGGTGAAGGTGTTCAGAGAACAAGGTAGCAACTTACAGGTCAAAGTGACAGTGTGACATGAATTGGAAAAGGATGTGCCAGCTCCTCACACTGATGGTGCCAGTGTCATCAAAAGGGTGCAGGTGGGAGAAACTCTGCCATGGAAATACAATGCAAACTATATTAGAATGTCTTAGAAGAAAAAATATCAGCATCCATATGTTTAAGTTGTCCACAATTCACTTGCTTTACAAAATATGCTTAAATAAAAACCAGAGAGGGAATGAAATGCTGTGAATGTGGCTTGAGCCTCATATCCAGATAGGGACACTTGATGTCAGTGACGGCTTCTGCAAAATCTCACTTAGAAAGAACTGCAAAAGTAACAGGGGATTGCTAGTTGCTTGTTGTTTCGGTTTGTGCACAAATCCATTTGATTCCACACAGACTCAACATAGAGATTTGGGGATTTATGTGTGTTTTTTTTTTCTCAGTCTGTGTCTGATATATATAAGTCTGTGTATGTGTGTCTGTGTCTGTGTGTGTTTTCATGCTAGAGCGGGCAGGAACAGCTGATTGGACAGATGGTGTGTGTCGTCATACGGGGTGGTGGCAAGGTGTGTGATGGGTGGATGTATGTCTGTTTAATTACTTGTCAAGTGAGCAGCCCAGCTAGCTGCTAAAGAGCTTTTTCATGTGATCTGTGTGCCCCGAGGGGAGATGTGAGGTGGGGGTGAGGTGCAGTGGGGTTCAGTGACTCTCTAGTCTTATTTGACCAGGCCAGCTGAGCAGGTGCTGCAGCTCAGCGTCCGTGGCCTCATGTTAACATCCTATCCAAATGATTTTTGTTCCACAAGTCTGACTCCTTCCCCCTCATAACTTTATATTATAAAAAACAAAGGTTGCAATGCACAAGTTGTTTGTCGATTGCATTTAAATGCAACCTTCATATCTTATCAGGCTGTCCAATACTGAGGTATTTACAACATAACACAAGCTATTTTCTCAGTCAAAACTGTTGGAAAAGTGGGACCTGTTCTCAAACCAAAACAAGCTACAGCTGTAGTTCTATTAACAGCGATTTTTTTCCTCTGTCCCTTGTGTTCTCCAGTATGTGCTGGTACGGAGAACAAGCTGAGCACGTTGTCAGACCTGGAGCAGCAGTATCGCACCCTGAGGAAGTACTACGAGAACTGCGAGGTCGTGATGGGCAACCTTGAGATCACAAGCATTGACCGTAGCCGGGACTTGACCTTCCTCAGAGTAAGTACTAAAAAAAATAATAATAATAATGTAATGTTCTGAATTTTTATGCCCAAAACGTGCTTGATTATATAAAAAGCTTTAAAAACCTTTTTTTTGGTTAAACAGCAGCTGGTTGGATTGGAGGGGCTACAGCCAATAACAATCTCAGTTTACACAAACAGAGGCAGAGTTACCCTCTTTGGCATGGTATGCCTTACATTTAAAAAAATATACATTACATACATTGTATTGCTAAAATTATGAACAAGTTAATCAATAGTTGACTGACCTCTGTCGTACCAGCATAAATTGACATCCTTTTTTAGTGCCATTATTGCACCTGCTGAGAGCTGAAACAAAATTATTTCACTGCATCTTGAGTCTTTAAAGTTTTCTTTTTAAAATTGGGGCAAACAAACACAGCCTTTCTAATGTTTTGTAAAAGGTCCCTGTACACAGCTGTGCTCTGTCTGCGGTTTTCAGTAGATAATAACCATCCAAACAGCCACATCCTGCATTGTTCCTAAAAGTTACTGTATAACTCTGAGTAAAAAGTTCAGGCTGAACTTTGTCACCGTTGTCTTCTCATTCGACCTTGCTGCCCACAGAATTCCCCGTGCTCAGATCCTTCTCAGCCAATCAGTACTCAGATTAGCACACAGACAATTATAAGTGGCGAGAAAAGTTTTTTTTTTTTTTTTTTTTTTTTTCCAATCAGGGGTAATCAGACTTCCTCTCCTCTCAGAGTGTCAAACTGATTGTGCGCTCGTACCATTGAGGTCTGAGGCGGAGAATAATCAAAATCTAAATAACCTGATCCGGCTAATCTAATGCAATATGATTCACAGGCAGAGAAGGAGAAGGGCGGTTGCACTGAGAAAAAAATTACTGCTTTTTCAGAAAATGTTCAGATATTAGTGAGCAATTTTTCATATCATCTTACTGATTAAAGCTATCTGAACGAGGTACAGATATGACACATGGTAACAGTCATTTCTGGCGCTAGCTATCGGCAACAGTTGGATGTTGTAAATGAGTGAGAAGAAGCTGAGGCAAACACTGTGCTCAGATGCTGACAAAGTAGGTGGAGTTTTGGGGGGGGGGGGGTGCTGCACACTTTCATTTTGGTTTGATGGACACATGCATACACACAGAAACACAGTGTCAGGTGATGACAGCCTCCACCCCCCTTCAGGGGCAGGAGCAGTAATAGTGTGGTAATGAGAGGTCAAAAGGAGAAGTTACTGTAGTGAAATTTAAAGAGTGAAAAAGAGCCTTTTTTTTGGTGAATTCAGCTATTACTCTTGACCTTTGTTGGCCCTCCACTTCTCAAGAACATCACCCTGGACCATTCAGACTGCACCCCACACTGCTAACACCATCCAACTCCAATTGATTCCAGTCCATCTGGGGGGCTGGGGAGCTCCCCTGGTGTTACGCTAAAGTGCTGACTGCATTAATGGGCCAGTAACTGGGCTACAGAGGCGTTTTTTGTTGTTTTTTTCAGAGAAGGCATTCAGCCAACAAGGCAAGCTGTCTTTTCATATTTTCCTCTTCTCTTTACAGCAGTGATTTAAAGTTAATATGAGAAAAATCATTTGTTTACATCAGGTAAAAGTAACGAGACAGCTCATCTTCTCTTGTGTTCCTCACTTTGTATGGACAGACAGATTCAGATTGATCAAAGCAGCGAAATAAGACCGAGTCATTAAGTGTTCTACATTGTGCAGAGCAATGCTGACAATGCCCCCCGTGATGCCAAACAAAAACAAGATGATATTAAGAAAGAGGGAGCGATAGATGGTAATGTGCTACTATTAGACCCCTGCAGAGGTAATAGGCCCTGCTGACTTAGATGAAAAAAAGACGGAAGAGGGGAGAGACGCAGTTCAAAAACCAAGTGTGATTGTTGTTTAACTACACAACACCAATTTGTACTTTAAAACAACTTTCACACCTTTAGGGCTTTTTGGTTTGCTTTTAACAGTGTCTCATCTTTACAAGCCAGAGGCACTTATTTGCAGGTTGAGGTTAAAGATGCTATAGACTTACACTGCCCTCTTTACCTGCTCCTACATCACACCACAACTCATTTACAAAAGGGCTCCCTGTGGCGCCGGCTTGCCAGGTTCCTCCACCTCTCCATGGTTGGCAATTAACATGGGCTAATTGAAGATGCTAATTAGGAACACAGGGTGCCAAACAGCAAGGGAGCAAGAGGGCAGGGTGCAGGGTGTATTTTTAGGGGATATTATTATTATTATGATAAAACACATTAATAACACGGTTCCCCAGGGAGGGAGAAAACTTCACCTTGAGCTAGAGAAGACGGGAGGGAGTGAAGAAGAAAAAACTATTGTGCAGCAGCTTACCATACCACCTGTCTCTGGGAGGTGATTGAAACTGATGCCTGTGCATTGGCTCCTTCTTTTCAAGATAGTCAAGAGATTGATGGCTGCCTCCCAAAGCCCCTCAAACAGCTTTAGCAGTAAATAGAGTCCATCTTCCAAGCTGCCTGCACGACAGATGAATCAACCCCCGTGCTGTGATTAATAACTGCGTTTCAGCGTGAAGACTTTCTCCCCCAATCTCATATATTCAACAACAGCAGTGAGCTTTAACCACATGCAGCATTGGCATGTTCGAACTTTAAATCACTCCTAAATCAATAAAATCTTTGAATCTTTCTCCGTTATTACAAGTAAAAACATACATTTGTGTATTTAATGCATGCACACTGAGGAATGGAAATCACAAGTTGTAACCAGCCCAACATGTTTTAGTGTGAAGTTATTCTTTTGGTGAATGGCGCACAAAGGAAAGCAAACACACAACTTTGGTGTCTCTCTTTTCCCCACATGCCACTTTCTCACATACACTCCTAAACGGAATCTGTGATTATGAAATATTAATTTTTTCCCCCCTCTCCTCCCCTCCTCTTGGTCTCAGTAGGAATTAGGAGCCACACAGCCAGATTGGATTGTTTGTCTTGTCATTAGTAAACATGTAATTTTCCTCTCAATATTAATGTGGTGATCAGATTGCTTACCATCCCAGCACCAATTCACTGACTCCCCACATCTGTCCCTGTAGTTGAAAAATAAATTATGGATTCATGATTTACAAATAATATAATTAATATTTCCAAAAGGGTTTGTGTTTTCAGTGTAGGAAAAACTGAAAGTAAGGCAAAGGGTCTGGACAAAAAGCATCTTACATTGCAGATGATTGAGAATACATTCTTTTTTCTTTACAACCTCTTTTTCCCCCCTTATTTTTGAAGGATATTAATTACTTGCTTCATTTCTAGTCGTTTTTGTCTTTTCTTTTAAGGTATCTGCAAAAAACATCCACAATATTTTTCAATATAATTGGGTTAAGTTCAACACAACCACAAACAATATCCTTAAAATCTATCTTTGGGCTTAGGAAAACAACGCAAAAAATAAACACAATGCAAAAACATTTATATCAGCAGGTTGCACTGCACTGAAGTGGCATTTAAATATGTTTCTGGCCAGCTGTTAAATGCAGTGTTTAATGGTGCAACAAAAGTAGAAGCAGCATGCAATACATTATGTTTTCATCTCTCCCTCTTTTGCTTGGATGGCTCATGCTACATGCCTTCACAGGTGAGGCTTGTTGGAAATGAGGTAGGTGGTCAATATGGCCCTCAGTAACACTTGTGTGAAGTGTTCACTTGACCCTGTGTTGAAAACCCTCAGATGTCATATTGATGTATACCAGATGGAAACCACTGTGAGAGCACCGGTGAACAGAAATAACCAAGAGAGCTCAGTGTGACGAGATATTAAATGTGTCTGGTAGCTTATGTTAGCAAAATAACACACTGTTTTGAAAATGTCAGAAGGACAAATCTACATGCAAGCAAATCTGCTCAGTCTAATTTAAAATTACTGGTATTATTATTAGTAATAGTGTTTTTTTCAATTTTTTTTTTAAAAATGAGATATGGTGGCATTTATAAGCTGGGACAGTTCGGGACAGCTGGGTGATGTTGACTTTTTATTCCTTAATCCACTAATGCATTTCTGCTTAATTTTATCTGTTTATTATTTCTGCATGATGTTTTTTTCTTATTATTTTTTTCCTGACTGTCATTGTATCCTCCTGCCTCAGGCTGCCTTCATACAAGTAAGAGGTTGCAGATTCAGATTCCCTCTAGAACAGCCCCCTTGATCAATTTTGTCTGAAGAAAAATGGCATTGTGCCGATTAGGTCCCCTCTTACCGTGCTGTCCAGCATCTGCCCACTCTCCCAAAACCCCATTGAGCCTGTAGACAGCAGAAATGAGCAACTGTTTTGCTTTACAGAATCACTACCTCAGAAACACAGACAACACAGGCAGGCAGTGAATTTTTAAATAAGCATTAAGGGCCAAGGAAAAGCTGTGGAGCGCAGACAGTCTGACCTGAGGTGTTTTTCTATGCTGCAGTGCTAACAGTGACCGTATAACCCATGATCAAATGTTCTGTTTCCCTGCAAGGATATAGAATACACGTGCTAGAAAGGTGTGAATGAGAGTAATCACAGAAATAAGAAGCAAGAAGAGGAGAATATTTTGATGATTAGTGCTTGCCTTTGAAAGCATTAAGTGTCAGTTTCAATAAAGAGGCCAAAGCTAAAGTTCTATTTTGCTAAAACTAGCAAAACTGCAGGAAATAAACAGCAACCGTCTATGAGCTGAACTGCATCCCTTTAAGTTTATAGCTCACTTAAAGCATAGTTTTAGCTTGCCAGAGGAGGTGGACTGACCATCTGGGTCTGTGGGCAACAACCATCTGAAAACCCTGCTGTGGCACGACCGACTGCCATTTGTGTTGGCTAAATTTGTAGATTTGTGTGTATGCGTGTGTGTGTGTGTGTATCTGTGGGTATGTATGGCAGGATCATAAATTCATGTCAAATCATGAGTCCATCTTTGTTTCCTCACCACTTCTGTTCTGATATACTCCACCTTTCAGACAGTAATCAGGCTCGCAGTAACAGACCGATTGCTGGTTCATAAATCGCAACTCTGTCGACCCCACAAATTAACATTATGCTGCCTTCAGGTGCCTGTCAGAAATATATCAGTCTTACAATTTGTGGGTGATGGGACGATAAAACAAAAAATGCAAGCTATGATTATTTCAGCTGGTGGTTTCAAAATATAAAGCAGCACGAGTAAATACAAAACACCTCATCAAATGTTGCTCATTTATTCATTGAGGGGTAATTTTTTTTTTTTCTGATACAGAACACACTCGTTAGGAGAGTCTGAATGAGAGAAATCACAGAAATTAAAGGTAAATTGAAGGTTATGCAAAGGGAGACTTTTAATGAAAAGATTATACAAAATGAAAACAGGAAATTGAATGCTTAAACTGTATTTTCAGCCATTAATTTTACTGTTGCCATTTGTTATCACAACCCAGTGAGTCTTTCATATGCTGCCCGCCTCCAAATAATATTTCCCACTGCATTTGAAAGCAGCATCTATTCCTGCACTCCATCTCCGTCTTCTGACATCTTTCTTCATACTTCTTCTTGACTGGCATATTTGTCCCTCAGGCACCATTGGTGCCCTCCCCAGCTTCCTAATTGTTGATGCACTGTTAGATGAGTGCAGATTACGTTGGGCCCCTGCTCCTCAGCAAACTCCTTCAATATTAATGAAGACTGATGAAGTGCTACGGAGCCCCTGTCTTTCAGGCCCGACCTAGATTGGATTGACAATTGCAATTAGCGTCCCCTCAAGTTCATTTCCATCACTTTAATTTGACATGAGGAAGGACAGTGTGGGGTGGGAAGTTAGACCATTGAGATAAAGAGAAGTCCTGAGGATTTTTTAGAGAGGGAAAACGGGGTGAAAGAGTTTGACCAGGAACTAGTTTAAAAGCAGGGCACGCTTTGGCAGACACAAAGGAAATTGAAGAGTCCCTAGAAATCGTTTGCTCACCGATATCTGGAATGATTTTCTAACCCGGCTTACTTTTTACATTTTTTCCCTCTTACATTTTGTCTTGTACAGTAGCAGCTGAAGAGTCCTCTGTACTAATATCATATCCACCCTAAGACCCTTAAATCAGGTCTATGTTGTGATCTTCCCTGCGTGCTCTTTATAGTCACATATGAGGCTAAGTGTGTATTTTTTTCGACCTTTTCCTAATAATATTACAGTGCCGACATTTCTTCTCTCACCTGCGACAGTCACTAAATGGATTTCTTGTCAGTGTGTGTGAGATATGGAGACAGCAGCACCTGGAAATTAATGATTCTCCATCCCTTTGCAGGGAAATGAAGCAATGGATGATAGGCAGAAGTTGATTATGTGTTATGTTGATGTGTACTTCTATACATATATGTGTTAATGCGTAGATGACTATATGTTGTTGAAACTAATAGGAAATTGGACATTTGAACACTTTTTTGTTGCTTTTTTTAAATTTTAAGCCTAGCCTTTGTTGATTTGAGTAGAGCAACAGTTTTTTGTGTGTTCTTTAGTACATATGTGTATCTTTTGTGTATGTTTGTGAACACAGACAGGGTTAAAACCTCCTTTTTTGAGCAACAGATACATTTTCTTGCCTCCCTTCTCTCATTTCTGGTCAGCTCAAATCATTTTCTTCCCTCTGTCTTTTGGAAATAATCTGGCCTGATAGAGCAGTAGATGGAGAGGTTAAATGTCTGTGTGTTTGGTGAAAAAAATAAAAAAAATAAAACTTTCCTCTAGTTGCCTCTATTTGCCATCCCTTAAATGAGCCAATACACACTTACCATTTGTTCTGACCTGTAGAGCTGTAGAGGGCAACAAGAAGAAATCAGCAAAACAGACACATATCGAACCTGGCGGCTGTGCTGACCTGTTTTGTAATGATATTTACTGTAAAGAAGAAAATCTGTACTTGAACAGAGAAAGCAGGAAACTGCATTGCTGCATTACCTCCAAAGTGTAGAAACTTTCAAGCTTAAAATAATATATATTCATTTCACAGCTTTAAGTCCCTTTATAAATTTCAAAAAAGCCTCCCTTCTGCTAATACACTTTTGAATGTTTTCTTTTGGGCCTCTAACCATCATCTTTGTCATGTATAATAAGTCTATAAATAATCCTAATTGGAGGTTTGGGATGTTTTGTCTGTGTTGTGCACCGTCATCTCTATCAGCACAATGAAAAGCTCATTGCCAGATATCAGCTATTGACTCAGATTTGAGTCTGCCCTTGGAAACAAAGAGTGGCAGCCAGTGACTTAGAAACACACACCCACATTCAGGTGTTTGGAGTTTAAATAATTCTGCCAGACAGTGTGTAACAGTAAGAGCAGCTTCCAGTCATTTGTTGCTCATGTGCAGCAGGAGTGCGGAAACTCAGCCATGCTCAGACGGTGCGACTGCACTGGGGCAGCTTAAAAAAAAAAAAAAAAAATCAAACTGTCTTGGAGTAGACGGTGCAGTAGATGCATGAGACTTCTTCACTACACTGCACACATGCACGCACACGCCCATACACACACACACAAACCAAACGTGATAGTACTTATCGTAACAGAGCAGTGCCCAACTGAATAGAGAGGCAGTGGAGAGGAGAGGCAGGACCGGGGCATGACAAAAGCCCACCCTGCTTCTCTGATGCCTTTCAAACTTTGTATCTGTCTTCCTGTGCAGCCTGTTTTTTTTTTTTTTTTTTTTTTTTTTTT
>JAPZDY010000005.1:14440169-14460521 GCA_029783645.1 Ctenochaetus hawaiiensis
ATTTCGGCTGAGCATTTAATTTCTAATTTTATCTTGGTTGTTTTCCTTTTCCCCCCTCTTTTATATTGTAAAAATAAAATAATATTAATAAAAATAAAATTTACCAGAGCGTCTTAGACATGATTTTAGCAAGATTTAAAGCATGTCCAACAGGGGACCGAAAAAATGTCCCCTGTCGGACGCGGGGTCCACTGTTGGTCAATGTGTAACGACGCCTTGTTCCCCTGTTAGATAGAAACACAAGTGCACACACTCACGAATGGTCTCACACATCAAAGACAGCATCAACTGCAGGTGTTTGAAGTGGCTTATATTGGGTTTAAGCCACTCCAAAGGGATTGAGGTGTTACCGGGGAGCTGGGGGGTTTATGGGGCTGCAGGTGGGCACTTTTGTGACTTAAAGCAAAGCCAGGCAACAACACATCAGGGACATTACTGAAAGAACACTGAACTTATACAGCACCCATATGATCATATAATAACATCATCATATAGCTGACTCTGTGAGTGATGCACATGAGTTATTAACAATGGTTGGTTAACACTCATTATAAAGATTGATGTCAAAATGAATGTCAAAACAGTGATGAAGTCTTCACTTTTCTAAAAAAAAAAAAAAAAAAACTGGACAATTACCAGCAGTATTTCCAGCAGGCTGTCGTTTACACTAAGGATGAGCTCCTGGAAAAACTCAGTAGGATTTTCTCACTTATACTTGTAGATACTATATCCGGATTCTCTGTCTGTTTACAGATGTGGATGTGGGCTCAGGCAGAGGGTTTAGGGAAGCGATATGGAAATAGAGGATGAGGGCTTAGTGATGCAAGGCAAACCTTAAGCCCTCCCAGTGCACTCCTGTGTATCAGACTTCAATGACCGCAGCCCCGCGGATCACATCAGTACGCCTCAATATGTATGGAAATGAGAGGCAATCATGCTAACGTGTGTTCAGTCTCTCCAAACATGCTAATGGTGTCATTGCACTTTCAGCCCCCTGCATCACCCCCCCCAACCCCCAACCCCCTCCAACATTTCACCTCTCCTCACACCCTTTGCTCTCTCTCTGTCTCTTCTCTGACCTAGAACAGGTGTGGTTTTAATTATGCATTAAAATATACGTTAACCCGGTCTGATACACTTGACTGAGCTCCTCCTTCTCCTCCTGTGCGTGTCCAACCCTCTCCATCTCTCCCATTTCTGTCCTTCCTTCTTCCTTTTGCTTACAAACTCTACCCCCCTCCACACCTCCACAAAAAAACTCCCTCCCTCCCTCCCTCCCTCCCCCTCTCCTCCTCTTTTAAAAGTTGGGGATTGAAGGACTCGATTTCAAAACTGCGCACGTCTCTGTGACTCAAGTGAGGGGTTTGTTCCGCTGCCACACTTCCGTTCACAAATGCTCCGGCGCGGGGAGGAGGGAGAAATCCCTGTTAATCTAGTGAATCTGGCTCTCTCTGTCTCTTTTGTTCACTGTTACCGGGACTCTGACGCATTGATCCCTTGGGAGGCGTGAGGGTGGGGAGAGGAGGAAGTGGGGGAGTTGCAGGGTGGGGTGAGTTGGTAGGTTGCTACACAGTTCAGTCTACACGCAGCGAAGGAGTCTCCATCCCACACGCTATGCCATCTCAGTTTAAAAAAAATAAAAGATAAAAATACTATACATATTCACTGGAGGGATTAAGGAAACAGCTTGCACCCTCCTGTTTCAATACCTCACATATGAGATGACCCTGTTGGCATTAAGCATTACTGGACCAGAATAAAAATAAAGACAAAGAAAGTGTTAGGACTTAGGTTTTTTGTTACATTGGTCCCATACACCTGAATCAAGATGGAGCTATTTTTTACTGGGAGGAAATCAGGACAACAATGTGTCATGTTGTTATCTTTAGCAGTTAATTTACCGCTCTAATTGCACTGTAGCTATATGGAGGAGGTCTTGCAAATGACTCAGGAATAAATTTAGCACAAGCACCCAAAAGAAAATTGAATATGCTGCCACGTTGGCACATGTACCAAACTCAGCACTGCTACTCCATCACACAATGTGGGCTGTTGTGTGTTGCAACATTTTAAATATCATGTTTTAGCTGTATTTCCTAAGGGCATTGATTCTCAACTGGTGGTGTGCAGGCCTCATCCAACCCACCAAATCCTCCCATCTGGACCACAAAATATCCATTTGTGAGAGATTTACTGCATCTACCATTTCTCATCAGTAAATATTTAGTCCATTTAACGATCAACTTGCCAGCCCAAGGCAACAAACCAAGAGGTGTGTAACTCGTGCTTATTGGTTCTTTCTTTGTTGTGATCAGATCATATTCATTAAGGTTTTGTAGAACACTGACTGCCACTTTGCAGAGGTCTAAGAGTGATTTCTCATTAAATATTTAATTTGAATTGTGTATTATGGATTTCCTATGGTTAAGTTGTCTGTTCACGCTGATATTGGGCTAACAAAATTTTTGAAAAGAGAAAAAATTGGCAGAGGTAATTTTATTTATTTTTTATATTGAAGCTTCTTCTTTTGTCTTGCTCAATGTCTTGATTGGTAACAAGTCATAAAAGTCTTTTAACACTCAAGGCTTCAACTCTGCATTGTATTGTCACTGGTATAAATAAAGTTTTAAAGCTTCACACCATTCAGTACAGCCCTGGAAAATATTATAGGATAATAATTTCTAAATGTTTTCTTTCTATTTGCAAGTTCTGCTTCCACAGTTAAGGCACGCTGTAATTCAGGTGCCTCTTTTCCCTGAGCTGAGCGTAAAATGCACTTGGCCTGCATCAGTAGGAATGCATGAAGTGGGGCTGCTTGTTCTGTTGATCTGTGTTTAATGAAAGTGACCACGCAGAGAGTGTCTGGCCATTAGCTCAGCAAGAGCTTGTAATCACTACAAGTTGTTTCCCCTTTTTTTCAGCCAATTCATTATTGAACAAACAATCTGCGGGGAGAAAAGCATACATATCTGCCCTCTTCTTCTGCTTCGTTTTATTTCCCTCTGCAAGGCTGCACTTTGGAGAATATCGATTTGGTGGCATGAAAGTAACAAACCAGCAACCTTGCAGGTGGGGTAATGAACAGGAAAAAAAGGAGTGTAAAAAAAAAAAAGCACCTGTGAAGTGTGTGCCCTGAAATTACTATCAGCCACTGTAAATGCTCAGATAGCTCTCACTGCTGAGTGTGTGCAGGGGAAAGCACCTGGATGGTAGGTGGGGAGGATAGTTTCTGGCACAGCGCCCAGGGCAATGTCACTGGACTGCATGGACTTAATGCTATTTGGTTGTGTAGCAGGGTAAAAAAAAGGCCTTCAAATCCTCAGCAGGGTGAATTTGAGTCATTCAACAGACCTTTGCTCTTGGCTAGAAAAGTAAGTTTAAAATGTCTAGTACGGCCCTGATTTGTCAGACTCTGTGTTAGTGGCACAACACAGTAAACACAGACACATATCACAGAACTAAATATTCTGCACAAATATGTATGCTTGACAAATGCACGCAACATCATTTTGCATCATTATCCTCTGTGATTCTCCGACTGTTAAAATATTTGAAAGTACACAAAGTAACTTACTCAGTCTTGTTTTCCAACTTTTTTTCTAAACTGATGCTTACACACGCACACACTGAATATAAAATCCCCATCATTCGTTCGCATAAATACACACAGACTCACTAGACTCTAGCTTGTCTGTTTCTATTAATAGTAATCAGCAGGGTAATGATGACGGAGCTGTGACTGCGGCTTACTTACTGGTGGCTGATGGCCATGCTCTCTGACAGCTGTCAGCCGCCATGACTACACTGCCAGGGCCCTCCTTAGGACTTATTTCGGCTCACCACATCAACTGCAACAGCACTTCACACACAGACTTGTTGATTATCAGCATCAGCGGGCCGGCGTGGAAAGACTTCTCTGACCGCCCGTCTGCTAATGACAGCCACCATGATGGTGGATGGGAGAAAGAGGACACAGCCTGTCACTTTGATTCATGCAACAGTAGCTCCAACTGGGTGGCTTCTTGCCAAAGTCTCAACAGTAGTTATATCCCCTCCTAAATGACATTTAAAGTGTGAAGCAGTGGCTGTCCTTGTGGCTCAGTCACCCCAGGCCGGACCCCGGACATGAGCGCTGAACCCTGTGCCAAGTTTTGCATTGAGGTCACAAACCCTCGAGCAAGTTCTCCTCGCTCAGATGCTCGCACTCTCTTTTTCGCTCTCTCTCACTCTGGCGTGATTGAATTTGTGGAAAGTGACCTTACAGAGAGCCGTCGTCAATGATCTGATTCATACTTATTTTTCTTTTTTAATCCTTAACATTTTGTTTGTTTGTTTGGCTTCTTTCTTTCTTCTGTATCTGCCCCTCATTATCTTTTCTCTAATTAGCTGTTTAAAGATTCATGACATACATACATGTAACCTTGAATATATAATAATATCTTCAGAAGCACTGAATGGTAGAAAAATAAACATTCCCTGCAGATTTAAATCACTTAATCATTTTTATGATTTATTAACCTCAAATATTTGATACTGTATTAGTACATCTTTACAGACTTTTTGGGCAACATGCTGTAACTCACTCCCAACTGGTCACATGTAGTAAGTTGGTCAGGACCCCTTGGTGTCATTTGTTAAAGTACAAGGTTGCCCTTAAGCATTTGTTAGTGACGCACAAGGCTTTCAGACTGCAATATGTGCAATATTGCAATGTAAAAATGTAAGAAACACCTAGTGGCATGCTACAAACAGTGACTACTATGCAACAAGTTCTAAGTAAGAATGTGGTGACTGTAGGTTTCATAAGCATACCAGAAAAACTCATCGATCACATGGTTCTACAAAGTAACTCAAATAGGTGTAGTAAGTGAGAAAAACATTCAAGCTGCATGATGCAGCAAAATTTGTTTTCAGCCAAATGAGGGGAGGCTTTGTGTGACATATTCATTGTCCCCCAAATCCTTAACGTTGCGTGACTCTGCTTGTTCATGAGACCTTGATTACGGTCACAGTATGCATATTCATAAAATTTGAAGTGAGTTCATTCAGGCTGCAAAAAAAATGTGAAGGACATTGTAAATCCATTGACAGCTCACACACAAAAAACTTTGTGAAGTCCAGTATTTTAGAAAAAAAATGTTCAAATAGCATCTGTTTCTGTCACAGAATAGAGGTATTCAAAGTAATCTTCTAAGTATCAGAATAGAATACTTTTACTCAATAGTCAGTGACAAATTTAAACAATAGAATGGAGGCTGTTTGGCAAAAGAGAAGAGAAGAAAATGTTCACTAAAGGGATGCATCATCTTACCTTTAGAAGCACAGAACCAGATCACAGGTGTTTTAAGGCTTGATCTTCGTACATAAGCTGAAAAGTCAATTTGTGCAAGGCAGATAGACCCAAAATACCAAGAAAAGTTTACAGTAATTGCATTTAAAGTTTGTCTACTTCCACTTACAGGTCACAGACCTCAAGTTTGATATTGTATAATTTTAAAAATGAAAACATTTTTTCTTGGGAAAGCCTAAAATAGCTAGATTTTATTTTTTTTTAAATAAATTATTTTAAGTGAACAACTTGGTTGATTTAGACGTACAAAATCTTGGATGAAGTCGGCGGCTCTTGATCAACATGCTGCTCAAAAGTGAAAGAAAACCAAATAAAGCTTTAAGCATTTTGTCAACTTGAGTGACTAGTCGGCTGTTTTCTTCCTGTCTCCGAGATGTATTGTCCAACCTTTTTTGTTTGCTTGTTTTTGTACGGCGTTGCATTGTTGACTGAAAACATTGTTGGCCAAACACTGAATTCCTCAGCCTGATGCACTGGAAAAAAATAAATATGGAGTACTCAAAGCCTGCTGGAGAGCACTGAAGCCTAATAAACTACCTCTTGGATGAGCTTACATGCTGAATCAATAATTTTAGATCCACCGAGAGACACCTTTTTTTTTTCCTCTCATGTCTTTCACTTCACAAATGCTTTGCTTTTGAAGGGTTTTCATGCAACAGTATTAAAATCACACTTACACCTCCCTTCATACTTCTGTCCACAGTCTATTCGAGAAGTGACAGGCTACGTGTTGGTGGCCCTGAACCAGTTTGACTACCTGCCTTTGGAGAACTTGAGGATCATCAGAGGAACTAAGCTGTATGAGGAGCGTTACTCCCTCGCCATCTTCCTCAACTACAGACGTGATGGAAACTTCGGCCTTCGCCAGCTGGGTCTGCAAAACCTCACAGGTGAGTAACTGATTACTCTCTGCTCTGTGCTGTGTGTGCCACTGTTTTTCAGTAGTATTATTAGTGCCTTTGAGATAAATCAGAAAGAACTGGCCTGTTAGTAATACTGATAGACCTCTTCATTACATGATCAGTTCAAACCTGAGTCCATTTTTTCTAAAAAAGCTTGTTTTTATCTAAGATCAAACGTTTAACATTCTTAATTTGCATACCTCCTGGAGTGTGTCTGTGTTTGTGTAACCTGTCATTCGCTGCCTGCTGGGAACCCCTCACAGGTTAGGATATCTCTGGAAAAACTTCCAAGAGAATATAATTTTTTTTTTTAGTTTAAGAAATTTGAACAAATACCTGAAAAGCAAATAAGATGCTTTCACGCTTAAGCTTACAATTTTAAACAAATGACTATTATCAAATAACTTTAGATAGTATTAGCTAATGACTGTCAGAAATGAAGAGGGGTTAATATGTTTGTGGCCTAAGGTGGAAAAAGATGAGTTATACAGCTCTTGTTGCATGCTCATGCAGTTCAACTCTTTGAGCAATTATACAGAAAGTTCAAAAGTAATAACTTTTGTGGTATTTTGTTTTCGAGAAAATAAAGATTGTAGCAGTCAGCACTTTCTGAGAAAATGAACCCGTTTGGCTGCCATCCAGAGTTGTGGATTCAAACTCACACAAAAAAATCCACCCAATTCACCTGATTGGGTGCCCCCAAGATAAGGCGGAGCCAAATAGGCCCCATTACGACAGTGCGGTGGACCACTTTATGGAGGTCCACAATGCTGACTTCTACAAAGAAGTGATGCATTTGCTCCTTGACCGCTGGACTCAGTGTGTGATGGTACTGGGTAACTTTCCAGAAAAATAAGCATGCTATTTTTTTTTATTTTATTTTAATTCACTCAGTCTATTGTAGACCATGAACCTATCAATCATATTTTGAAACAGGTATTTATTTAACAGCTCAAATTGAATGAAGTTAATTCCTCACAGACTTACGTTAAACTTGTAAAACTATGAACTTATTCACTTCATTACCTTCCTTCATATTTCCATCCTTGGATAGAATTTAAAAAAGGCCCCGCAGCTGTGATCAGATCACCTTGTTGATTTCTCAGTGGTGTAACCTCTGTTTATGAAATTATGCTTGCTACAAACAAGTATCAATATTATTTTACATTCATCTCACAATAACCTGGTAAATATAAAACCAGTAGCTCAATACCAAGGGCATGATTGGTACTTCAGAGGTGCTCCCTTTCAGAAATGTTTCAAAATACACAGCTCAGTTGAATTAATAATTGTTGTAAACTGGCTTCTATCACCTTAACCCAAGATGGGAATATACAGACAGTCTGCCTCTTCTTCATCTACAAAGTACCAAGCTGGTACTGTGATCACGATTAACCCTTTCACACAGGGATATGATGCTGACTCGCATTGTTCTTAAAAGACTCTATCACTCTTGCTCACACACTCAAAAAAATATATATATATTATCTGATTTACAACCCATCCAGGAACCGACCGGAGCCTGTTTCCGCAGAAGTTAGAGAAGATGGTGAATGTGATTGCTGATAAATAGCGAGCTAAGTAGGGAAACATTGTGTGGGTGGCTCTGCCTCTTTATGAACAATAGATCCTTGTGCTACTCGCTTTCCTTCAGGCACTCTGACCCCGAGGTCAGTAAGAAACGAAGCTCTTGACTTGCAAAAAAGATGTAGAGCTTTCCAACACAGGGCTAAGTGGGGCATGCCAAGGCCGGGTCTAGCTCATGATGTGAGCAGCACAAGGTCAGAGGTGTTATTTACTCATTTTGAAGCTAAATCCAACCTCACCAATCTTCTAAGAGAGAAAAAAAATGGAGTGAGAATCCATTTGTGTTTTAGCTGAATAATATTAAGTAAAAATGTTATCAGTTCATCCTGGTCAGTTATGTTTAAACACTGCTGTGTTTTTGTGGGGTTTTTTCAGTTTTTGCCCTTCAGTGCAATCATAACATTATTTTTTTCTCTCATTATCTTTTACACATAGAAAGGCAAGAGGAATGAGATTTGAATGATTTATTAGGTCGCACCACAAAGTGCCATGTATGTCCATGTTGATAAGGAATGTCAGTTAAATGTGTTTTAAAATGGCTTTTTGCTGCTATGTTCCCTATGGGAATGAACTCCCAGTGCAATCAGAGTGGACCGGTGGCATGCACATTATACTGAAGCTTGTTTTCATCACTAAAATGTTTTGTTAACAGTATTACAGAACTGTTTTTATATGTATGATACATAGGCCTGAGCATCTGCACAAGTGTGTCAAGGAGACACTAAAGCGAGATAAGAAAGGCAATGTCATCAGTTTGCACTAGAATTTTAAATTCTCTCTGTGTTGGGATTTAAATTTATTCCAAGACAAGAATTTATTTAGATTTGTAAGGAAGCGTTGCACTGAGCTTGTGTCTGTGCTGCTTCCAAACCCTCTTTCTAAATAATTCAGTTGTCTCTCATTGTTCTCCTCAACTGTTCCTTCCCTGTGATCCCCCAGAGTCGAAGGAAACAACACATCCATCCACGAGTGTATGTGCGGTGACAGTATGTGCTTGTGTGTTGTGTTCCTTCTTGTATTCTTTCTTGCATGTTGCGCCATACTTGGGGAATTGCATTTGTCCAGCACCACCAGAAGCTTTTTCTTTGCCAGGCTGGTGCTCTTCATTGTGGTGCCAAGTTGAAGCCAGTGCTGAGGGAGACGGGGCTGGACTCTGTGAGGAGCTGCTGTTTGATGTGCCATCCATGGCCTCGAGCCACGAAGTAGAGGGGAAGTTGTGCACAACAGCCATGGCCTGGATCTGCTCTGCTCCATAACTCTGACTCTCTGAGTTCCAACTCTAGTATTTTTGTTTTTGATAACAAGTGCAATATAATGGAATGCAAAAGAATAGAAATGTATCTCTTTTTTCAATAAAAAATATAATTTTATGTTAGGAACGTTCTGTTGTAATTGCAACATACCAACTGGAAGTCTCAAATGCTCCTTTGGGTTCCTATCAATCGAGACCCAGCCCAGCACCTAAAGCAGGTCCAAATTATATGCAGTCTCACTGCGCTCAGGTGGAACCAAACCATTTCTCTAACAACTGTGTTCATGTGTTGCCTCATCATCACAGACTTTGGAGGCAAGACAGTGTACGGCCTGTGGGGTTACTCTTTTCAGGTGCTCTCTATCTTTTGGTCTATCCAAATACTGGATAAGCTCTGATTATCCTGTAGTCTTTAAAATACCTCTCAGGCTTCTTTTACATCAGATATCTTATTTTGAAAAACAACATAAGCACTCCATGTTTGTGTTAGACTGGCCTGTCCAACATTTTGGACCTGAAAAGACCTTGAATACCAACTTATCCCCTTATAACAAGAAATTTATCTTGACAGGTCTATCATATCACTGCTTTTTGCACAGATGGTCCTGACAAGTTCTTGCTAGAGGGGAGAAACAAGTCACTTGTGTCCCAGTTTGTTCTGTTGCAGCTGTCATCATTCTACAGTGTACTACTGAGGAGGGATATAAGCCTGAACCATCAGGATGGTTCCACTCCTGTACATCCAGCCATACAATCAAATTCTCCCCTACAATCATTCCATCCTTCCTTCAAGTGGTTTAGTGAGTCCAAGACCAGCTGTCTCATTCATTACCAGGCCTTTGATGTCGCTGTCATATTGGTCCACCATTCTTCTGCCAGCAGCTCCCAGGAGAAGTGCAAAGTGATCGATATAATCCATAAGCAACACATATAAGAGGATAAAACTTATTAACTACATAAGGGGCTAATCGAGAGAAAGCATGGTAAAAGACCCCTTCAGTGCTGAAACCCACCCGCAATTCTACTTGGGGTGAAATTGCCTTTGGATGAAATCAATTTGTCGCTAGTATATAGTAGCATTGCACTTATTGATTTTTCTGGTGCACTCTCTGTGAGCTGTGAATGGACTCTGTGGATTTGAGGGGACTGAAGGATGGGATAGAGGAGGTCTCCGGCTGAGCAGGGATAGGACTCTCTCCGATGCACCTTTCAATCAAGCTTAGCTAACTTATCCTCATAAATATGAAATATAAGGCACAGTCAAGCCGGGAAAAAGTTGTGGGATGGTCTGTGTGCACAGGGGTGTATAGGAGTGAATAAGAAATGTAAAAGACACTCTTCACTTAAGTGTGGAAAGTTTAGTTGTGTTGTTTGTTGCCTCCACCAAAGACATTGTGTTTTTCAGTTCAGTTTGGTTGTTTGTCAGTAGGATTATGGAAAAAAAAAACTCCTAGCCCAATTTGCATGAAATGCTAATGCTAAAAGAGTGAAGCATGAGCCAAGGAAGAAGCCATTAAGTGTTGAGGCGGACTTGAATTACAGGGTGAATACACAATTTATTTCCTGCCACACATTTTAAAGCACAGTAGATGGTAGTAAAGTTTTAATTAAGACAAAACATAGCCAATTGTAGAAATATGATATTTCTAATCATGATCCACAGGAACCAGTAATCATACTCAAACTTCATACAGAAAGCAGCATTTATGCAGCACTCAGAAACAGTGGTTTCATGGAAGAGCTGGGACAATTTTAGCATCACCATCATGATAACAACACTTTTTTCACTCTTTCTAAGATGTAGCTATGTAAACATGGATACACACAAATTAGGCCACTAATACTCTACACACACCTAGACATCAAATGTAAGCAGTGAATGTGGACTCTGATCACATGTGGTTATGATAATAACCGACTGGCCTCAGAATATAATATATACCAGTAAACATCTCATCAGATGTATACTATGGATATTTAACTTAGCTATTTCCTCCCCTTCCTCTTTAATGTTTGCAGGGATAGTGTGTTTGCATCCTAAGCTCGGTACCACCCCCAGACAATTTTGATTGGTTTAAAGAAATGTAAGTAACTCCTTATAGCAGAATGAAAATATCTGCAGTGAGCCCTCGACTATTCAAGGAGTGTCATTGGTCCAGTGTCATCTCAGCAAATACTAAGTAATAAAACACAAAAGAGTCCATTAGCCGGTTAACTTCAACACCAGTGTCCATTGTAAAATGAACTGGTGTGCTTGTTGACTTGCCTGTAATAGACAAGTGGACTGTTGACCTTCTGCGCCCCTTCGAGTGCCCTTCCAGTTTCAAATCACTTCATAGGGACAACAGTCTACCCTGACTCACCTCCTACCTGAAGATTAAAAGCTGGGGCCTAAAATGTTACTTAGTTTTTAGGCTTTTTTTGTGTTCAGTTGGACCTCCTGATTGCTGCACACAGAAGCTTCTGATAAGTGCTTCTCTGTACCGTTTGTCCCCATAGCAAAGAAAAAGGTTAAATAGTCTCCTGACATTTTCAAAGTTCCCTATCTGTATTTTGATGTACGCTGACCCAGAGTGTCTTCCTTCCTGCTTAGGCAAACATTTTCAGCATTTCCGTCTGGATTCACATGAACCCTGGGCAGCCACTGCGCTTTCACTTGGTAATTACAGCCTGCTTCCCTGGCAAAATAATAACAGCCTCAATAAGGAGCACAACACAGATGAGCTTTCTGATTTAACGCATTTTTATGGCGTACCCCCTCCTCTCCCTCATTTCATCCAGTATCATCTTTTTATTTTAGATTTGTTTAGTGTTGTTGATTCATTTTTCTAACCACCCAACGCCTGCACTGCGTCTGTCCAAAATGAAGCATCCAATCTGAGGCCCCATCTGCTGAATGATCCTCTCTCGTCTCATGCATGTACACAAGCCTGTGTTTTACGCCAAGGCGTTATCCACTCCTTCATGGCCCATCTGCTCTCTCTTTATCAATCCTATTTTCTGTCTTTCTTCCATCTCTTTATCCCTCTTCCATCTCTTTATCCCTCTTTCTTTGGCAGTGTGGCTCATATTTCAGTTGGCTGTCTTGTCTTGCACATTGATGCCTTCCACACAAATGCATACAATCCAGTGTTTGTACCATTTTGTACTGCACGTGTCACCCTTTTTTGTGTCCCCACCATAATTGTTCGATGAGTACATATCAGTGAATGTACTCTATCATCCTGTGAAAGTGTCCTATTCAGTGTCTTGTGATGGGGATGTGCAGGGGAGGCATGGAAAGGATGGGATGGGCCAAGGTGAAAGGGACTATTTCAGTCAGTGTGTTTCCCCCAGACAAGGGACTGCTGAGAGGAGGGCATAAAAATTGCGGCCTCCCTCTGATCCCTGAGACTTCCATTCATTGTCTAACTACTAGAAGAAGAAAGAGCAATTCTGCCACAGGAGACGAGTGAGATTGGTTCAGTGCACGTCACCAGAATTCAGTCGAGCCTCCTGCCTGGCAGCCGACAGACCTCAGGTCTCCTTCAATTGTGTGTCTAATTGATTACTTCCCATGCAATTACTCCCGTGTCACACTCAATATTTCACCGCTCAAGGAAGGGGGCAAGAGGGAGTTTCTTTTTGAAGGACGACATTCATATTGTCACATTTGTGAGCCCCTAATGTGGATCGTGAGGAGGCCCATGTTAAATTGAAGTCCGGAACGGGCCATCAGTGGTGGTTGGTGTTAATTGATTGCTGTGTAACACCACTGTGTGACAGAGATAGTGAGACTATGAGAGCCAATGGCTGGGCTTTCATGCCAGGGGAACAACAGAGCTAAATTGCTTTAAAAAGTTTATTTTATTAGTTTTGTTTATATTTGTGCTACGATAACTACACAAAGCTGACATAGTGGAATACTTTTAAATGCTTTTGTTTAAATGTTTAATATTTGTATACCTTTGGTAAGCTCTGCCTAAGTTCTCATACCACAAATCATATTTTACATAATTTCTCACTTTGAAAATATTTCAACCCTTCTCTCAATGTACCTCTTCCATATTACTTTTCAGATGTGCCTGAATCAACTCTAAAAGTAACCTGGTAAACTGGATTACTGTGGCTTCTGTGTCATCCTCTGTGTCGCTCTTAGTTTAGCCTTTCAGTGACACTTTTTATGCTCTTATTTTTTATTGTATTAAATAATGTGACATTTAAGATTCCATAAGCAGAGAATAATTGGACTTCATGAAATATCTATGGGAAACAGCAGTACAGCAAGCAATAGCAAAGGAGAAATAAAAAAAATACAAAATATCTTTACCAATAAAAAATGTGTGAATGTATGTGTGTGTGGGTGTGTGTGTTCACCTTCTTATGTTTTGTGCACAGTATTTCAAAAGAAAATTGCTTAACTCTAACTGTAGCACATTAAAGTTTTTACCTAAAATTCCCTTGTGTCAAACCACTTGACAGTGTTTAAACAACCATTAAAGCACCCGTTATTAAAAAATGTTATGTTTAATAAATTTTCCCCTTCTCAGAACATTTCAGACAGAATGTTAAAGGAAACCTTTGAAACTATAAATAAAAAGAGGAAGGTGGCAAAAGAGACGCATTTAAAGAACATAATTAATGGAGAAAATAAAAGGCAGTTTGTTAAAGACTGTTCTAACATCAAATAGGTGACTGTTGCTTAAACTATTATAGCAGCTTTGGATTGAGAGCCACAGCTCAGGCCCACCATGTCGATGATTTCATTCTTAATTATAGAGGAAAGAAAGAAAAAATAACCCCTCAACATTAATCACTGCCTACTTTGAGATTTAAAATTCCTAAGATTTCTTTTTCATTGTAGACAGAAAAAGGATTAAAAACTGTGATGTATTTCTCATTTATTTCTTTGCTACCTAGTAGATGCAATACAAAGATGAAAAGATAAACAAAGAACATGTAGAGGAACAACTTACTTTAAACTGAGAGTGTGTTCATCTGATATTATAAATGTATTTGAGGAAAACATTTTAGGGTGTTTGGAACAAAATGGCTTGTAAAATAAGTTTTTAAATTCTAGATCAGAAATACAGAAACTGGTATGTTTTCTATTCTGGGGGCCATTAATGTAAGCTTGCTAGCGTGCGAATACATCTGTACAGGGAGTGCTCTTATGTTTCCTATGTGTCTTTTTCCAGTAAATAATTTACATTGTCTTTCCCCATGATTGCATTAGGGACCACCCTAGATGGACTCTTAACTATCCTCACTTATGAGGAACATTGTCCAGCCCAAGCCTCCACCACTGCCCCACCTTTTGTCAGCTGGAAAAAATGCTCAGACTTGCCTAAACATGACTTCGTATAGTTCATTACCACTTCGCCTTCCAAAGTGAACCTCTACGGCCGACTGGAAGTGAGAGTTGACTTTCACCTCATTAAAAGTTAAAGTAGGTGTGGAAGGAATTTTAATGCCAATTAATAATCAAAACACAGTCCTGTTCTCTTTTTCTCCAACATTTCCTTCACCCCCAGGCTGTGACGTAGACCAGGCAAAGATCTGCCATTATGCAGCTATAAACTGGCTCAAAGACCAATAGCACAGTGTTCACTGGTCTAATTTTTTTCTTTGTTGCTCAGGCAGGAATCGAAGGACATAGTGTGCACTGTACCAACTCCCTTCTGTTTACTGCTACTGATATGATTGCACATTCAAAAACAAACTCACACTCACATTGTGATTGTCATGTTCGGTTTCTGTCACTGCTGCTTTGCCGTATCGTTGCATGGCTGTGCAGCTTGACATGCGGTTCTTACTTTGATTCTGAAGGCCAGACAGTGTTTCAGACAGGCCTTTGATGTCAGGGGCGCTCAGTGCTCATCTCAGAAGAGGAGCAAAATGAGTTGGAGAGCAAATAAAATAGAAGCTGACTGGCAGCTCGGTGGGTCTCAAAAGCCACTAAGGAAAATGTCATTTTCTATCAACTAACTTATGAGGCCTAAATGGACACCTGTGGACATTGAATGACAGGAGGTTTTCACTGTGGAAGACAGGACGTGTATAACATTCATATATGCAAGTTCTGAAATCAAGCTAAAAGCAGTGCATGTAATCATTTTTGCAAGCCATCTGACAGCCTGAAGAATCCCAGTTTTACAAAAACCACTGGCTCTTGGTCTTGGATTGTGGTTCATCCATGGTTTTTTTCCCAACGTATCTTCTCTGCTGACAAGATATGCAGTATACATTTTTACAGCCGGACCAAAGGTCTGAGATTTTCAGTCAATTACTGTTATCGTTGAGGCTTGCTTTCCATGAGTTTAAAAAGATCCAGTGCTTTCAAAACTAATTTAATAACCTTTCCTGCCAACACACACATAAACACTCACATTACCCTCCAACCCTACAACTCCTCCCTCTTCTCCCCTGGCAGCTTAATAATTAATATGCTTCTTTTTTGCAACTTACGCCGAAGCCTTGGGTAAGTGGAGCAGCTATTGATGGGGGCAGCGGTGGGTAATGGGACATGAAAAGAACTTTTTTCTGTTCATCTCAGGTCTCCACAGAGATATGGTGGGTGTTACGACATGCAACACCAGGCATGACCAAGTAAAGATTTTAATAAAGCGCTTCTTGACTTCTGTGTCACCTCCCCATGGTACATTTATTTGATGTGGTGCTAAAAAAGATCTGGCTTCCGTCAGCGGAAATGTTTTTAAATTTCATATTTCCACATCTACCAGGTGGTCCCCCTCTTTGATAATGTCATTAAAAAAATGTATCTTATTGCAACAACAAGTCTGGAGGGTTCACTTTGATGAAACGTCCATTTAGTCATGGATGTGGTCTGCATGCATTTGCTCCATAGCAGTGTTTCCTCTGACAGTGAAATGAGGGTTGAAAAATCAGACCCTGAGTGGGCAGTCTAACCCTGAGGACACTGATGCAGGTAAAAACAGCAGAAAATTAAAGATATTTTTAGCTTAAGATATTTTTCATGATCAGATTTTAAGATTATGTTAATCTGAGAGACATTAAAGTTGTTTTACGCAGGAGGTTTCAAGTCAATTGCAGTCAGGGAGGGAAAACTCCATGATGGTGGAAGATTTGCTCACACTTATCCTTCCATCATCCACAGTGTTGGTTGTGTAGTTTTGTCAGTTTGCTGCTTTATCACTAAACTATTCAGCAGTATCTACCCTGAGTGATAGACAATGACATGCAAACATTTCATATAGTAGCTTTGTTTATTGGTGGTCACGTTTTTAATGTTGGCTATAAATCTGGTGCAGAATATGGCATTTCATACAGTGCAGAAAATGTAATTTGTTTGTCTTTATATTCATCTCAGATGTAGCAAGATAATTGTCGACTGACTTGTCTTAGACTGGTCTTAAATGGAGAAACTGAAGATGCCATAATCCAGCTCACATTTTCAGACAATCAATCCCAGGAAGCATTCGTAGTCTCAAAAAGTGTCAGAAATACTTGTGTTCAAATGAAAATAGAGACCTTGAAAGAGAGGTTCAAAATTCTGTTCCTCTCTCACCTTTAAATCCCTTCCGGTCTGGTGTGAATTTTTTTCCAGCATTGGAGAAGTGTGGTTGCAGGGGGTTTCCAAAGCTGTTCTACCATCTGACATGCACTTCTAATCCAGTAAACTGGTGCCGAAACCATTCCCTGGTAAGGGAGGAAACGGGTTTTAATCACCTGATGGTAGCTGCTTCAGCTGGAAGCTTTTATGGACTTTGCCTAGACCTCTTTGTAGACACTTAAGGTTTCATTTAAAGTGTCTACAAATGTGGGTCCTACAGTTAGCATGTATTACAGTCAAAACTACCAGTCAAACCCTTGTTTTTTATGTAACCTTGTTAAAACTGACTTCACAATTTTACCATGGCTCTTCTTGTGTCTTCCCTGGCATTTTCCAGGTGTTGCATTAGAGGCTCATATCTGAAAGGAATAACAATGTTAATTCAGACAAAATAAGAAATGTTCTGTTTTTGCAGAGGTAACAAAATGCTTTGCAATGTCACTTTAAATTTATTTTTGTGTTCTGGATGAACTTTCCCACCTTGGCTGATGCACAACATATATAGGTCCTATGTGTAAGAAGACCATGGCCTGTAGTGTGTTACTGAATGTCTCTCAGTAGACCTGGAAAGCAAGGCCTCAATGACGTGCCTTAGCAAATGATGCACTAACCAGGGCCAGCTTCCTCTGTGGTCAAACCAATGTACTTAGTATGCTTGTGGTAAGATACGCTCCCTCTCCTCTAAGTCTCTCCATCGTCCCTTCTCTTTCTGTCTGCCTCTTTCAGACCCTGTTTTGTTTTGCCCATTCCAGAGAGCTTGGTTCATTTTAATTCAGCTGGCAGGCTGATCACACATCAGCCTTGATAAGCTAAGTGACCCTCAGCGGCAGCAATTGAAGGTCTTTTTAGTCTTTTTTTAATCACTCACTTGTTTTGCCCCTTGATAATCCTTTCTGTCTCACTTTTTGGTCTCTTTCCTCATTTGTTTGCTAGGTTTTGTTTTTCTTTCTTGCTCACAGATTTCTTATCTCAAGGTATTGTAACATGATTTTCTCCTCCTCCTCCTCCTCCTCTGCCGCCTATCCATTAAGCTCAGATTATCAGGGTTTTATCACAGTTTAAGTTGAAAATAAGCAAGGATGCCCCCCCTCCCCTAACCATCCTGTCATGATTTTATTTTTCTCCTCTTCTCATCTTTAAGCAGATGCTTTTCCTTGCTCCGATATAATTCCATAATCCCTAAATCTCAGCCATTTTTCATAAAGACTCATAGGAAACAATTGCGTGAGGGATGGGCCAAATTTAATCAGCAGCCTGTGAATGCAATTATCTTGGCGGAGGAGAGGCATATGATTGGGGGATGGGGACTGTGGCCGACGCCCCCATGCCATCTACTCTGCCTCAGCAAAGACCTCAAAACATTTCTCCTTCAGAGGGAAACAAAGGGAAAAAAGGGATCATATTAGAACAGAGGAATGATCCAATTTTAGAGATTGAATAATAACACAAAATGCTTCTCTACTGACAGTTTCAACCCCGTTCATTTTGTTCAAAGCAATGTTAGATTTCTTTTGACTGTAATTTACCTAATTTAAGGTTGAAATGAACTATTTAAATACAGAAGACATGGTGGTATTTTTCCCCATACAAAAGTTGCAAACAGAAACAACATTTTATTGTGTCAAGAGATAACAGCTTGTTTTGAAATCATTAGATAAATAAGTTCTTTTACTTCAACTTGTTCAGTTTGACTTGTACTTATTGCAGACCTAAATATTTGCTCTTCTCCATTTCCAGCTTCTTAAACTAACATCATTCTGTTGTCGTATCTAGCCACTGCTGTGCATCCAGGCAGTTATTTCTTTTTATCTGCCCTCAAAGATGTCCATTTCTCTTATGTCCTCCTCTCCCATTTGTTGCAACTGTTTTATTTTCAACAGCCCTTGCCTTCTCCACAAGATCTATGCTTTCTCCACTGCCATTTCTTTTTTTTTTTTTGAAATTCTCAATGTCACTTATTTTAAACTGCCTTGAAAGAAGATTTTGTAACATGTTTTGCGCCCAAACTCTCGACTGTCAGGCAGAGGAAAAATAGAGTTTTAAGTTTGAATGAAATAATAGGCCTTGGTGAGAGAAATGAAGTGGCTTTATAGGTTGTTCATTAGCTAAAAAATTGTGCAGTGTACATGAGATGCTGCACGCTGCCGCGGGCACTCAGCCATGAATGTCATTCACCATGTTAAAATTAAATCTGCATTTAGTATGTGAGGTTCATCCCATACATACGCCTGTCTTCATATGTAAGAGGAAACATATGGATTGACAGTGTTCACACTAAACTTTATGTACTCATTAAGAAAACACTATTGTAGTTTCTCTATGCTCACTAATATCTCCCTTTTTCTTTATGTAATTCTCATCACACGGTGTCAGTCAGTTGGGTTTGTCGTTACAATTCTGTTTTCTTCATAAACCTTTGTATCTTTACATGTCATCTCTTTCTTATACCACCCAACAATACGAGACACCACACACATACACACACACACACGCTCTCACAGCACACACATGCTTTCACACACATGCACTGCCCACGCTGCTGCTCTTGACCGCAGTGTGTTCAGAGACAGTCGAATCCCAACGCTGCAATCTCTCTGGTGAACCTCTCATGGAGCGCTTTTATGTAGTTGAATTAATGCAGTTGTTCTTTTCAGGTCAATAGTTAAACACATAAAAGTGCAATTACATTTCAATGGGTACCACCACTTCGCTTGGGGACTGCGTTAATAGTGTTAAAATTGTATGGCGTTCCTGTGGGAGGTGCTCCATCCACTGACCTTAGAGGAGATAGGAAGTTTGTGATGCATGCTGCAATACATTGTGAACTATAGGGTTCATATTAAGGAATTCATTGCTTAATACAACAATTAAGTTGACTTATTATTGTATTCTTTATATGGAAAGTTGACCACATATGGCTGCAGACAGGCTAGAGAGGTTATCTATCCTGCTTGGATATTAAATTGTACATTAGTCTCTCTGTGCTGCTCAAAAAGCCAAATAATCCTATTTGGTGACATGTCAACAATGACACCTTGCCCGTTAGCCAAGGGTATGTCATAGAGAAATCGATTTTGTTGGAAGTTTCTCTCTTTTTAAACCTTAGAACCTATAAATTTTATCATAGTTGAGCTGTCAGCTCTTATATGTAATCCCACTGATAATATCTAAAATACACTCTCAAAGAGCATCTTTGTGTCAGAATGAAAAAGCCAAAAAAAGGTGTGTGTCATCAGCACAGCTATGGAAAAGGATGATAAGAGCCGGATGACACCATCATGAGGTAACATAAAAAGAGTAACAGGGCACTCAACCAAGGTTCAACCTTAAAATTGTTACACTTTTCACACAGAGCACTTCTCTGTTCTGTAAAAATAGTTGTATAATGTATTTTGGATCTCTGAAGCAGCTTCATCCATTACGATAAATCAGCATAATCTTGCCTCCAATGTTTAATTTTGACCATTCTTTCTTAAATTTGTTTCCTGTGAGTGCCTGAACTTTATTAAAGTGTAGTGCAACATTGGCAGAGCAGTGGTCTAAGGACTGTCCCTTGTGGAACCCCACAAGTTGTTAGTCTCAAGAGAGGATGATAAAAATAAGACCAACAAGTCTTTGTTATAAAGATTAAAAGAAAAAAATGGCTATAAACAAATATTTTTCAATATGTTGCCTTTATGATAGGTTA
>JAPZDY010000005.1:14461249-14480411 GCA_029783645.1 Ctenochaetus hawaiiensis
GCGCATGTTCTTTAATTTTCCTAATCATTCACTCACTCACTCGTGTTAATTTATTCCACTTTTGTTGTACAGGGAGTAGTCCAGTTCAGTCACAAGTCTGACTTTTGTTTTTCATAGCCCACCTTCTTTATGTGAAGCTGTTATTCTCGCCTCCCTATATTACTGATTACCCTCTTTTCTTCAAATGCTTGATGGTACTTGAGAGGTTGCTTTTTTTAGATAAACGGCATAGCAATTGCAATGTTAAGATTTTTATTTGGAATAAGACAGACTGCACAGTGGGTCATTCATCACCTCTGCATTTTAGCAGTCATTGACCACTAGTACCAGAGATATATTTTTTATCCACAGTAATAAATAATTCTTGTCAAAGGTCATAATACCAACACCTTAAAGGTAGCTGATGTTGGTGTGTGAAATAGCAGGGTTGAATTTAAGTTTGAGACTCTGTTCCAGCATTGACAAATAGCTTGCTATCTTTCATTGAAAATTAGAGTTTTTTTCCTTTATGCGCCTTATATTTTGTTGATTTGCATGATTTATCTCAGAAACTGATTGTTTAAAGAGATCTGTTTCTGCTCTGGTAAAGATTACAGCGCTATTGATTTTAGTTGAGCACTGAAAAGTCCAGCCATGTGTCTTTTTGCTGCTTGGCCTCATTGTACATTTGCTGTTTTAGCCCCCCCATACTGCACAGTGTTTAAGTCCCATTAGACAAATATGACTTGCCAACAATTATTCAAAGTTACCCCAGCTGCAGATCTTCTGGAGATGCACTATCATTGCTTTATAACTGCACCGTGCTGAAATCACAGATGAAGGATTGTTGTAGTTTTATTGTAGAAGTTTTATAGTTTCTCTTACTTTTATCAAAGAATGTCCCAGTACATTTTCTATTGTTTGCCAATATTACAGTCACTGATAAAGAGTCTTTCTCAAGCAATATCTCACAGGAGTTAAAAAGGGACAGCAGAAATCTACTGACAGCCCCCCCGCCCCGCCCCCCCTTTTTTTTTTCTTGTAGGGATTCAAATTAGTGACCTTCTGGTTTCAAGAAAAAGAAAACTGGTAATTAAATTGATGCTCAAGGCATATATAGTAATGAGAGTCTCATTACTGCGTATGTGTGTGGATGTTTTGGTTGGTGCATGATTCTCTCTCTGTGTGTGGACTGTAGGTTTGCACTCGTCTCTTACTTTGGCATTTCCGCTGATCTGTGTGTTGTGAGTTGCAGCCTAGCAACAACTTTAACCTTCCACTGCTGCTGGAGTGTACAGCAGGATGTGCGCCTCAGCATTTAGCCTCTTTGACCCAGAATGCGTTCTAACCTTCCCATAGAGTGTTTTACCCCTATGTTCCACTGAGCTGATAGCAGCGCTGAGCTGAAACCAAGTTGAAGCTCTCGGAGTCAATAAGACAGTACGATGGAGACCCAGTGTAAAATCCCCAGTCCCACTGCTGAAGGAAAAGAGAAACACCTCTGTCTTTCTGATTGAATACCTGTCAATCTGCTGTAATTGCCTGATTGTTTGAGTGTCTTCCTGAGTCTCCTGCTGCCTTTCTATCTTTCTAACTACTATCTAGCTAACTGTGTTTGCTCTTACTTATGTGTATATGCCCCGGTGGACAAAATGAAGAGAGACTGAAGAAAAAGAGGGAACATGTGCTCTTTCATGAATTGATGGTAGTAGTCCAGCTCATGGATCTTTGAAGAATCAACATCATTGGGGATATTCAATAATGCAGTCCTCCAACACTGGCGCAAGTCAACCATTCATTGCAGTGCTTATGTTGTCCTACATATTTCTTCATTAAACAATCCACACAACACTTATTAATTCTCTCACAAACTCATTAATATGGTTCTTTCTCTGTTCATTGGTTTGCTGTTTGCCTCCCAGTCTTAATCAAACTCATCCCCACTCTGCAATAAAGAAAAAAAAAATCACAACAAGCACTCACCATCAAAATAATTGCCTGCATACATTTGTTCTGCCTCCCTGAATTTCATATTGTTTTCCCTCTAACAGTCTTGCAGCCCGATGGTGAAGATTGCCAGGCTTTTTAAAGGCAAAGATTCATTCAAAGAAAGCTCGGAGTTGCTCTCGGGACGAATCGGGGAGAGGGGAGGGGAGAGAGTAGTTTGGAGACACGAGCTGTAGCTATGTGAACAAACTAATTAAGACATTTTCTCTACCCACTAAACAATTAACCACAGGATTTAACCATTTATATCCCCCTGGCCACCAACTGCACACCCACCAAATGTGCAAGCCAAGCATTTACTTGTGATTAAAGAAAGGCCTTCATGAATTCTACATGTTATTGTAGCTGTTATGTAATATTTATTTGATAATTATGCATATCTTGACAGAGTTCAAAGAAAATACTGCAGCTGTTCTGGACAAAGTGCCAGCAAAGAGCCAATCTAATTGTTATCCAGAGTCTTGAACTTTGTCATTACACACTTCAAATTGGTGTGTTGTGTGTGCAGCATATTTCCAAATGCATCATGGATGTTAGAAGCATCAGAAGATGGTAGAACTTTAAGGATGCCGTTTTTTAGTCCATTTTACAGTACATTTTACTATTTTACAGTATTGGACTGGGACTTTTATTTGATTTACATGTTGAAAAAGTAAAAACATTTCGAAGAATTTCATAGCCTGATTGAACTGTGAACTGTGGTCAAATATTTTTTGGATAAACCTGATGTGTTCTTGGCTTCTGTTACAGTCTAAACAGTATGAAGGTGAATGGCTAGAGGATGTTCTTGTATCTTGCATTAGCAGGGTTGAGATGTCCTGCTGATGTTTTTGTCATAATAACTGCTCTCCTTTGTTTGTTGGTTTGTCCATTGCCCTACTTTGCCAGCAGCATCGCATTCTGCAAACAATTTGAATTTGAGACGTAGCTTGCTCCTAGTCGAGCGATATCCCTCCTGTGGTGAGAGGCCGGATTAATTTCCCTCCCTCACTCCCACCACACACAGAGAAAGATAAAGAGGGGGGGGAGCAGAGGCTGGGGGATGGGGGCTCGTGCAGGTAATACCTCCACCACCTATTATCCAAGGAGTATCATTTAATCGGGCTTTTGTGGGACGATATTGTATTTGGCTGTTTCCATGTGGTGCTGGCAGGGCGCCTTGTGTATGATTATGTGTCTCATCGGTTTCAGCCCTGTGTCAGTAATCTGTTTGTAGGGAGACAGAGAACACACAGGCGCTGTAAATAATGCAAATCTGCTACTGGGCCTCACTGTGTCTTTCTCTCCCTCCATCCGTCTCTTTGGCTCCCTCCCATCTTTTTTTTGTTTTTGTCTCTCTTTCTTTTTGCTTCTCCACTCTTCTTACTCACACACTCTCTAAACTCCTGCACAAGAATAATCTGAAGCCTCCCTCAGTTTCCTATCATTCGGCACACTCTGTGTATAAATGCATGTGTGCAGTGAAAAGATTCAATCCATGGACAATCATTGGTTCAGCATGGTGATGCATATTATGAGCTCCCCCACCTTGATGAGATATAAAACAACTTGTTAGGACTGCTGACCCTCACTGGTGCTTGAACCCTACATGGATTTTGTTTTGTGTGTGTGTTGTTTTGTGGTTGTGATTCATAATTGATTCTGTCCGCTGACGGTGTAGGATGAGAACGATGAGAAAAACAATAAAATGGGAAAAGATCAGAGGTTGTAATACCAGCAATATAAAAAAGGATTTGTCCTGGCTGCCCTCAAAACAAAAACCCCCTTCCCAATGTGTGTGTGTGTCTCAAGATCAGCTGCTCCCTCCCTAACCCTGCTCTTGCCCTCAGATGAAAAGATAATGGATATTAAGCTTATCCAATCTGGTCTACTTGAACATGCATTGTCTGTCTGGTCATGTCAGTTGATTTTAAAATGATGGGTGAAAAAAGCTGGCAATTAAAATCACATCAGGACTGTGTTAGCAGGATTGTTGAATTAGGTTCTTCCCCCAGGCAGAAACTGTTAAGTACCCAGAAAGCCTTGTGTGAATCTGCTTTGACTGTGCGATCTCTCTTTTCTCTTCACCAGAGATCCTGAGTGGAGGCGTGTATGTCGACCAGAACAAGTTCCTCTGCCACGCAGACACGATCCATTGGCAGGACATTGTCAAAAACTCAGGGATCCCTCATGTGGTGGTGCCCACCAACAGCAGTGTCACATGTAAGTAACCCAACAAGCACACAGTGGAAATCAAGACAATTTGATTTGACATTAAACTTTTAATTACAGAAAACTTTGCTGAGAGGTTTTCTGTTGCTTCATACATTTACTCTCATCCATTAGTAGCATCACTGTCTATTCTGAAGCAGTTTGGACTTAAAGGAGAACTCCATCAATACCATTTATTCGACCGCCCATTATCCCAGAAAAAACAATGAATACAACAACAGCAACCAAAGACAGCACTTGAAAAACATGTCATAGTCAGAGCCAATCAAAAGCAGAGCAGGACAGGTGTTTACAGAGCAGGGAGGAGGTGCAAAAAAAACAAGTTGTTCTTGGACGAATGCTTTTAGTCCAAAAGGACATTTTTCTGACTGTTAGGGTTTTAAAATTAAAAGGCATGACAGGAATGAATGGCCAGAGAAGGAATAGCTGGAGATGAAAGATGTGATTACATTTTTTTTTTTTTATTTAAACAATCTTGATTGAAAGCGTTGCCAGTTTCTTATCAAGGTTTCTGGAATTCAAACTGTAAAGGTATGTCCACAGCAATCCCTTTAATATTTTCAGAAGCCTTTAAAGCAGAAAAAGGCTGGTAAGTTGTTAAAAGGAAAATGTTTCAAAGGAGACCTTGCATCTTAATCAGTTTTTTTATGAGATGACTGATATGAGCAGTAAAACAGCGCGGAATCAAAATCACCTCTTGGCCCCATTCTGTTACTCTGTTTATCATAATAATTCACAACGACTGCTCACACATGTCACATCAGTGTCCCACTTTAGCCAGCTAAAGACATGTTCACAGGATTATTAAGGGATTTAATACAATGAAATAAACATCCTTAATCGATCAGGGGGTAGAGGGCAGGCGTTGGTGTGGTTATTAGTGAAGCAACAGATGTGTTAAATCACCTCCTCTGACCCTTTTCTGCTCATTCACTGATTTAACCTCTTTACACACTTTGAACGGTTATTAATGTAGTGCTCAAGCTGTTTGACATCTAAATCCGATCCTCTGTTTTTCTAGCTGTCTCGTCTTGTTGACTTATGAATACAAAATGGCATGCATTGTCAACATAGAACTAAATAAAAGGATAGTCTCTGCATATGTCTTTGGATTTCCTCACACAGCCCCTGCTGAAGGCTTCAAATGCAGATTAAGTGCTCCGAGCATTGATATTCTGCTCAATCACCCTCCTTTCTGCAGCCCTGTTAGCCCTGGATCGACCCTTACTCCTGTGCGAGTTTGTACTCCACCAAAAGATCAAAGATCCCCAAACATATAATCCAATATTGAGAACATGATCTCTATTTCATTCTTTTGGGAAACAAAAGCTTAAAGTTGTTGTTATTTGTGACTTGTTTTTACTATAGGTCTTGTGTTTATTGTTATGTTTTGTTTTGTTTTTCTCAAAAATTGATGCCCTGTTGATCCACTTGTCTTTTACCCAACATCAGTTGTGATATGAGCAGTGTTTGTGACATTTTAACCTTCGGGGGCTGCTTTAAGAAAGCTGTAAAAGATTACGGTGCAGGAAGAGGGTGGGACAGGTTTATTCTAGGTCACTGAGAATTTATAAGTTGAGATAGTGAAGACCTTGGACACTAAATGAAAAATCTTTGGCATGAATTCACAGGGCACCAAGAGGAGAGCAGAAATATATCTAAGTGCAGCTTCAGTTCTGCAAACTTGGCACCGTCAGACAACCACTTATGTCTGACTGACGTTCGTATTATTATCCTGTTCGTATGCTGCTTTTCATACTTTCAAGGTTGGCGACCTCTCTTTTTTGCGAGCATTGTCAAAGTGCTACTTTGAGAAGAACAGGCTGGAGGAGAGGAGAAGAGGCAGGGATGGACGTGGAAACCGCAGAGGGGTGATGAATCAGTGAGGGGTGGATTGAGGATGAAAGATATGAAATGCATGGTGGAGAGGGGAAAGAGATGAGGAAGAAGAGGAGGGAAGAGGATAGAGAGGCTCATGTTGGGGAATAGAGTCAGTCTTGATGCTAATAGCTCTCATCTGTAGAGGCTGATGGACGAAGGGCAGCACTTTTGCACTTATCTAGGCGCACTTCCACCCCAGTCAATTACTAGACAGTCAATTAAGTCCTCCAAAAAAACCCAGAAAGGCACACAGGCTAAAGCTCTGAGGGAGTGATGCTGTTTTCTGCTGCTTACCGCTTTCATCTCAGCCTGATGTCTGCTGAGTTTGTGCTGAACTGATTTAGAGCAGTGCGACATAAAGAACTGTCTTATTTTTCACAAAACAACCTGTGCCAAGGTTATTTAAGTTGTTTTTGACAGGAGCTGCACGTAGCAGCCAGAGGGGATGCTGTGTTGTTGTTAAAAGACTGCAAGTTTTATCATCTTTCTCGCATATTAATAATATATATCTGGAAAAAACACATGGATACATTTTAGTTGAAGTAAGTGTTGAAAAACTGCCAACAACATGTAATAACAAGGATAGAAACAGTAATTAATGTCAAATAAATCAATTATTTGACATATTGTTATCACTGTATGATCATATAATTGACTACATATCAATCCCTCTAATACCTGCTGACTGTTTATTTAATTCTATGTAAAGTAAATATACAGCTTGAAATGCACTTATTATGAAGCCATGTATCCTAAGATTAATACTTCAAATGCATTTTATTATGTTGAAGAGAAAAGTACACACACACACACTCAAACTTTAGGAGTATATAAAGGGAAGCCAGAGAAACAGCCACATCTAGGCTCACTTTGGATCAATTTGGACTTCAGTGGAGTGCCTAATGGCACACAGGCATAGCTAACGGCTTCTATGCTGCTAGCTGTGCCTTTATTCATTTTTGAAGGCTGATGACTGCTGATATTCATAGGAAGAAAACATAAATAAACCTTAAAAAATGATAATCGTCTCTTTCTTTGTGAACTTTTCGCAGGTCAAAAGTGCCATCGTTCCTGCAATGGTCGTTGCTGGGGACCTAAAGAAAACCAGTGTCAAAGCTGTAAGTATGTTACTATTATGGGCTAAAGATACATTGCATGACCTTTAAGTGGCTGTTTCTGTTTAGTATTAACAAGAAAAGCCTCCATGTTTTTTATGCCTCTGCAGAAGCGATCATCCAAGTCATCCGTCCCCCCATCCCATTCTCTGTTATTTATTTGCTATTTAGGACAAAATCTCCCCCAAAATATCTAATGATGAAGTGATGGCATTGCATTTCCAAAAGATTTAATGTCAAAGGTCTTCGACCTCTCAAAAAAACACTTCAACTCCTTCACAACATGCATAAATGTGAGTCTTGTCGGAAAAAACATGTTTTTAAACAGGAGTTTGACTGTTTTGTGGACAGATTCAATGGCCAGGATACTAGTTTTGTTTTTTCATGAATATTTGCACATAAATGAACTATTACCACACTGCTAATGTATTGACATGTATTTAGTTTGATAACAAAATTTTACATTTTAATAATATTTGTTTAAAAAATCAAACTTAAATGAGGAAAAGCACCCATATTTTGTTTTTAAAAACCTAATACTGAAACTAATTAAAATTGACATTTTAACTTACATTCACTAATACTAAACATTAAACTATAACAGTTGTTGAAATAAAAGAAAAATGCAAAAATGTAATAATGACTGTCAATCATGGAAATGATTTTGTGCTAGTGTGTTTGATTGTTAAGGACCTGCTTTACTTTGATAAAAGAAAATGAATTAAAACTGTGAAATGTAGTTGTGACATTTACATGTTTTGAAGAAATATGACTTGGCTGAAAGAAATAGTAATTTATATAATTTTTTGTTAAATGCGGAACAGTATGATCACAAAAAAGCATCTGTTGAGTTTTAATTGGTACTAAAAAGCATATTGTAGTTACACTCACCTCTGATCTGCTCTGAAAGTTAAAAAAAAAAGTGTAGCTTTTTTTCTGTCAACAAATTAATTTTGTCAGATCTGTAGCTGCAGTGTGCCATTCAGGGAGAAAAAAATAATATCCATGATTTTCCCTTCAAAGATGTTTTTTTCAAAAAAAAAGATGTATTAAAATATCCACTGTTACACCAAAAAAACAATCAAAATCAACTAAAACTATGTACTCATGGGAAAAAAAACTCCATGCCAATGTTGCATTTATCTATTCAGCAGGATTTTTTGTTTCTTTAATTCTTTGGATCGCTGCTGAAGTTCTGGCCGTAACTGCAACATCTAAAAGAGGAAGGGATTCATAAGTGCATGCATTTATAATCCCGAACATTTATTCCACAGGCTTCCACTTTGAAAGGGTGGAATAAAGAAATCTTGTTGATTCAGCATCATTTCTACACAAAACGAAGCTTACTGTTCAGGCAGAGCACCGACGCCGCGCTTCAGTATGCTGCCGGCGATACGCTTCACCGTGATTGCCTCATTCACTCCTGTGTGGCTACAAACATGTAATCATATTTAAGCAGGTGTACAGCACAGACATCACAACCTCCGACTTATCTCGGCTGCCCTGATGAGCACACTGATGCCAATGCAGTTTTTTTGCTGCCGCAGCTTCCTCCTACATCCACATATCCTGTATATGTGGTATTTCATGTTGACTGAATGTTCATGTATGTGTTTATTAATGAGAAGATTAGCTCTGTTATCAGACTCCTGGAGAGCTGCCGCAAACTGAGGAGCCTTTTCCGCCAAGCTAACGGAACAACCATTTGATGTAAATGGTGATTTCCTTGACGAAAGTGGCTCTGACTGAAATGCAAGCCCAATCCTTGTGGGGTTTTTTTGTGCTAAAGGGGCTAAATTGTTAGCATTTTTTAATGTCTTTTGCAGAATTACAATATGATATTTAGTAGTTTTTACAGGAGAGAAACACATCCATTACAACACGAAGAACTTTCTATGTATCTTGAAAAAAAAATCAAAAATCAAAATGTTTTAATAAGATAAGCATTTTTTTCTACAACACTAAGTATTAAGTGTGTAAACTATTACTTGTTTGGTCCTAGTGTATGTCATTTGTCATTTAACTAATCCAGTTAGAAAAATCAGTATTAAAAACCATGGGGTTTTTTTTCCATTTTGCAAATGGACTAGTTTTTGTGCAGGTATTCACAAGCCTATAATGACTGTGGTAAAACCATCACCTCCTGCACAACACAATCACACACACACACACATGCACATATCAACACATAACAACGTACCCAGAACTCCCAACACATCTACCACAAACCCTCCTGCTGGGACCTCCCACCCTTCATACTAGCTGATGGCAGGTGGGAGAGAGTGTGAGAATGATACACTGCTGAGTCCATCAGCAGGGGATGGTTCCCTGTTTTCCCTCCCTTTCAGCCATCTTTGCCCAGCTCTCAAAATCTGTCAGTTCTTCAAGTTTTTGCCCACATAGCTGTGCCTGTCTGCCATTCATTCTTCTCTCTCTCTTTCTCACCTGTTTGGACGATGTATAACTCATATATGTATAAAGACAGACACACACAGATAGACACAAAGACACTCACACACACACTAAGCCCAGTAAATGAGGTATGAAGGCCCCAGGCGAGAGACCACCAGTTGGCTTTAACCAAAGAATAAAAGGAATAAAAAATATTTTTTTCTTTTGTGCCTCAAGGTCACGACAGGTCTTCAACCAATATCAGTGCCTTTCAAAAAACATGACTGTTACAAAAAATGCTGATTTTTCACTCTGACATGCTATGTTTAAGGATAAGTTATGTCAAGGCAAAAACTCCACTTCTTTATTTGACCGGTGCTGGCATGTTTGTTGTTTTATACATTCTGCAGTCTAGGACTTATAAGCTAAAACTTCAAAAATGCATGCATGGCTAATCAACCAACTTAAACAGCATTTTTGTTTAGTACTTTTAGTATTTTTATTATATTATTTTTAGTCATACGTTGTCACAATACCCTGATATTTGAGAAATTAACAGGGCCCACTCATGTTGTCCTTGGCTCAATTGTCTTGAATTAGCATGGAAATTATTTTGATAAACATTATTTACAATTAAATGTATCAAAAGTGTACGTGTTAAATCTAAGGAATATTCCTTTTCAGGAATATTTAAATGTAGCAAGTGTTCACTGTCTTTTCTCTGGTGGATCACAACACAGTTTAACTTTACAACAAGTAATAATAGCGATAAATACAACACGTACATATATTTATGCAGACAAAAAGAGATCAGGCATTTTTCCTCTTTCCATTAAATGCCTCTGCGTCTCTCTTCTGTCTTCCAGTTTGATTGCACTACCCTCACCATCAATTTCCTCCCCTACTTTCCGTCACTCTGTGCACAGACCACTTCATCTATGCCTTCCAACCCTGGCATGTCTCATCGTATTTGTTCTACGGTCGCGATCTCATTAAGATAATGAGGGATGAACTGTTTGACCAGGACCTGTTAACAACACGTCATGGACCAGTCCCCAATAAGCCCTGGCCTTGTCTGCCTGCCTCTCTTTTAGTCGTTTTCCTGCTATCTCGCCATCTTCTCCAATACGTGGATGTCACCATTCATCCGTCTTCTGTGTATTTTTTTTCCTCCCTCACAACCTCTAATTTTGTTTTGCTGAAACACATGGAATGAGTAAGTGTAAAAAACGCCAAATGAAAAATGACTTCAAAGATGCCTCCTGTGACATTTTCATGAATAATTATTCAACTGTCTCAAAATCAACAATAATCAGCAGCTTTCGGTGTCAGAACCTCTGAGGGAGCGGGAATACACTCAAGAAGTAAATTAAACTCCTGGCAGTGCCTGGCATCACAGATATATAACAGTAATGGAGTGTGCCCCCAGAAGTAGATGTAGAGAATTTTTTCTAGAAGCAGATGGAGAACAAATCTAAAGTGCAGTCCGAGGGCTGTTGTGGATTATAAGTATAAGCGCAGCCTAGCATAGCTGACGGCGTCTGCGCAGATAAGGATTAATGCCTCCACCTTTAGATGCTTCTTTAGCTGTTTTGGTTTTTCTCATAACAAATATATACAATATAATAACAGTAGTTAGTGGTGTTAATGTGAATCAACACTGTTTTGATTGAGGCAGTGTAAGTTTATTTATACAGCACTAGGTGATTCAAAGTGGTTAGAGGGGTATAGAAATGATTCAAGTTTTGTTTAAAGTTTCTCTTCAAATGTATTTAAGTATGTTGTATATGTTAACATTAAAAAAATGAAAAAGGCTAGAGGCACATATATTATTTCTCCCTTGTTGAGAAACTGTCCAGAATTATACAGCACAGACTGGATGCCCTGTTCACTGTGTGCACAAAGCTGACCTATGAAAGGGCATCATATATCAATAAGGCTAACATTAATTTGAGTTGGAGAGCTTTTTCTCTTTTGTGTCATCCTTAGTTCACTGCCTGGCAGTGAGAGAAGCTTCAAGGAGAACTGGATCTGTTTAAACACAACAAAGAAACACTCAGTGAGATTAAAATCTCACAATCTCTATTTCTTATATTAACTGGACATGTAGTCACAAATATCCCACTTGGTACACATGTAGGTCTACCAAAAAAAAAAAAAAAGTCATTTTATTTTACAGCTAATCAATAAGACATCAGATTATTAATGGTCACATGCAGTTCAGTGTACCCTGTGTCTTTACTTGACTTCTTGTAGAAATAACAACGAGGACCTTTATTTAACAAAATCTGGTGAGTATCAAATTTATTTTGACGTGACTTAAATGTGTATTTTACAGTTTTCATAATGAGCAGAATATCGCTTTAACTACTGCATTTGATGCATATTGTATAGACATTTATTCAATACTCTAAACTAAAATCAGTCTTAGATGTGAATATAAAATAAAGAGGGTTCTTTTTGATAATCTCATAAAAACAACTTGAAAAGACAAAATCTGGTTCGGGGGTCACTATACATTACCTTACGCTTTCTACACCTTAGTGATCTTTGCATTGATTTTAGAAATAAATGATCAGGGATAGAAAGAGCTTCCACTGAAAAAAAAAAGTTTTTATTCATGTAGTTCCTTTGAAAAGGCGGTGGTTCCTGTGACTGATGTCGCTGTCCACAGCCTGTTCAAATTGAAGCTTCCAGGCATATTTTATGAGATGGATTTCCTTTTGTTTTTATCGTTACCAGCCTGCTCTTTGTTTTGTTTTGTGTTTTTTTTTCCTTAACATGGAAATTTAAAGCCAAATTGATCAAATGCGTTGTATCACTCTCTTGGCAAGGTCATTTGTTTGACAAAGTGTCTTTTGAGTAAAGTAGGCTGTTTCATTTTAGCCCAGGCACCATTAATGGAACGCCACTGATGGTGCGTTAGGCGTAGGGTGAAGTGTGCGTGTGTTTGTTTTCATGTGTGTTTTGGCGGGTTGTCTGTGGCTTGAATCCATCACTGTGATAGTATCTTGTCAACGCAGAGCCCAAAGGAAAACACAGCACACACGAGAGCTCGATGTGCATCCACACACAAACAGCACGCACACATTTACACACCATCACAGGGTCTGCAGTGTCGTACACTAACATTATTGCTTTACTCGGAAAAGAACACAGTGACAACTTACAATTCCAATCTCAGCAGTGATATCTGTGAATAATTCACTTTTTTCTTTATCAGCAAGTCCTCTTATAAAAAAGGAGCTTAATGTTACAGAAACTTCACTCTGTTTTGTTTTCGTTCACAAATCAGCTTTGATTGGAAATGCCAGAAAGTTGTCATTTCATGGTAGGAAACTTTCCCCCTATTTTGTGTCATATGCTTAAGGAAGCAAGAAAATCGGAAATGAGTGCATGTTTGTTTTCTCATGAAAAAGGATCCTGATATTTCAGGAAGGATGGGATTTGAGGCCGGGTGTGATCAAAGTCCAAACTAATAAGTTTTGCGAATGATCCTAAGGGGGTTTAATGATGTAATATTACTTGAAATAATTAGCAAGAAAGTCTTTCTTGAAATGAGCAATGCCAAATACTGGTGTGGACCATAGAAGCAAAAGCACCAGTCAAGTCAAGTTTGCTTTTTTCTTTTATATTTAGTAGGCTACAGTTTAAACTCCTGGTTTTCCCAATAAGCCACATAAATGCACAATGTGTACACGTCACACACCTCTGCAACAACTGCATGCAATCTTTTTATGTGTTTCACTCTTTTTTTCCATCATGAGTAGACTTTAATTTAGAGAGGTCTTCCCACTCCCTCATATAATCCCTCTGCTGACACCTCTTTACCAGCTGTCTTTATCTGTGAAATGTCAAAGTCCTGTGTACATTTACATATGGCTGTCAAGAAGCGAGGCGGACAGGCATACGTCAGCCTGACTACGACAGGCTGGACAGACGTTCACCATGAAAGGACGACAGTACGCACGCTCGGTCAGATAGGAATAGTCATGTCTTTGTCAAATCCAGCCGGAGACCCTGATGAACACACAGGGAGACGAAAAACAAGAGTGAAGATAGCCAGTAGGTTGCAGAGATGATTTAGCTTTAGCTGAGCTTGCCACACACAGATGCATATGCACATGCTGCAACATGCATACATGTTATCAAGCAACTTTAATAAAGATTTTAGACAATCAAATCTGTTAGAAAAAGGAAATTATAAGAGGAAATCTTTTATTTTTTGCTGTCCTTTATTTAGTATTCTTGCTCATTCCTCTCACAGTGTTTGCAGCCATGGGTTTGCAGTGAGTGCACTTTTTCTAACTCTAAAGTGTTCTGCCTTCTTTTTCTTTTTCTTTGTCCTTCTCTGTCTGCATCTGTCACTCCACAGTAACTAAGACAGTGTGTGCCGAGCAGTGTGACGGCCGTTGCTTTGGTCCCTATGTTAGTGACTGCTGCCATCGTGAGTGTGCAGGTGGCTGCTATGGACCAAAGGACACAGACTGCTTTGTAAGTGAAAACATACACACACGCACACACACACACACACACCCACACACATGCACATGCTCACACACATTTACCTTTTAGCAGTCTTTGAAAGAAAATACGGGTTTAACCAGTCGTGTCATGGTTATATCATAAATCACACTCAGACACATAATCCCACCTGCTGCACCGGATGTTCTAGTAATGAGAAAATATAAATATTCCTGCCCATTTTTTTTTTTATTTTTAAAGACCCTTTCAGTAAAATAACAAGCTGAAATATTTGTTTTACTCCTGCATGTGCCATGTATGTGCATGATGTGTGTGTATACGTGTGTGTTTGCAGGCCTGCACCAACTTTAATGACAGTGGTGCATGTGTGACCCAGTGCCCCCAGCCATTTGTCTACAACCCCACCACCTTCCAACTGGAACATAACCCCAGGGCCAAGTACACCTATGGAGCCTTCTGTGTCAAGAAGTGCCCACGTAAGTCTCACCATACCACAAGGACACACACAAACACACACACCCAACCATACAAGCTGTTAATCTATTGTCTTTGTGAGAATATATTGCTTGCCTGTCTTCATTTCAACAAATGGCTGTTTGAGACTGGGTTTGAAGGTTGGGGGTGGAATTGGGCTGTGTTAATTGGAGAATAGGTGCTGGGTTAGGTATCTAATTGCAGTGATGGAGGTTATGGTAAAGGGTCAGAGAATGCATTATGTTAAGTGTTCTCACAAGCATGGAAGCACAACAAGAGTGTGTGTTCTTGCATTTTAAATCCAGAATTTCCTCCTTATTACTGTCACTCTGTATGAAAATGATGTATCCTGAGTATTCAGAGCCTCTGGGCCAATAAGTGTTCATTGGACACAATTGCAAAGGTCTTGATATCATTGGGCAAAAGAGAGACAAGAGAGAATAAATTCTAATATGAACCCTGGGGACCTCCTTACTTTAAATATGTAAGCTGCTTGCTTCTATATCTACATATTAGCCATTAAAAAACATAGTAGAATCAATGAACCTTAAACTCCTCATACGTGGAGAATGGCAAGACCACAGATTCAAAGATTGGTGACAGACTTAAAGAAAAAACATAAAAAATGAGCCTATGTGAGCAGAAGGGCTTGGTCTTGGAATAGATTATTTAGTTGTGTGAATCCCAGCTGGTGGGATAAAATATAAACACTGAGTCACTATTTAACATGTCCATACAAAAAACCCTGTAGATGATGTTTATTAAGAATTACACACTGTGTTTTCTTGTTTTTTTGTTTTTTTTGTAATTTGCCACCTCTCTGTTTACTAAAGTGAATTGAATTTGCAGTCATTTGCATGGTATGACATTTAGGTAACCACAAATTGCAATATCTTCTATGCTGATTTGATATTTTGATGATCTGACATGAGCTAAGCTGCACAAATTGAACTGGATTATGAAATAAGTGATGAGTAAGAAACAACAAGAATTGCCATTTTTGGTGTCAGGAATAACAAGAGTTTCTGCTTTTCACTTGCCTACTCAAACCTTGTTGAACTGTGGGACAAAGCAATGCTCTCATTACTGAAAACCTACCAGACTTGTCAACACGGGCCATTATATGATGAGATGGGATTATGGAGGAGGCTGCCTCCTTTATAACAACCAGCACCTGGCTGCTCATTACTTCCTACATGTAGCAAAGCTTTTCTTTGGCATGACAGTAACGTCTGTTTGGTCCTTTTGCTTTGTGCTTTCAAATTGCATCGAGCTTTCGATCACTGCAAATTATCATAACCAGCCAGGGTCACTAGTACTAATCTGTGTTTTGAATCATATCCCAATAAATAAATAAATAAAATAGAAATCGAGTGATATGTAAATCCTCATTAATTCTGTAACACACATCTCTCAGTGGGAGCGCTGGTCAAGGTCTCACCCTCAACACTCATTCATCTTGAAGAGCTCTCTACCTTCAAACAGCATCTGTCCTGAGATTTGGCTGGCTGATATTCAGACAGCCAGTGATTAAGATACTATTATATCTACTTTAACTTCTTCGTGACAATGTTGCTCATTGTATTACTCCTCTATTATGTGACCACCACCTTTTCTGTGAACACTACCACTCACAATGCACACAGCTAATTGCAGACACCCCATGTCATTCCCAACATCAGTGAAAAGGCCAAGCAGCAGGGAGCGAAGTGGGACTTTCACTCGAAGGCAGAGCTACTTCTAGACAGACATAGGACGTGGTATAATGAAACTGTTTAAATGTTTAGTGAGATGAAAGTATTGCTGGTTTTAAAACAGAGTAAGTAAGTGGTAATATGCATATTTTATGCTGGTTAAAAGAGTAATACAAAATGTAGTGTTTCCTTTTTTGTTTGTTTGTTTGTTATGTGGTAGTAAAGTATGTTGCCTACTGCATAAAATGTCATTTTAAATTTTTGATCAGACAGATGTTTCATTCTTTTAATGTCTCAAGTCTTGCTAAAGTCCACACATTCCTGTAATCATTTTGTCATGTTATCTTAATTGACTACTACAGCCTATGAACAGCTATTTACAATGAGAAGTTCCTGGAGTGTTGCTGGTGAATGAACTCTCTCTCATCACTCTGGGATGGTAAAATTGAAGAAGTTAAAATAAAAATAAAGCTGACATAAATTTTTAGGTGGAGTTTCATATATGTATTAGTGAATAACCCTAACCTCAATAATAAACTTAGAATTTAACCTGTTTTAATCCATCATAGCACCAGCAATCAGTTTAAGCTGTTTCAAAGTGGATAAGCATGGCTCATAAAAACAAACATGTTGCAACGTCTTCTTTTTGTCGATGCTAATTATCATGATTATTGCATTCATCAAGCATTTTTATAACAAATCCACTCACTAATGCATGCATTTTGACCTTTCAGTTTCCTGTAACAAGCTTTTTCATGGGGTTATTCCAAATAGGCCCCAAAAGTAGATGTTTAAAGGTTAATATTATATAATATGACAAAACTGGCATGTAGAACCTCAAAACATGAAGGTTACCCTTTGTCTGAGTGCAGTCAGCACAGCATCTGTCAGACAGGTTGAATAAAAGTGACTTTTTTTCTTTTTTTTGTGACTCCACACGCCAAGTGTCACCTATTGTACCACATGTTCCTGTGTGACAAACAGCAGCCATCTGTACTGGACACTTACACTGACTTGTTTTTCAGATAACTTTGTGGTGGACCACAGTTCCTGTGTGAGAGCCTGCCCCAGTAACAAGATGGAGGTGGAGGAGAACCGCATTAAGATGTGTATCCCTTGTACTGACATCTGCCCGAAAGGTAAAGTTCACATTTATTTAGCCACTTATGAAATTGTTCGAGCAAAAGCTGTTGTAAGTCTGTCATTGTTAACATTAGGCATGCCAAGAGGATGTAATTTGTGACATTTAATCAACAGGAAATCATCACCATATTCATTCTGAAGCATTTATGTAACTAAAATAAGCAAGTCTTCCACTGGACTCTGGCAGTGCTGTTTTCTAATGAAAATATAATGTTTTTGCTGTCTTACTGTGTAGCGTGTGATGGCATTGGTACAGCCAGCCTCCAATCGGCTCAGACGGTGGACTCCAGCAATATTGACAAGTTTGTCAACTGCACCAAAATCAACGGCAACCTGGTGTTTCTAATCACTGGGATCAAAGGGTGAGGGTTTAATTCATTACTTCCACCACTTACAAGTTGGGTTGGATGATCATGTTTGGACTTGGTATGTGCTGTCTAAAGACTGTAGATTTTAATGAAAGAAGTCCTGGGTTGATATTATTTTTAATTGAATATGTTAATGAATCTCTAAAACTAAAATTGGATTTGAAAAATGACTCAGATTTACTTAAATTGCTGAAATATACCGCAAATAAGAATTATAATAATATTTTTAGCAATGTTCTCTCTGACTCTGCTACTACAGTCATCAGGATTATCTTTGGGTTTGAATACATTTCAAATATATCGATAGTTATGAATTTTCCCCACATATTCCACTTTTAAATTGCTTGAAATGAACGTCACCTAAAAACCTGAATAATAAGTCCAAATTTTTAATCATCTGAGAAAATATTAATAAAGGTATTAGTGTCACTGATGGCAAGTGAGGAGTGAGAACCCAAAAAATTAACCACTTAACTGTGTGAGAGTAAGAAGCCTGCTGGGAAATGTGTTTGCTCTTAAATTACTCCAAGGAGTCTAAAAAGAACTTGCTGTGAGAAGACTGTGGCATGTTAGAGTGTAGAGGGTGACTGGAGAAGACAAACATGTATAAATTATTTATCAGTGAATATACAGTATGTATGTGTGTGAGTACAGATGTTATGGGTCTATTTTTTCTTTGCTTTTTGTCACAAAAGAATACAAATTAAATATTTTCTTTAACAGTTGTATAGCACTAAACATATATGGATGTTATGTTATGGATGTGCTTAAGGTCAGGACAACGTCATTTGAACAAGGGATATTGACTATTTGTGCAGTAAAAATCTGTTAAGATGCATTCAGGTGCACACCACTCTGCTTAGAAGCTTCAGGTTCCTGTTTCTAATAAATAAATGATGTGGTATGAGATCAGTGCATTGACACCTGTGCTTGTTGATTCCCAATGCAACATTTTAATTAGTATCAGAGGAATTTCCAATACTGGTATTGGTATCAGAACGATCCCTCATCCTGGCATTCACGAGGAGGAAAAAAAAATACATATTGCAAAAAGATTACATGCTTTAATGATTGAATATGGGTTTTCTGATTTCTAAACTGTTTGTGCCGTTCCGATCTCTTATTATCATTCACAGCGATGTTTATCACAACATTGAAGCTCTGGACCCTGAAAAACTGAATGTTTTCCGCACCGTTCGGGAAATCACAGGTGAGCAATATCACTCGCGCAGCATGCATCGCTGCACATGCATACAAATGAACAAACAAACAACACAAAAAAAAAGTAATTAACATTCACTCTTAACTCTCCTTTTCTCTTGCACTCCTCTGCCATTCATAATGTCACACATATTTGTTCATATATGTGATGCTGTGCGTGTGTATGTGTGTGTGTGTGTATTTGCTCAAGTCT
>JAPZDY010000005.1:14500371-14523844 GCA_029783645.1 Ctenochaetus hawaiiensis
TTAAGTTTTTCTGATCAATATCTTTCAGCCAGCAGTAAAAATAAGGCGTTTTAACATGCCTTAAATTTGAATCTATTTTTCATTGGTTATTTAAAAAACAAAATTTTCGACATTATTCTTGCACCTACAGTTGTATTTGTTTGTGAAAATACAAGGTTTTGATTGCTTGAATTATGTCTAAAAGCCATTTTAAATTACTGTTAATTATGTATCAAATCAATGCTTAGGCTTATTAATCACTGCAAATGTGTTACTATATCTCTTCCATTACAAACACAAAATGCTGAAAAGCAGAACTAGGCTGAACTTCAGGCAGCAGTCTATAAGTCTTAAACGTCAGTGATATCTTCCAGCTGCACTGCAGCCTTTATTATTTTAACTAGCACACATTCAGACAAAGCCTCACCTCCCCTGCCTCCTGGAAGGTTTTATGAAGGCCAGATGAAGCATAATTAATACTAATTTGATTTAAATCCCACTGGGCCGACGACATTTTTTTTCTACTGCTGAGACTGAACATTCTGTTTTCCCTCACTGACCAAAAGAGAGGTATCCAAAAGTCATTCTCCTTGTTCTGCAGTGAAAAAGGCAAAGTGCCAACTCAGCCGTACTGTGGTCATATTTAATGACTTTTTGAGGCCACTCTGGTGTTCTACTATTATAAGGGGATTGTTGGAATTGAATAACAAGGCACTTAATTTAATTGATTTTTGAAAACGCTGCAACCCTCGCAGGTACTGCAACCTTTCAACTGTGTCGACCTCCTGCGTGATGGTATCAGTGTTATTATGCTTGTGGGTGTAGCAGGAGTATATGTGTGTGTTTGAGAGAACCTATTGACTACATCTTCTGACCTTTATTTACAAAGACAGCAGCAAGAAACAATGCTCGTAACAGATTGAAACAGACAAATATGTCCACTATTAATGATTCTTCTATCTCTCAATTCCTCTATCTTTTTTTTGTGAAAATGGCATTTTGAACTCTGAATTGATTCAGACATTATTGATTGAAAGGAATCGTTTACAAACTTGTATTAAGTCAGAATGTGGTTTTTGCAGCCAATTTTATGGAAAATGTGTGACATTAAAATAAGTAATATACTGGGGTTCAACAAATTGTTGATTTTTGGATATCTTTTTCGTTCTCTGAATTTGCAGAGTGATTGAGTGAAAATGTATCTCCACTGATTTTGAAATTTATTATAAAAAACAAGAAGCCTTAATGTGACACAGTCTACTTGTTCTAATTGTTTTAATATCATTGTGCCAGACTGAGCCTTTTTTTAATGTTTTAGTGCTGCATTCCATTGTTTTTTGTCCTTCACTGAATACATTCAGAGAATTGAACATTTATAGCAGGAAATAGTTATTAAAAAATGTGTCACATAAAAATTTCTGTTGGAGCCATTTAATGAGTTTGTTTTTGCAGGAACAGCACCTGATATCTATGTTTTACATCTGAAATTTGGGGAAACAATTGAAACAGTGAAAATGAAATATGTTTAAATGGTCAAAAGTTTAATCACTAACACTGATAAGTAGAACAGACAATGAGTTTTTTTATGTTATATTTTATTATTTGTTGGGGTTTGATATAATACAACAATTATCGTCACTCCCAACTCAACACATACAACAGCTTAGTCAGGACCCCATTGGTTTCACTTTTTTATGCACTTCTACCCCATCAACTGCTGTTCGCAAAGTACAGGGCTTTCAAGTCACTACAATGGAAAATCAGAGGTAATGTTGGGCGCTCTTTGTAGTGTCTCCACCTGACGGTGTACAAGGTGCAAAAATGTCCTAAAAAGAGTAAAGGTCAGAGTAGAGTGGGTCACATAAATAAGAAGTTTTGATGCAGAAACTTAACCAAACTGGGACCGTTTAAAGGTGTTAAACCTGTGTTTAAAACAACAGCTGTTTCAAGAAGACAGGCTGAGTGGCAGAAAGGCTTGGCTCGTCACAAAGGGACCCAAAAAGGGTCCCCAGTACCTTAAAAAGCAATGCTAAGGGGGTCATAGCAAAGCATCAGGATGTGATCAGCTGAGATTGTTAGATATGTTGGCTACACAGATGTCCTCAGAATCTGAACTTTACTTTTAAATCTCCACCCACTCAATAAAGCCTAAAATCAAAATAATGTAAAAATAAAAAATTGAGACACTGTGTGCTTTGAAAAGCCACATCATTTTGATTAAATGTATTTTCTGTCTGATAGATTTGTTTAATCATTTGTTCCAGTGGTATAAAAGTGCTCTCTTTATACCAACAAGTTAACCAAAAATGGTGTTTCTTTTAAAGGATATTTCACAGGATGAATGTAGATTGCAGATGAGTGAGTGAGTAAATTGAGATGTCTTGAGGACACAAAGCCATGTTTTTTTCTGTTTCAAAAATCATGTTTTGCTCCTCCGTTTGTTTCTCACCCCTGTATCATTTTCTCTTTCCCTCTCATCTTAATCCCTCTCCATCATTTCTCTTAGGGAGATCCGAGAGTATGCCAACGGGTCGGTGTGTGTGGAGTGTGATGGCCAGTGTGAGCGAGCTGACGATGACTCTTTGACCTGCCATGGTCCGGTAAGCTTGCCCCCAAAGACAACAATAGTGAGGCAGCCTGAAGCATCCATTTTGCTCATATATGTCTTAATAAAGACAGAGATGGAAGCTGCAGGATGAGCAGTTTTTTTTACATTTTTTTTATCCTGTTATACAGGGACAGGAACAGCATAAATAACAATGAAACAAGGGTGTTATTCAATCACTTAAAAGTTAACTTTTGTCTGTCATATTGTGACAGTGACAGTCAAGCTAACAGTGAATATATAAAGCTAACTTGAAAAGACTTGCTTTGTAAATCATTAACCATCATTTAAATAACAAAATTTTTATTACTTCAATGGATAGGATAACAGTTTTTCAAGTCTGACTTTAAACAATTGTGTCCATATGGGCTTTGAAACAGGTAATTAATCCTCCTGCTCATACTAGCCAATAAAATATCCCTTCTTAATACATAAGTGATGTAGAGACAAAATCCTCGTTTTGTACAAAAATGTGTTCAAGAGTTATCCAAAATTGATTTAAGGCTTTAGCCGTCCAAAGAAGACAAATCAAGTTAATATCTCCAATAGTTACAGCCTGTTAAATACAACATTTCCTCTCTTTGTTACTGTTCCACTATGAGAGCTCAAGGGAAGCTATTCAGGGAAACACAAAGAGGGAATTCTGTATTAAAAAGGCTTTGGAAAAGATCTAGTCTCTGTGTAACTCAGACTGCTGATGTGTCATGTTAACTTCAGATAAGCATTTTGTCATGAAAGGGGTCCTGCAGGCAAAGGTTTGTAAGGCTGAAAGAAACACAGTCTTTCTGACAATACACAAGGGGGCATTGTTGTGTTGTGGCTAAGTCATTTAAGCAGCTGTTAAATAGAGAGGAAAAAAGAAGGACTTCCGGGTTGAATTTGAAAACAGAATAGGACATACTGAGAAGCTTATCTGGAGACAATAGAGATGTTTTCATCTCCCACTATAACTTGTAAAAATACGCTTCTAAAAACTGAGCAAAAACAACAAAGAATATGTTGACCAACTGTATGGAAGACTACAGCTGTTAGTGGAAACTAGCTTGCAGACACAGCTGCTTATATGTCAAAAAGAAAAGAGAACGACCAGGGGAGGCTGGTGAGTTATCTGCTAACACACAAACCTCCATCAGACAGGAAAGTTTACACATGTAGAGGATCTATTAGGACTTACTGTCATGTTAAGTGAAACACAGATAGGGAGAGGCACTAGGTTGCTAGCCCTACGGTTGGAACTGATCATAAGCTAGGTTAGCTAGCAACGTAAAATACGGAACAAAACAAATGTCTTCCTTACTTTTTTTTAAGAGGAGCACTTGGGATGTAAAATGGAAAGATAATAACATGATTTATCTTACTTTGATTGCTGAAGCTACTTTTAGTGTCAAGACTTTTTTTTTGACATTTTTGCAGAATATGAGGGATTTTGTTCCTCCATTACTTTCACATTTTGAAAGAATCTTTTAATGAAAATTATGAACAGCTGGAAGGATTACAGCAAACAATAAAACCTTTTTCAATATTTATACCTGACCTCGTAAGACACACTTAAAATTATAAACACATCCTTTAACAGCATTAGGATTGAAAGACCAAGGACGAGTATAAGATCAAATAAGCATACCTTGAATAAAATCATACATAAATGCACTATATGTAATATCCACTGCTGGATGTCTTTCAGTCAATAGATGAAAAGATGTAGTATAATGACCTTGTGAAGTAGGATCATGGCATTTGTTTATTAAGAATGTTTAGTAGCCAACACTGCTGATGCAAATCTGCCTTACCGACACAGACAGAAATGTTCAGAAAGAAACATATTAAGGTTTTATACACAGTAGATCACCTTTATAGACTCACTTCTTCACTCTCATTTGGAACGAGCATCAAAATGAAACACACTGATAGCTTGATTATTAAGATTTCTCTGAGTGAATGATATGGCAATTTCAACGTGGAAATGCTACATACTATATTCTCAATGGAAATGGTTGAAAGTATCATGTATTTATCTCAATAAATCCCACAACTTAAGAGTGGAACCAACTAAAAGCAGAATCATCTTAAAGGGTCAAATCAATGTTTTCTCTGTTGGGCCCCTCAAAGAAAAGTATTTGAGGCCAGCACATTGCCTCATTCACCACAAACCAAATGACTTGGAGCTGCAGACATTCCCTGTGGACAACTTAGACAGTGATTAATTATTGTATTAGCAGTCAAAATACACCTATGGCTGTTCTATTGATTTTGTCTCATGCTCTGACTCAAAGGTAAAACTGATTGTTTTCATTGTGATCAGCAATATTTCATGTGTATTTGTATTCAGTACATGTAAATCTCCATGTGTATGGGATTCTGTTTTCCTTTCGTATGAACCATCAAAAATAAATTCAGGGACATCAGTTCTTTTTCTTTATTTTTTCCAAAGGGCATTGGTGCTTGCAACAAACTTTTCTTCTGCGGCTCTTAGAGAAGCATAGGAGCTCTTTGAAAGATTGTTTGGTAGCAGCTGTACATAAGAAAACGAAAATCCCTGACCTTCATTTCCGTCTGCTTGTCCTATGCTCTGCACCCACAGCCACATGAGGCCCCTGACCCTGCGCTTTCTCTTATAATTTTATCTCGCTGTTTGATAGAAGGGGATGAATTGCGACAGATGTGAGCCAGAGGGGCCATGTGCTGTCTTTTGTGTCCTGTCACACCATGTCAGATAGTTTGCCCAATATAGTTTAGAGGGTTGGAAGTTGTTCGAACCGCTGAAGTGTTTGGGTGTGAATGTGCGAGCATGGGAAGCAAAGGCCAGAGTTGTTGACTTGAGTGTGTTGTTTGTTGTTGGAGGAGATTCGTTGGTTTGATTATCTTGGCAGTCCACTTGATACCTCCCAGCCCTGGATTTGGCTTTCTTTAGACAAGTGATAGGAAGATGACTGCTAAAAAAGAGTAAAGAACACAGATACCTGTGGCTTTATTCCAGCAGTTTGAGATTAAAACTTAAATCAGGCCCATAACTGATGCTTTCTAAGTAATTTGTTATCATTTCCATCATTATTTTAAATATGCTGAACTAGTTAATCAGAATAAATAAAAAGTAACAGAGGCTATGTTCACAGTCACAGCGATTCCATCATTTTCTTCTTATTTCGGTGCACTGTAATCTCCATATGCACTTTCATGCTGTATTTTTACTTGTAAGTGTGTCTGCATGTGTTTTATGTGTGAATCAACAAGCTGTGTATCGTGGAAATGTTCCTAGGTAACCTATCAGACCTCATGTAGATGTCACTTGTGTGTCACAGGCACTCAAATGGATTACAGCAATCATGTTATAGCCACAGAGCTCATAGCAGTTACATTAAAGCTTACATACGGTGATTTGATAAGCTTAATGCCCTCATGGGAGTGATTGGAGATATGACTGTAGCCATGAATACAGGCTGTATTATCGACACAGTAGGTGAAAATTGTAGGTCTGGAGTCGTTTCTTTTTTTTTTAACCAGCAGCACAAACACACTTGACCTGTTTATTTCATTTCTAACAAGACCACCTATTACTGTGTCTTACCGAAAGATTTGCACAAGTGTAGATTTCAAAACAGGCTCTAAAGGCTTCGGTTGAGCTCAGATTACCTCAAATATGCTACTGAACACTAGAATATTTTGCAGAAGACAAGATTTGTGTCATTTCTAATGTATCACTGCAAAGTGTGATATCAAAGTTGCAAATATGGCTACTGCATCAGACTGTGTGTTCACAAGTGCTTTCTTTAATCTTCCGCAAAATGCCAACTACTAAGGAAACTCACTCCCTCCAGACTAGCTGCCATGCTTACAATTATGTTGAATTACAAATTTGATTGATTTTAAAGGAAAGTAAATAACTAAATAAACGAATTAATAAAATAATAAATTAATATATTAATAAATGAATTATGGCATCCCTATTTTTGGTGTAAATATGCCACTACAGTAATGTATCAGGGATGTTTAAAAATGAAACACTGATATTATAATACAAATAAAATAACATTTTGTAAATAATACTATTAATAAATATTAGTTTTGTTCTTGCTTTGTCATGATAAGTGGAGCTAATGCACCATAAAGCTTGTTGCCAGTTGCCAGTGTAAGTGCTCTTTTAGTACACTGTTTGTGCAGTGATGGTTCCAGACTCTGCACATCCCTACAATCTGTTTTGAGAGAACCTGTCAGACAACGAGACAAAACACTCAATAAGTAAGATAAATTAAAGATGAACTAATTATTAAAGATAAATTTAACTATTTGGTTTTTCCATTGATATCTTGATAATATAAACTTTAACTCTTTAATCATTAACTAAATCAGACATCATGAAGGCCCTTCGGAAATGAATCCTGCAGGTTTTTGGTAGCTTGCCTGTGTTTAAAGAAAGAAAACTCCAACAAAAATATCAGAGAATGTACCCCCCCAAAAAAACGTACTTTGTCAAAGAAAACAGGCTCAGTTGTTTTTCTCTCCATTTCTTAGTTGCATACAAGTTTCCAACTTAGAATATTGTCCCAAAGACAAAGCAGTTTCCAGTTTGGGATTGATTCTACAGTGACTAATTATTCTAATGATCACTGAAATAAATCACAGATTTTTGTTTTCACTGAAGCTTCCACATGCATCCTTCCAATCTGCCCAACTGTCAAAAATGTTTCATTTCAAAAATTTTCGTTTTAAAAATGATCAATCCCTCTTGATGTACCTGGTCGCGCCTTAAAAAGCATTTTATGTGGCTGCCTGTTGAAAGTCTTAATTATAAGCTCTGACACAGTAAAGATAAATTGCCAATCCTCCTGAGATACTATTTGGTTTGTGCATGAAAAGGGAAGGAAGAGATTCATTCACACACACACACACACACACAAAAATCACACACAAACGGCCACCCTAAGTACGCAAGCAGACCAATCTAAATTTACAGCAGGGTACTTTGGTACCAACGCTATGTTTTCCTGTCATTTTTTTGGATGTCCCACCACCCCTGCTGGACCAAACACTGTTTGTTTGTTCCATCACATAATTTAGCTTGCAGATGTGATGGGATTATTGGACACAGGCACACACACATACACGCACAAACCATTATCCATGGGCAGGAAGACACTCAAAGTGCCAGGCTCAACGCTAAAGCCGATGACAGCAGCAAGACGTTTAGTTTGCATAATTATACTCCATTAAATGTATGTTTACGCACGCATGCAGGCTACCAAGAACACACACAGAGTACATACACTCATGCACACAGACATTCATGCATGCAAGAGCATGCAAAGAATGCATTCACACACACTCCTCCACACACTAAAGGATAGTGTTTTGCCTTTACTATCATCTTTATATCTTGATGGCCCCTTGTTTACGAAGAACTGTCTGGGCGTGTGTGTGTCTGTGTGTGTTTGTCTCTGTTCCACATGCACAGTATGTGTTAATGTGCTAATTACCAACTGTGTGCAAACAGGACATCCATGTAGCCTTCATTTGACTCAGAAGCATGCATGTTGTTTTGATGTCCATATACTGTGTTTATACTTTTATATTTAAGTGTCTTGTGTGTGTGTGTGTGTGTGTGTGTTTCTAGTGTTGTTTGTCAATGAGATGTTCTTTAGGCCTGTTGATGATAGGCCTGTCTGGGAGAGCTCCTCGTCTCTCTTCCTCTCCTTCTCTCCCACCTCCCTCGCCTATATTAGCTCCATAAATCCTGTTCTAGGCGGATTGTTATGGTCATTGTGTGTGCTGTGAGCGATGGTTATTATCTGCCTGCTCCACTCACACTGCTTTATGCGTCTCGGCTGCTCTCTCCTTTCCCGTATCTCTTCCTTTCTCTTATTCACACTATATCTCGCTCACTCTCACTTCCTCTGCCCTTTGCTGTGTTATTTTCCGTCCATGTCTTCTCTCTCCCTCACTTCCCTTATTACTCTACATTATTTCTTTTTGCTTGTTGCTCCTTTCCGCTCCGCTTACCTTCTGTCTTTTTGCTCCTTGTTATCTCTTTTTTAGCTCTCAAGCTTTTTCTGCCACAACAATAGAAGCACAACAGTTTAATACCTACATTTTTAGAGAAACCTGAACTGAGTTGGCGTGTTATTTGATGTAGGAATATACCCATCAATTTAACAAACTGAGGCTACAACAGTTTTCTCCTCTCCTAAATTTGTGACACCACAGATTTGTCCTTATTGCTGACATCATGATGTCAGATATAGTAGCAATATATTCTTTTTTCACACAGGACGTTTGGAATCAAAACATGAAGTAAATACTGTCACCAAACATCTGTGAGAGGAAGTTGAACTCACCATCGATAACTGAACCTGCTGGAAAAAGACATGTTTTCTGTCCTCAAACTCACCAGTCATGAAATATTATGACAACTACCACTACCACTACTGCAAAGCCTCTTGCCTTTCAATCAGTTGTGCTGAAACTTGGCTACAATGCAAAGTTCAAGGTCATAGCACAGGCTTGATGGGGCTATACTTGTTATTTTCACAATAATAATCACAGTATTAATAATACTATTCATTAGGACTCTAAATTTTCAAAAATGACAATATGTATCTAAAAAGGCAAACCATTTTCTCCTTACTTGTCATAGGGCCCAGAGCATTGTGTGAAATGCCTCCATTTCAAGGATGGTCCTAATTGTGTGGAAAAATGTCCTGACGGCCTGCAAGGAGCCAACAGCTTCATCTTCAAGTACGCTGAGGCCAACAACGAGTGCCATCCCTGCCATGCCAACTGCACCCAGGGGTGAGTATTGTCAGGTCAGGGACCAGACAGGTGCAGAGTGAGATAAAGTCAGACATGCCATTCATTTGTCATTTGCAATACAAAACCGTAGTATCAAAAAGTTAAATAATTTTAATATTGCCTTTATTATGAGTAATTTTAAACCATTAAGCAACATACATTGATTTGCAAATTATGTCAATAAAGACTTTAAATTTTAACATTCATTGTATAACAGTAAATTTAACCTGCTAGTATTTCTGGTTCCAACTCACAAAGCGTGCAGCATTTAATCAACTAGTGGACTAATTGTTTATATCTCTAGAAGTTCACGCTACCAGTGCTATTGGTGGGCTAGAGTAGCTCAGCAGTTTGCTCTGCAAGTGGTGGCTACATAACCAAACTGTGCAACCTTCTTGAGACACTCTACACTGACAGAGCATCCTTAATACATCTTCTCACTCTCTTTTATGAATCGTCTCAGAAAAGAGCAGAGCCACAAATATTCTCCATCACTATTCATGTCCTGTGACCATAAAATTACAATCCAACATCTTGCAAGAAAAAGACGATACAAATAGAGAGGAACAGCAGAAAATGACAGAGAATAGAAGAAGAATGAGAGTGAGAGGAGTCAGTGAAGTACCTTGCCACTCTCCATTGCTCACTAGCCACTGATCGCTCTATGTAATATTCAGCAAGGGCTGGAAAGACATCATTTTGTATTTAACTCCACAGGGAGTGCATGTCACTTTCTTGTGTGTTATTTCACCGCTCCTGAGTGACAGCCTCCAGCTCGCTCGAGCATAACAATGTTGTAGTAAATGGAAAACACCAGGCTGACACTTTGTCACAGGTATAGCTTCATAAGCAGATCAGCCTCACAAAATAAAAAAATAAATAAAAAACAAGCTGAGGGAGGGAGAGGGAAGGGAGAGAGATAGAGAGAGAGAGACAGGGATGAAACTACTATCCCTCACTTCCAAACATTCAAAGGACTCACTACATTATGGAACCAGCAATAAGTCTGTCAGATGTTGGATGTGATGTCACCAGTGCACATGGGAGATTTGAAACATCAGCACAGGAGGACTGGTGAAATTTCAAGCAGAGATCTATGCTTTTCATCAAAAGACAACGTAGCTTTGTAATCTGCCCCCCATGTGAACGCACTGAAGCTGAAGAAGAACTAAGAGTACTTTGGTTTAGAACTCACTTTACATTTAAGTTTGCCCACAGGCGTCAGGAAAATCTGCAGGTCAGTCGATGCTGTTGTTTGGTGTCATACCAGCTCATGGCTTCAAATAAAGCTCAAAGCTAGATAGTTACCTTGGCCTTTATGTACTGCTTTTTTTTAGGTGTGTATGACAACTAGTGGACAACAACTCTGACCAGTTCTGAATTTAAGATTAAATTCAATTGGATAGATAGAGATAGATGAAGAAAATCTAAATGGTGAAATTAAATTAAACAATTTGCAGGCTTGTGAAGATGTTAAACAAATTGTGAAATCACACTCATAATTTTCCCGCAAGGACTCATACATGCGTACACAAATGTACACATACAGAGGCACACATGCACACCCACACCCACACATAAACACACATTCTAACTCACTCACAGCATAAACAAAGGTAGTGGACAGATAATGGAAATCAACCATGTTTGGTTTAACTTCATAGCTTGTAGATCTTTGAAAATTACAAGCACACCTAAGTCCAAACTTGAATCAAAAAGTTTTTACAATTGTCTATGCAAGTTACTGCCTTTCAGATACGATGGCTTTAGATGCTCTGGTAAACGCACACCTTTACTCAAAGCACCCTGCAGTAACTTGATTGCTTTGGCCCTTCAGGACAGATTCTCTGTTTGTCAGTGACACTGTAAGCCAGCTTGAACACTTTCTTTAGGAAACATCCAGCCAGCACCTCACAAATTAAAACACATCCTGTGCATCTTAACTGACAGAGAAAGTATGAGAGAGGGCTGTCCATTTTTGTTAATTAACAAAAATGTATGTGCTGATTCTATCAAACAATAAAACTCTATCACGAGTGTGTTACGGCTGTAAAAGATGTGTGTTGTAATACAGTGTTCCTGCATTAAAAACATAAAATTTTAGTCAGCATTGGTGACCTCTGGAGTCTTGCTTACATGGGTTGAATTATCAAATGAGAAAAGCAGAAAAAGGCTACTAATGGTAATATATATAACATATAAAGAACTACTTATATTATACACATAATGCATCTTTTCTTTTCCTGTGTTTGTTCACTAAGGTGCATTGGACCAAGGCTGCAAGACTGCATTGGCTGGATGGACAGGTAGAAAATTCTTCTCTTTGAATTGCCTCTGTACACCACACAGAAGCTCACACCCTGCATGCACACACAGACACACACACGCACACACGCACACAGTAAGCAAACTCTCTGATTAATGGCTAGCTCTAAGGCCCAAAATCCCTGTGAGTGTCCTTAATGCCTTTCTGTGCATGCATGCTTTTGTTTGTGTTTATGTTTGTGTGGGTGTGTGTGTGTGTGTGTGTGTGTGTGTGTGTGTGTGTGTGTGTGTGTGTGTGTGTTTGTGTGTGTTCATGTGTGCACAAACAATTTGCCCGGTTCTTGATAAATTGATAACACTTCAGCTTTCATTCTGAGGCTGGAGGGGGGAGTGCTAGGACAAAAATGCCGCTAACGGTTTACAGGAAATGGATTTCATACGAGAAACAGTTTGGCATTAAGTGGTGCTGAGAATTGTTGGGCGGTGATTCAGGGGTGATTTAAAAAAAGACAAAAAAAAAACAGGGTCTATATACAGAATAAGCAGGCAACACCACAGAATTTAGTGGTGGATTCATAGATGTGCAGCATATCTGCAGGGCACAACAGGACAGTGCTATGGTAGAGACAGCGTGTAATATTAAAGTCAGACCATCAGACCGTAAAAATGGAAACACATCGAGACTATTTAGCAGCGTAGCAGGAGGCTGCAAATGTGGCTGTTCAGAAGAAAAGAGCCATACAGTCGGACACAAGCAGACAAACTTGTAACCATTTAGTTAGTGTTTAAAATTCAGTGTTCTGTATCTTTCACCAAAGGCCCAAGAAATACTGAAGCAGATACCTATAATTTTAGAGAGGAAATTTTTGCCCCCTGGTGAACTGCTATGAAACGAAACCTTTTCTCCTGAAACAGTCTCTGGGATGCTGCCAACAGGATGAAGGGGAACTGCTGCCGATGGGGCTTTCAGCTGACCCGTACACAGATCAGCCCTTATCAGATCTCTGATAGCTGCGTCTCGGATACAGCAGTAGCCGCCCAGCTAACCTCAGGTTTAGCTGCCTGCTCTCAAGTGTCTCACATCTTGTAAATCTGTTACCTGTCGGCGGTATTGGCTTTTGAGCACGACTGAAAGTGTCTTATCAGAAATACACAATTATGCTAAGCCTTCATAGGCCAATCGTTCCACCTGGCATTAACATAGATCTTGCGTGTCTGGCGTTGTGTGCAGATCTGATTAAGGTGGATTAATCGCTTCCCGTCACTTGTGTAATATTTAGTTTAATGAAACTGACAAGTAATTCTCTATCTAGCATGTTCCCTTTTGGCAATGCTGTGTTCATTTAATTCAAAAAATATCAGAGCTGCCTGTTGGATCTCTGTGAACCCTGATTAGCTTATGCATTTTAGATTCTGGTATTTATAGTGGTGGAGGAACATTGCACTTGATGTGATGAAATGCATCACTGCCCATGTGCAAAGGTGGATTGCAGAGTGATCTTTAGAAAAGTATGTCTGGAGTACATTTATAGTGAAGCTGAGTTTCTCCTCATCATGTGTTAATGTCAGTTGGAAAAAGCATCTATGAACTGTGCAGATTGAACTTTACATTTGAAGCGGGTCTTAAAGCTGCACTGATAATTGGTCATGTGTAAACTCATGTCTATTCTTGCTGACTAATTTGGGACTTTTTGTAGCTTTCTTTACAGACACTGGTAATCAGTGGTCCTTTTGCCTAAGTTATTAATGAATGGGCCTCAGTTATGTGATGTATGTGTTCTCAAATGATTTAAATTACCTTGCGATTTATTTTGCTGTAGCAAGTGAAACCAAAGCAATTTAGATTAAATATGTAAGGACTTTGGAGTTGTATTTTTGGTCCTAAAACAGTTCGAGTCTCCAAAAAAGTGGTTTTCTGCCTGTGCAAGACAAAGAAAGAGATGTAGTGGAGATATAGAGTTCTTTGCATCCCATGAAGTTGGTAAACTAAGGTATAAAGGCATGAATAACAACTTTTACTCGCTGATTTAGGGCAAAGTCTCAGTATGCCCTGACCAAATTAAGTTCTTTCATTAAAGCAAAAAAAGGAGAGCTTATATCAGAGAGCCGACTGTTTTTTTGCTTATTTTTGCAGCGATTCTGTAGACAGTTCCGGGAGAATATCAAGAAAATTATTGAGAGGCTTGATTTCAAATGACAGCATCAGTGTGGTGCTGAGAATTCACTTTGATGGTTATTTCCATGTTTTTGATCTCAGCCTCGATTTTAATGAGACAGCATGGACGGATATTTGTTAGCAGATGAAGCTTAGTGGAAAAACTGGGAAAAAAAATGAAGGTGATGGGGTGTTTTTTAAGGATCGACCACATTAGCAAATACTTTAGAAACTTTAAACACAGAAAAAACTTTGGAAAATGTTTTCTGGTGTTTTTGTATTAGCTTATTTGTTTGTGTTTATGTGTGTGCACATGGTAGTGTTAACATGATGCCACCTTTTCTTCACTTCATTCATGGAGTTTGGATTTTGTTCTGGTTCCTGTGACTGTATATAAAGGCTAACTCTCCTGTTAGTTCCCTTTGACCACCACATTAGCTTAGAGTTGAAGTTTTTCTGCTTGTGTTGTATGGTGGGATGGGTTAAACACACAGATTTTACTAGGCTGTACTGAGTGTGAATGTATGTGTACTTAACCTGTCCAACCTGCCACCCCTCTTCTGTTACCATCTCATGCTTTATACTCTCTCTTATCTCAATCATCTACCTCATTTCCTACTTCTTCTCACCTACACTGTTTCGTCTCCAGAACGCCTCTGATCGCAGCCGGGGTGATCGGCGGCCTCTTCATGGTGGTGATCATGGTGCTGAGCGTAGCAGTGTCTGTGCGCCGGAAGAACATTAAGAAGAAGAGAGCCCTCCGTCGTTTCCTGGAGACAGAGGTGAGCAGGGCAGAAGGAAGACGTTACTTTTATGAAACACTAGAAGATATTGTTGTCAGAGGACTGAACAAACTAAGAGTCAAAGGACTTGGTGACAGTTCCATGGCACTTTCCATACTTTTCCTTTAGCCTTAATAAGTCCACATATGACTATATGCCTAAAAAAATCCAGCTTCAACCCATACACTATGAATAGTTAATTATGTACCATATTGGCTAAATTAATATTGTCATTGCTTAGAATTCAGAGCTTTAAAAGCAGAGCGGAGAAACAGGAGATGCATATTTAAAGGAAATTTGTTGAAAAAGGGTTAGAGAGGTGAAGATTATGAAGAATGGCAGAGCTGTTTGAAAAAAGGGTGTTTATCTCGGAAGAAAGCAAGACGAAAGCATGGGAATCGTCCAAGGACCTTCATCTGATATTTTATAATTGATTTGTTCTGTGTATATATGTGTGTGGTGCTTGCAGGTATGTTTGTTTTTTTTGTTTTTTTTTTGTTGTTGTTTTTTTTTTGTGTGTATATGCGTTCACATATCCTGGACAGAATAAATGAAAGAAAGGAAAATAGAAAATGAGACTTTAGGTCTCCAGATAGTGACTGCAGCAGTGCAAAAAGTGTCAGAAAATGAGTGGCTCAGGTGTTGACTTTGCCTTAGTAGACTGGAGAGGATACTTAAGCTAGGAAGAGGTGTAGGAGCATGCCATTAGAAGAGAAGAAAGCACTCTTTCCCCGTGTTAAAACCAGAAAAGTACATAATCTAATGTACTTGTGTGTCCATAGTGAGAATCAGGTCTTGTTTCACTGCTTTCACTCCCTTCAGAGCACACAAGTATCACTAAAGTGCCTTTGCTGATAGCTTCAAATATGACAAAATAGCTGTCATAGGGAGTATTTTTATACTAACATTTCTATAAAGCTGACACTCGCAGTGTTTTTGTGTCTAGTTACTTAGAAATGTGTCTTTTTTTGTTTCAAACACAAATCCAGACACAATCCAGGTTACAGAAATGTTCAATACCTTACGCAGTCCTCATTATGCTGCATTATATAGCTAATAAGGAAGACTTGAAAAACAGTCCTGCATGAGGAAGATTCCTGCTGAAAATGTTGATGTGAAGAAAGACTCGGTTACAAAAAAATGTAAAATGTTCTACACACTCCCAAGCTGGAAAGTTTCATTCAAAAGGTGATATAAAAAATGTGAAAAGCGTGAAAAAAAGAAACAACCTACACAGCAAACTGAAGAGCTTGACAGAAATGAACAGCCTCCTATTCATACTGTAGTGTCTCACTTGTAAATAAACACAAAAATGCTCTATTTTATTACTTTTTAACTGCTTGTGATCAGCCTTTTTATGTCTTAACTATCTGAATCATTATGCATGTAGATAGTGATATTTAGAATGTATCTTGTCTACATTCATGATCATAAGTACAACTCATGCATGACATTTCCTTGACCCCTTTGTTGTCAGTTAGTATTTGAGTGTCTCAGTGTAGCATAGAAAAAAAAAAGCAAGTAACCGGTAAACGTGATGACACCCTCCTTGGTGGAGTTTCAGCACTGGCTTGCAGAGTGAGACGATGAACAGCTCCGACGTGCTGTGCTGTGACTGCTGCACGGCCTCAATGCCTGCAGCACCACCCATGCTGGACAGCTCCCTGCACTGTGCAATAGCATCCAGTTTTTGAGTGTGTTTCTGTGTGTGTGTGTTTACAGGGTCATTTTCAAGACATCCATTGTCTCGCTGGTTTGATTTCTTATTTCATTTAAATGACGGATGACTGTGTTTTTTAATCAAATGGTAACCATGAGTCAGAGGGACAACAGCTGCCCACCACAGCCAAGCTGATTTACACCCTCACTGTGTTTATTTCCTTCTGCCCACCCCCCCAATCTTCTGCTCTTTTCCTACTTCTCCTCATAATGCCCCCTCTCGAATGCTTTTGCATCCACTTACTAATTCAGCTGCTTGCTTCTCAATCGCTGTCTTGTTGTTGTTGTTTCTGCAACAGTTCCTCTCCCACTGCACTTCTTCCTCCGTCCCTCCCCTCGTACAATGTTTCTCCCTCTTGCTATTAAATCTGTTCGTTCCTCCACTTGAGCAGTAATGAGACAACAAAAGTGTCAACTCCTTTCCAGGCTCTACAATTATCCAACTCCCCCACCTCTCTCTTTCTTTCTTTTGCTTGTCCTCCAACTCTCTCCATCTATTTCTTCTATTCGCCTATTACATTTTCTGATTGTTATACTGAAATTGTAATAGCACTCCAGGATTTGGATTTGTCTTGCTGAAAAAAATGTCATTATGACTATTTTAACCTGAAGTACTAGGCAGTTACTAATTAATACCAAGTATTTTGGAGCAAAATGAGATTGATATTAAAGGCAACTTTCAGGGGGTCATGTGTAAGAAATGGCCAGAATTAGTTATAAAACAAGCTGAAATTGAACTTACATTATTAACAGAATGTAAAGAAGTAAACAAGTGTCTCTTCATGTCAAAGATGCATAGAGTCATGATTTGTGGATGGAGCCACAGTTAATCACATTGGTATCAGTATCTTTATTGTGAAACCAGCCTTCAGCAGGTTTGCAGACTGTGTTCAGTCCCAGTCTGGCTGTGTTTGCTGGGGGGCTGCTGGCTGTGGTGCAAACATCAACATTGATCTGGTCCAGGTAGACTCAGTCATATGATGAGGCCATTAGCTGCTTGGCCAGTTGAGCTAACTAGCTAATACAGTCAAAGAGACATACAGACACACAGTAACACTTATACAGAGCAGCAGTTAGCACCTACACGAGCGATATACTGCCCCCTATCTTACAGATTTCCTCTTTAGTCAGATAGGGTGAATATTACATTAAAACTTCACAATTTTTACAAATGATTCTTATTTTAGGAAAATCCCAATTCAAATAACTCCACAACAATTTTTGATCAGTTATAATAGAAGCTTAATTTTACTGCATCCTACCCAAAAATTAGGTCATTATTTAAGACAAAATTTGCTGCCATAAACTGAAAGAACTATCTTGTAAGTACTAAGTACTAAATATTAGCAATAGTCTGAGTACAATAAACATTTTCACTTAATTAAGTTGTGCTAGGTGGCGCTGTCTTCTTGTAAAGGGTTTATTAAACTTAGCATGATGTGTGTTTACTTGAACATGGACATGTTTTTAGTTCCCATGATTGTCCTTAAGTTAAGTAGTATATAATTGCAAACAGTATGAATTATAACAGGCGTTGGTTTATTAGTATTTTTCCCAGGATAAAGCATGACATGGTGGAAAGGACTGTGCTAACTGTGAAGAAAGGAAAGGCAAGGGGCTTTTGTGAAAAAAAATACTCTCAGTAGGAGCTTGTGTCAAAGGCTTTCAGTTATTGTTCCCATTGATTGAAAGTCTTGTGTGTTGCTGAATGTGTTTTTTAGCTAGTGGAGCCTTTAACACCCAGTGGAACGGCACCCAACCAGGCCCAACTTCGCATCCTGAAAGAGACGGAACTCAAAAGGGTCAAGATCCTCGGCTCTGGGGCTTTCGGGACTGTTTACAAGGTAAAACACACGTAAAATGAAGTCTAGCAATTGTTTGCAAGTCGTTCAATTTGTTCTCAGGCAAGTAATTTTACATATTCCTAATTTTGAGATCATGATGTGAGGTCTTGAAAAAAAAGAGGAGGACAAGGGAGAGAGTTATTGCAGGATCATTAATGACAGGAAATGAGATGGAAGGCTGGAGGCGGGGGATAAAAAGAATAAGTAATAGCAGACACTGAGACCCCTGGGGTTACAGTGAAATAAGAGGTAGCTGAGGTCACCACCAGTGTGATGATTGGTTGGGGAGAGGCGGGGATTGACGCAGCTGGAATTAGAAAGAACCGACTTGCTCTCACTGAAATCATCGTTTGTCATTTTTTAGATCCATCTTTTCCCATTTTAGCACATTTCTGGATCAAAGGTGGTCATGGGAGCCTGGATGTCCTTTTTTTAAAACCAACATCTTCAGTCAGTCAGCAAAAAATAACTTTAACAGCTTGAAGCATTAGCTTATTATTTCAGGCACAGCTCAGAGGTCATGGCTAATGTTGAGTGTCAGCACTCAGATTGACTTGTAAATTGAGTCTTTTGCAATGCGGCTCACCTCTCTTTTCACCAGAATATTTCAATATAACTCTCCATACACAGGCCTCTGTGCTTAGAGTAACTCAGTAAAAAAAAATAAAATAGGGTGTAATTCACCCACTGTGTCACTTTCTCACTGTCATGTTTTGCCTTATCTTGGCTTGAAAACAACAGCCTCATTTCGCTGTCAGGTTTTGAAAGATTGGACTTTTGAAACCAGCATTATGTAGAAATTGGTATTTTGTAACAGTTGGAGCCTCCTTTCTCCTCCTTTTCTGAGTGCAAGACCTCTGTCCTGAATACAAATCCCAGGTTTCTTTAACAAATATTGTCAGTTGTGTTGTACGTGCTACCTATAAACAAACAATGCTGTGCCAGAACAGCGTCATGTTCTGAAAACTTATGTGTTGAAGTGGCAGACAAACTTTGCTCAGAACTGAGAACAGCAGCATGCAAAGCTAACGTGACCTGAACCAGAGACAATACATGTTGCTAACACCTGGCTATTGCAATGACTGGCAAAAATTTGGTCCCAATTTTAAGAAGCCAGCTGATATTACTTACTGGCCAAACAGCAAGTGGTCATTGTTGTAATTCGTCTTTTCACCTCTGTCATTAAAGAGGATGATGAACCTGAGCCTTGCTGCATTCACTTTTGTTGCCAAATCCCCACTAAACCTGCATGTTACGAACCATGAATGCAGCTAATTTGAGGAAAAAAAGTGAATTCTTCTGAGTTATAACCATTTACACAAGTGTTGCAAAAGGAGGCAATGCACGAAAAGTACAGTAGAGGTGCTGGGCCTGCTGTCACTGGGGCAAAACAAATGTGCGACACATTTGGTGAAAGAGGCACTTGATTTCTCTCCTCCTTTAAATGCTGTGACCACTTTGGCAGCTGCTAAATCACTTTAATCCCACCTGAAATTAGATACTTCAAAATGATTAAATAGTTTTGCCCAAGTCATTTTGAAGGACAAAATAACCTTTAATCACGCAGAACACTCTCATGCTACCGCTGAGAATATGAAAAATGGTTATTAAGAAAGCTGACAAAGTAGAGTTCAGGATAAAAAAAAAGTGTCAGTTTATTAAATGAGATTCCTCTTGTTAAAATCCTACAAAATCTTTCTTTTATTTAAATGCGTTGAGTGGGAGTTTTGTGATTTTCCATTTAGTAAAACAAAAAACCTCTTCATCTGTTTTCTATGTGTGTCTTTAGGGTATTTGGGTCCCAGAAGGTGAAACAGTGAAGATTCCTGTAGCCATTAAAATCCTGAATGAGGCAACAGGACCCAAGGCCAATGTGGAGTTTATGGACGTGAGTATCCTGAAAACAAGAAAACAAAACAACCAATTCCAGTATTTAACCGTTGACACTAGTTCTCCACAATTTCAGCCAAAATTTTACAAAAAATACTTACTCAAGTTATAGTTTATCAAGTGTTTCCAGCTGTGTTTGGTCAAGTCAGTTCAATACAATAAACTGTAAAACTTGCAGGGCATTGTTGCTATGGTGATACACAGTTAAGTGTTAGGACATGATGCTTAAAAGCAGTCACCAGAAGACTGAAACCATTTTTTCAGTCTTTTTTTTTTTTTCTTTTAGTACCACTTCAGCTCTATTGGTGAAATGAAACTCCTAAGAAACAAAGTTGAGACCCCACAGACAACAGATTAGAAACCATCAGGGGCCTCTTGGACCCCTGCATACACACTCACTCGATCACTCCACGCCACAGGCTCCCAGCACAGCGCACAAGGCCCCATTTATAAAACATTCACAACTCGGCTCATTTCAAAAGGAAAAGAGGAAAAAAAAAATCAAAATTATTACCCTATGATGATGCAATGCAGATGAAATAACCCCCATCAACACACATACACATGCAGACGCAGGCACACACATATTGAAAGCGACCCGATTGCACTGCTGTTTTGCACTTACTTTGACAGTCTGAGAGGAAGAGTTTTTGAGTGTTAGCGTTTCTATTTTTATCAGGACATCTCCGATGACTATCCTACGTGGGTTTAATTTAATACTCTGTGAGCTCTGAGGGCTTGTCTGACAATCAGAGAGCTAGATATCAGTACTGAATGGACAACATACCCAGCATGCATTGTTAAGTATGCTGGACAACCTTAGAAAAATACTAAAAGGAAAAGAAGAGATGATCAGGATGTATATTTGATGGAGTAGACATGTACATGGAAATGTTTTGTGATCTCAAAGCAGTTATAGCGTTTATAAATCAGATTGCATTACTGATGGAAATATCGAATGTGGTTTAGTGATCAAGAAAGCATAGGGATGAGCTAATCTAAAACTAAAAATAATAGTTGCAAAGTTCTAGTCAAGCACAGGGTGAATGTTGTGTTTAAATTATTTCCATATTTATCCCCCAAAGATGATCTAAGTTTCACCTTTTCCAGCCATATTTTACTTCACATTCACTCAGCTATTCAGTGTTTCCTCAACTATTGACTGCTGAGCAGCTGGGCGCTTAGCTTCTGCTCCAGGGAACATGAGTGGTAGTTACAGGGGGAAAGAGGAGTGCCATTCGTTTACTTTGACCAACCGTATTTTTTCTAGCTGAGCTGGGAATTCTGACTGGTGACCTTCTAGCTGCAGGCCACACTCAGTGGCCCCTCACTGTTTGAAGAATGTCACAGAGGATTGATTGTCCTTTAGCCTGATTGTCCTTTGGTCTGTGTGTGTGTGTGCGCACACCCTCATGTGTGTGTGTGTGTGTGTAGAGTTTACCATTCCTTACCTGTGGGGCACTCAGAGGACTGAAGCTTCTTCTTTTAAACAGCAATCAAATGGGCCAAATTGTTTGGCCGAGCAACAAAATGCCAATACTGCCTCCCTGCTGCCAGTGCCTAACAAGAGCCCAGGGTGTCAATACCAAGCAAGATTGTCTTGCATTTATATGTATGTACGTGTGTCTGTGTGTGTGTGTTTGTGTGTGAAGTGGCTACAGGCAGACAGAGCATGCTACAGTGTGTTATTCCTTTTGAAAGCAAAGCTGCTGCTCAAGGCTTGTTTTCACTGAAGCAAGATAAACCCTGTTGGCCTGTCCTTGCAAACCACATTCAGTAATGTTGTTTCCCTTGTGTATGAGAGAGATTACATTCTGTTCTTTTCATTAATGTTTTACTCAATAGTAATGAGTATGAAATAGACTGAAACATTATTAAATATCAGTTTTAACAATGCAGTACATGAATACTTTAATACTTTACACTATGACCATGAATCTTGTTTATAAAGTTCTACTCAACACAGAGCTTTCCAGGAAAAAATACAGCAATGTTACAACAAGCTCCATCGAAGAAAAAATAAAACTTTTTAAAATTTTGTTCTGATTACTTTTAAGTGGTTTAATAAAAACCACAAACAAAGTCTGTGATATTGAATGTGTATTGATTCAAGATATGAAATGTTCTTAGATTTCAGGTGAACACAGAAAATCCTTTTTTATATGTTTAATGCCAAGAAAATTCTGTAGTACTTGTGTTAAAGTAAAAGGGATGACTACATTTTTTTTTTCACTTGTTTGTTTCAGTCAAAGTCTCAGGACACAAAAAAACACTATTTTAGTTTCAGTTTTGGAGAATCATTTCATGGACAGCAAAAAAAAAATCCACTTTTGCTGTGTTTTAATTGGGTTGCAATTTTGTTTGTTGGTGAAATGAGAAATTTACAACGTGTGCTGAAAACCTTGATAAGAACCTGTGCCACTGTGTTTGATGAAAATTTACTTTTTTGTACTAGATTTAGAATATATTTTATTTTGTAAAACAATTTATTTTTATATATTTTATGAGATATATATTTTGTGAAATACGCACATACACAAACAACATGGTTAACATCTATTACCTCTCAAATATCTTAATATAAACAGAAGATGCACCTTAGAGATGAATTAATGGTCTGTCAACATAATTATAGTAGTTATTATGAAAAAAAAATGCCATAATTCTTTTTCAATTAGGATGTTGATAAGGGTTCAGATAAATCAAGTTAAGTGGGGTTTAGGGTTTTACACTACATTTGTGTATTTAAAACCTACAAAATATTTCACTGAAATTTATAAAACTGCAAAAATGTACCACTGGATGCTGTAGTACTGGGTTCTTTAATTCTCTGACCGGATCACTCACGGCATTAATCCATGTTATAACATGATCCCGTCACCCTTAATTTAAAGATGCCCATGCATGCAAGATAAAAGACATGAAAACCACATCACAGCAATTTGACAGTTACTTCTTAGTGATTCTGTCCGAGCCGTCGAGGGGGCGTGCAGGCTGAAAGGCCCAGTCTCTCCCAGACTTTGGTCTGATGTACCATCATCTCTGATGTACCCTGTGCCACCACTGAACACCTGCAGCTCATGAGTGGGGGTCTGATTATGCGGGTGTCCTGATACATCGCACAATTACAATAAATCCTAGACTTTGTTACAGTTGTGACTCGTATCTCTCTGTCGGTGTTAAGTGGACCTGTATATATACACACTGTATATCTGTCTCTCCCAACACACACTCAACTTCCTCCACTTTAGTTGTGTGTTCTGGCTGAATAGCAATTCATCTCATGATGAATCCTCATATCCTCCCCTATCCCCTGTAGTCACAATGCTAAGTGTGTGTGTGGGTGTGTGTGTGTGTGTGTGTGTATCTTGTGTCGTGGGTAATTGTATAGTTGCACAGAATAGATGAAAGTCTATTTTTATCTTTGCTTATGTTTCTATATAATTTGAAT
>JAPZDY010000005.1:14528120-14554260 GCA_029783645.1 Ctenochaetus hawaiiensis
TCAACTCACACCGGGGGATCTCAAGGCTCTTGCAAGTGACAGGGCTCCACTCTCTGAGGCAACCTCCCTGTGGCCCTCCCTCTCTGTCATGGCTGCCATCACAGTCATGGATTATTAATGGAGTGATCCGCCATGAGAGTCATACTAATGAGCAGATTCATTAGAGCTACTACACATGCAGGGCTCTGATGCCGCAGAATGTTATTTTTTTTCCTTGGGACTGATTTTTCTTATCCTGTTTTATCTTTCCATATGCCCCTACTGTATCACTTTCTCCTCATTATGTCTGCTTGCTTTTTAAGTCTCCTCCCAGTTACCCACTCTTTGGTCCTCTTGTTCATGTATAGAAAGTGTAGTGCTGCTACAATGTCAGATGTTTGACTTTGGAACCACGGCTGCTGAAAAATCTAAATTGGTTTCACTGCGCTACCCTTGCAAGAAAACTTCAAACAATATGATGTCTGGACAACTTCCTCAAGAAGCTTTTACAAGGCGACGTAATAAATTTGTATAATTTTATTTGAGGAAATGTTTATGTATTCCTGTTGTAACAGTTCTTTGTTTGCAGGACTGCATTTGTGCACATTTAGCAGAAATACTGTCATTTTTTGCACACGGATACAGTTCTGTTAGTCATACTCTGTTTTTTATGTGCATTGGTTTTGAGACTCATTAAACAACAAATTATCTAACCCTGTTTTATTAAAACAAAGTTGTGTTTTTGAAAAAGAAAGGTTCAAAATGCAAAGCTCCATAAACAGAAAACCAGTACATGGCTGGTAATGTTGATATTGTGGCGAATTGCTACAAATATTTGAATTTACGGGAAATCCTTGCCTGCTTTAAACGCTGTTTTATTCATTCCTTACCCTGTTATAGAATGAGACCATTTGGAAACCTCTATATTAAATCTTTACACCTAGAGGTGTAGAAGAGAGAAATTATATAACAAGCCACATTTGTACAGGTTGTACATAACGGCGATTGTTCCCATTGTGATTTATTTTCCTGTTAAATATTTAGTGTGAACCGCACATATTTTGCCTCTGAAAGAGAGCTTAGTTTCCCATTTCCTGTAAGACTTCTGTCAGAATGACACATCATAGTGGCAACAATACAGAACCACAATTTAAACAACCTTATTTACACAGGAATACCTCATCCAACCAAAGGTTTATACAGTGAAAACTGTTTTTTTGGGGATTCATCAGCAAATCTTCTCTATTCCACTCTCCAACAATACTGCTTTGGATTGCCACTATGTCAGGTATTGTGCGTGTGTGTATGTGTGTGTGTTTAGATAGAGGGCCCCACAGTGTGTATCACAGGGTCATTTCTCTGTGTAAACCAGACTAGGCAAACATGCCTCTCTCCAACTCATTACATACATCCCCAGGGTTCCAATGAAAACTCACTTCACTGCTATTCCCACTTTACTCTGCCTCTCCTGTCTCTCTGTTTGTTTGTATTTCAATATGTGATTCTCTCATTTTTTCTTGTTTCTCTTTGAACACTCATGTCAGAGAAATACACCGTAGGCAAACATAGATACTCATTTTACTTCTCCATCTTTTGTTGCTGCAAATATTGTCCAACTTTTCTATTATAAGTAATAAGGCTAACAATATGTGGTCCGCAGTGATAAGCCGCCCACTGGCAAACTAATGCATTTCTCCCAGTGTTTCACTTTCCAACCCCCAATTTGTATGAATAAACTTAACCGTCGCTACTTGTTAATCCTGGAAGAGTTCTTTGGATACATTCAAGGAATATGTTTGCTATGAAATTAGGACCTTGTCAATTTTTTTGGCTAGCCGGTCACGCCCAGAGTTATTTATTCAACAAGCAAAATTTTACAGAATTACAATCCAAGCGGGACACAAGATTTTAAGGACATCAGCTAGCTCAGGGCAACTAAAGGCTGCCCTTGACTCAGTGTGATTACCTTAATAAATTCAAATTACAAGGTTGTTTTGTTTGTTTTTAGCAATCAAGAAAAAATATTGCTTTTAGACATATTTTCTCAGGAGAAAGAATAAGTAAACACTTTATTCATTCCAAAATAAAATCACTACTACTTTTTTCCCTTAAACTTAAGGTATCATGTTGTTTAATGTACAAAATGATGTTAAGTGAAGATTAATGCTTCAAGCAGGAAAAAAGTTTAACATTCATGTTGTCCAAGTCATTTCCATCCCGCATCGATTGACTCCATCAGTATCTAGGTCTCTTCTTTCTGCTCTGAAAACAGACCACCCATACTGATGCAACTACTGACCAATTCGTACCGACCAAATTTTCCTTCCCGTCTCCTCTCCTACACTCGTCTCTACAAGAAAACAATCAGATTGCATTCAGATGTTTGATTCTAACCAACACCGGCAGATAGCATGCCTGCTCCAAAAGCGCATGTTAACACATAGAGCGAGAAGCAGATCACAGGCGTCGAGCCTTTGATACCACCAACCCTCAGAAAATGTCAACAAGTGTCTGCCTGTCTCCCTTCCCCTCGCTCTATCCCTCGCTCTAGCTGTCTCCCCGTCTTTCATTTCCAAACTAATTAATTCTGAAGCTTTTTTTGTGATGGTCTTTCATGACTGCATAAATAAGTGTATGATTCAATGTTAGCAGCCAGAATACCTCCCTTCCCCTGGGTAAATATCTGTCTGAAAGGCCTGTTTGATTTGAGGGAGTAGCGGTATGCATGTTTTCATCAGTTGCAATTCTCATCAAAGTGGAGTTCAGGTGAGGTAGAATTCATGAATTTCGGGGGGGTTTTCGTGAGAGGTGTGGAAGCACAAAGTACCATATCATCAAAAGGGTGTCGTTAAGGTTGTAGGGAAACCTGTGATAAAAATAAATGGTAATTTATTTAGAGAAATGGATTCAGCTGCCAACGGCAGTGATCAGACTGTAGTTGACTCACATCAAGTTTCCTCTCAGTGCTTCTCATGCATGAATGTACAACACAGAACTAATGAATAAAATATGTGTTCTATTTATTTGTATTTTATTAGATTTGTTTCCTCACAGTTTTGCTAGGAGAAGACAATGACAGACAATCACATTCTTATGGCTGCAATGATACCTATAAATAACAGAACATATATTTTAAACTCAAAATAAAGATAGTCCATATCCCGTGAAGAGTCAACAGGTTTTCAATCCAAAAAAGAGTCCATCCACTGATCAGCACTCCTTTATGAAAGGAAAGAACTTACTAGAAAAATTACCTGCTGAGGTAAGTCATTGGAATAAACACTTGTGGACCTCTGATTTGTTTGTTGCCCCTCTTCTTTTTTTTCACTTCTGATTTGATCAAACTTTCTTTTGACCTCACCTAATATGTCAAGCATCCTGGCCATGAAAGGGACACACACTTGCATGGTGTCATACTATGGTTTCTGTAGCAGGGATGTGTTTTTGGTTGATAAGCTGTCTCTGATCATAAAGCAGTGCTCTTCCAGGTTCCACTCCTCTGTCCTGACCGTGAAAACCCTCCAAACTGATTCGCTCCCACCACCTTAATTCATAAATTCTGTCTGTGTTCCTCGTTTCTGTCAGGCTTTTACTGCCTCAAACACATTTTTTGCACCCATGAACAGCAGGGCCTTGCTGTAGAGCAGCTCCTCAGTGTTTTTAATAGCTGTTTCACAAGTATCCCCTGTGAGATACAAAACATCAAAACCTTTTCTTCTGTGAGAGTAAAATACCAAATCTAAAAAGACAATGTGAAAAAGGATGAGTGGAAATGGAGAAAGGAAGGATACAGTGTCTCCCTCACTTCTCCTTAAGATCTAATAACTTCTTATCAGAGTGCGATCAAAGAAGCAAAGAACTTTTACTTTTTGCAACTGATTGCTACATTGGCTCAGAATCCCAGAATCTTCTTTTAAACTACAAACTCGGTGATTGAATCCCGGCTTGACCAGACAGTTAAATACTCCCCAGAGATGTGGAGCACTTCTTTATAACTTTAACAAGAACATAATGTAGATTCAGCAGCTCGTTAACAAAGACATCAGACAGCTTCATGTTGACTCTTGCCCATCTTCACCATTAACTCACATCAGTGAATTCCTCCATCAGCTCTGGAGCACTTTCAAACTAATTCCCCTGCCCTTTAGACTTCATCATCACCTGGAATTTAAAAACCTTTATCTTAGATGGTTGGTTGATATATTTTAGATGTTGCCGCCGTTTACAGCCTATTAAAGAAACCCTCTCACTTTCACCTCCCTCTGTTTCAAATAACTTTTGACCCCTCTCTGACCTGCAATTTTGGTCCAAGATTTTGGGAAAACACTTGATTTCACAGCAATCAAACTGCAGTCTGGCCTTTCACTCTGCACAACACTTGGTTTCTGCTCTGGTCAAGGTTACCAATGACTTAAAGCTTGTCAGTGATTCAGGGCCTGTACTTCACTTCAGTTGTCCTTGACCTCAGCTTAGCCTTTCACACAGTGGATCACGACGTCTTAATCAACCATCTGAGAACTGTGTTGGCATCAGTGTTGTGGCTCTGGACTAGTTTATCTCCTTTCATGCTGTTCTCTTTTGTGGTCCATTTTTTGTTTCCTTATATATGCCTAACATGGGGAAAATGTGCATACATAAAATACATTTTTATTACTACATGGATACAACCATACATCCATAATAAAGCCTGGTATGAGGAATAAAAACTGAAGGAAACAGAAGTGAATGACTCAATCAAAAGTAATTACAGTTACCCCTCTTGGCCCCAGCATTGAAAATCTTCACAACATTCTCTTGTCTGCTTGTACTTTTAGACTCAGTGATGTCTTTTGATGATCAGGTGCAGTCCTTCATTTTTCTAATGCATTTAAACAAGTGCAGGTCATTCCTTCTCTCTGTCGATTTAGAATAAGTCATCCATGCTTTTATCTCCTCCAGACTTGACAACTGCGCTGCACTTTACTCTAGTGTCAGCAGGCGAAACATACAAGACTGCAACTTTTTTTTCACAGAAAGGCTGCCGCCAGGCTTTTAAATCATCCTAAGAGAATCAGCTACATCACACCAACCCTCGCTGCCATTAGCTGGTTAGATGTGAGGTTTTTTTATACATAATTTTAGACTTTACAGCTTGTTTTTTTTGAAGCCTTGAATGGTCGGACTCTTACCTTTATGAGGAGTGATTTTTAAGGTTGTGGCCTAAAGTAGAGGGGGCTGTGTTTTAAAGCTCCTTACATGCACGTTCAGTTCTGCTCTTTGGGTGATTAAGCAGAAAGTGTGAAGTGAATAACTTTCGTGGTAATTCTTATTTGGATAATTAAAAAATTGTATTGTCAGCACTAAGGAAATGGACAGCATCTGCCTTTGTGCAGTCATCTCTCTCTGCCACATTTGAATTCAGCGTAGCACTTCTTCCCCTTGCTGTTAGAGGGGGCACCCTCCTCTGGTTGTTGCTGCCAGGTCTTTGTGGACCTCCTTTGATGAGCCCGCGGGACAGAGGTGGCAGATGTAGCAGGTAGCAGCTCAGACATTCAGATGGAGCCTGGATTACAACCGCTGCTTCCTCCTGTCAAAAGGAATCAGTTGAGCTGGTTCAGCTAGACTATCAGATTAGGGTGCTTCCTTATCACCCCCTCCTCTGGAGACATCGCAGGTATATCCAACTGGGAACACGAGGGCAAAACATGTTGGAGGGATTAAATATCCCATCTGGCCAGGGAGAAACTCTCAATTCCCAGGGAATAGCCAGAGGGGTTTGCAAGGGATAAAGGAGAGTTAAATCTGGGCTACTGCAGTCAGTCTGCTGCCTCTATCACCCAAGTCTGGATACGTTGCGGAAATTGAATAGACTAGATGGATCTGAGGTTTTTTATTCTAATAGTGTTTTGCTTTTTGTCAGTTTTTTTTTTTTTACCTCAAAATGGTTATTTTATCAAGGAAAAGTAAAACAAATTCTGTGCTGTAGTGAAAGTTGGTCACCTGGAATGACCTGGTAATGCAAAAGCACAAACCTGAAGGCAGCAGACAGATGGATAGTCCTTCAAAGGACAGAGGGCTGCACAAAGACTATTAGGCCTGCACTGACTCATGGTTGCCATGTTGTCAATCAAAAGTACACACAAACAGGCTAAGAGGAATACATTCTCTCTCCTTCTCTTTGCCTGTGTCTCTCACTCCTAGGCACACAAAAACACACACATACACACACACACGTATAACAGTGACGCAGTTCGCATCAGCATGTGACTGAGCGGAGATGGATGTGGTCAGGTTGGGAAGTGGGGGAAATGGATGACTGCAGGCAGCCCACACAATGGATGAGACAGGCAGCGTGGGGAGACAGGTCTACACTAATGAGTGACTAGCACACACACACAAACACACCATGACACACACACTCTCATACAGGTAAATGAAGATTTTGTTGTATCCAAACTGGCATACACAAACATTTTAAAAATGAAAAGCTTGTAATTTGAGTGAAAGATACACACACAGATACATAAATACGTAGCTTGACGCCCTAAAAAAACACCCACACCCACACACCCAGACACCGACGTAGAAAGTATATAACTGTTTTTTCTTTTATTTACAGTTTGTCTCTTTTTTTCTTTACTCAGTTACTGTAGAACTGCAAGTCTTCTGTCTGGTTTCTAACCTTTTTTCAAACATTTGCACACACACACACACACACTCCAAATCTCCGATGAGGACATATATCTTTATCCACTGGTTTATGTCAAGCCATTGCCCTATATTTCCTCCCCTCACTACTCATTACAGAACAGGTTCGCCATCTGATTTTACATTTATTTCCCAGAGGAAATAGATATTACAACAATCACATCACTGCAAGCACAGATCTATATCTCTGTGTGTTTACGTGTGTGTGTTTGTGTTTGAGTGTGTGTGCTCTCCCAACAAGTCAACTGAAATTACATTTGAAATAGTGTGGGATCTAGCCAAGAGACCGCCAAGGCTTAGAAGTCTCGTACACTATAAAAACAATTAACCAGTTTGTACTATTGTAATTGTTATTGATCGTTCTCGTAATCATGTTGAGGTTAAAAACAAGACTCTGCATTGAATAGTGACTTTAGGCTAGTGGCAGGGCTTTCCAAGGGCTTTGTTTTTTATTTTCTTCTTCAGAAAAGGGCAGTCATTGCAGTCCACAGAAGCATTTGGTCAATTTTATATTATCACCATTACAGAAATGCAGGCAAACATTTGAGGTCATTACAAAAAACGATATACCTGAAATGCTATCACGAGGTCTTTCACCTGTAACTCTTTGACTGTGACTGCTGTTAGCCTTTTTTTAAGCTACTATATGTCTTAGCTACTATCTTACATTTTTGGGGAAGTTTAGTCACTATTTGACACAATTCTTTGCCGTGTTTTATTATCAAATTTAGCTGTTTGCTTGGCAATAAAATGCAGGAAAAAAATATAGGGTTACATTTCTTCTCTTTACATCAATTCAAATTGTTTTCTACATAATATAAAATTCTCTGGTGTGCCCATTTTCTGTAATTTAGCGCCATATGCCTATCGACATTTTTTTCTCTGCAGTTTTGTGGCTGAATACATTTTTTGCCATTTTCAACCAATTAAAATGATAGCTGGTTGAGTTTGAGGTAAAAACCTTTCAGAAGTATTACTATCTTCAGTTCATGCAGCATCTGTCTCTCAACAGTTGTTGTCTTAACAGATTTACATGTTTTGAATTATATGTGAATGAATCTCAGCATGATTTAAGTCCCTAGTGGATTAACAAGTTCACTATTGTGAAAAAAAGCACTATTATAAAAACGGATTTATGCTGTTGGGGTTGTTGTTTATGTTGCTCATTTACATAGGAAGGGGTTTAAATCCCTGCAGGTGGTTTGAGATGTGGGTGGCTAATGTAAATTTATTTATGTATGCTATCATACTGTATAAATGTGAATGTATTGCATGCATGCACATATGTGTTGGTAGTTCACAGCCGTCAGAGTTGTAGTGTGTGTGTGTGTGTGTGTGTGTGTGTGTGTGTGTGTGTTCAAGCTGCTGGAGCCATTGCTGGTGGATAGCTCGTCATTCTTTAGCCATGTAGGCGGGAGGCCAACGCTGCAACAGCTTGGACCCACTTCACTTTCAATTAGTCGCCTGCCACTGTAGATGCTTCCTCACCAGCCTCTTTGGATCTGACTCAAAACGTCTGTATGTGTGTGTGCGCGTGCGTGCGTGTATGAGTGTGTGAAACAATGGCAGAGTATGAGTGTGTGAAGTGGATGTTAATTGGAGTTTTACATTAAGATAAAATGTGTGTGCATGCATTTGTTTGTGTTTGTTCATTTCTGGCTATAGGGTCGATGGTGTGTGTTTGTGGGTTTGAGTGTGTGATGATGTGTAGTTGACATGTCTTCCCCTTTGCTATTGAGACAAGTGTAAAGCTACACGACATCTCACCCCTCTGGGTAGCCAGTAACCTGCCAGAAACTTGAATGAAGGACTGCAGGGTAAAACCCATCCCTTACTGTCTTTATATAACCTTTTTAAGCTCATTTCAAACCTATACCATCTCATTTGAATAATAGCATTGCAGTGTTACATTGCAACTTTATAGCCTGCTACTTTTAAAATTTAGTTACCTTTGCACTTCTACAAACTATGAATACCTAAAATGTATATTATTATATATGTATTGAATCAACTTTTGCATGTTACATATCAAGTTGCAGAAGGTCACATTAAATGTGCACCAGCAAGGGGAGATGGCTGCAGTAGACCACCGTTTTAAGACGACCATCAGGTTGAGAATTTCAACACATAAAACTGAGTAAAAAATGGAGTCACCAAACCAGGTATTTCTGACAAGAACACAATGACACTTTCAGCCATTTGTGATGACAAAACTGGGTAATTTAAGCTAAAACAGGTTATTTTCCAGACCTTAACCATGTGGTTCTTTTGACTGCAAAATATTTAGATCTTAACCACTGTTTCATCACATCATGAAATTCAGCCAAGTCGCCATCCATGGTTTATAAAAAACATGCAATGTCAACATTTAGTCCAGTATTGGAATTGGATGTTTCATCTTTATTTCTCATTAACTTTGCTTCAGAAGCCTTAGTTTCAAGAAAAATGTAAGACTTATGTAAACATTTAGGTTTTAGCACTATTCATCTTAAATTAATTATTCAAAAGTTAACAATATTACACTGTGCGAAAGCCAAAAGCGACCATAGTTGCCTCTATCTTTTTTCATTCTGTTATCTTGGAATCAGAGATAATCATCTCATTATCACAGGATGACGGCTTGGTATCTCATGATAACGAGATACATTAATGCACTATCACCAGATAGCAAAAGCTTGTTTTCCCGTGATTATAAGATGATCATATTGAGATTCTGAGATAACGGAATGAAAAAAGATAGTAGCAACCATGGCTGCTCTTGGTTTCCATAAGACTGTAAGAATTGTATTTACAACTAAAAAAGCAAACAATAGACATGAAGCACCAAAATATCTGATGGAGTCTTAACCTCAGAGACTCTTCATGCAGGTTTAGTTTGTCAAAGTAGATGCAATGTTATCCTTCAACAGACTCACTTTCTTTTTCTAATTTTGAATAGGCTGTCAATTAACCAATCCCGACCCTTTATTCCCTGCAAGTTTGAAACCAAAGATTCCTCATGTTGATTAAGTTGTATAATAAGCTTTTACACCATGTTTTTGCAAAAATGTGTAACTTAATGGGGCATTAATGACTTTTCACTCTCTAGTGCTTTAAAATATAAATTCACTTGATAGCTATAACTCTATGTGAGGACAAGAACATTGTGAATAGAAATATGTTGTAATTACTTCATTAATTAGCCTGACCTCATTAGAATAAAAGTTTGTTTACCATGTCATGGTTTTATTGGCGGGACATGTAAGTGCTTCTTGTTTTTTGTAATTGAAACACTTATAATCATAACTGTGGCTACTTTGACTGAACACACATCAGCAGTCCCAACGAAGCACTAAGTGTGTTAAGCAGGATTCCCAAAATATCAATTTAATTACAGGAAGTCTTTTTGGTGTTGTAATAATGCACTTATCAAAATGAAAGAGGGGGTAACTGTAGGGGAAAAGCAATCAAAGTCAAGAAAAAGCAACATGCCATTAAACTTTTTAATGATCTCAACCTCTCCATATTCTGGTTCACTGCAATTAGCAATGAAATTCTTAACGGTTGTGGACTCATGATGTAGCTGTTTGAGCACAGGTCAGCTTGTACGCTCATGCATACAGGCCTGCACCATCTGTTATTTTCACTGGTCTCTGACTCATACAGAGGGCATTATCATTCTGTACTTCATTTTTCCTCTCTCTATTACTTTACACAGTGACGCCACCAAGAAGCACAAGCTGCACAAAGTTTGTGAGTCAGAGAATAAAAACACAGATTCTTCTGTGCATATTCTTAACTAATATTGACTTGATGTCAATAGGCCATGTAAAAGCAGAAGTAGGCATATTTTTCTAAAACGCAGTCTGTAGTTGCACTTATGCTGAAAAGTTATGAAAGTTTAAAAAGGTGGCAAGTGAAATTATTTAAACATTTGCTTCCCAATGTGCCACTTGATAGATTAAATACTGAAGTGGTAGTTTGCAAACTTTAGTATTATAGCAGACACTGAGATTTGGCTGTTGTTTATGACTGTGTGCACTTTGGTTTAAAGGAGTTAGTTGGTGAGTGATGTGTTTTTGCAGCAAAGAGACTGATGTGCCCCTGCTCTTTCAAAATGACAAGTCACTGCGATTAGTTCTTTAGATTTATACAGTTGCTTGATTTGCATTAAAATGGCTTAAAAAATACTTTAGGACCATGATGAAGAATATAACCTACAAGCTGACTTTGTCTCTCATGCTAATAAAAGTCTGCTTATCTTTTTGGGGCCTTGTAAGCATGCAAATGTGACTTTGAGTCAAATTTGAATAGTGTTGTATTATCAGAAACCAAATTGTTTTTGGTTTTTTACTTTTCTTGTCCTTACCCAGTTCTTCACCCCCTGTGCCTGTGGACCCCCACTTGTGCAGATTCATACCCAAACACCTCTGAATAGCCAAAACAGCATATTTTGAAAGCTCGCAGCTCTTTTCAAAGTGTGCCAAGATGCCCTGTGGAATTGTGACAGCTCAAGGTTGTTTTGGGCTGTCATCAGTATCATCTGAGAAATGAAGCAAATGGAACTAAACTATAGAAAACCTGCCCGGCTCATTTGTCCTGACCGGGGTCCAGGGTCTGGCATTGTCGAGTTGTTATCTTAGCCGAGACAGGGTCTTCCCATTACAATATAGCTTTTGTCAAAACTCGTCAACGGGATGCAGGCATGTCTCATGCTCCCTTTGGCAAACCAAGGCTGGCTGTTAAGGCCTCTCACACACACATACACACTCATACTCTTCCTCCCACGCACACACAAAGCACCATGTCCCATAGCTCAGAAGAGAAGGCCGCACAAGGTTGATGGCAGCATCCACTCCGCAGGCTCTGCGAGGCTCGGTGCACATCACCTACAGCCACGCACAATAAAAAGTACCTTTGTACACACACACTTGCAGGAGGAGTTCACGTAATATAGAAGAGTACTCACGCACCTCTTAGAAAGACGAGAGAAACTATATTTATTATTTACTGGAACTACAGGGGACAGAGTAAACCCAGAATGAGTAAACACTGTCTGGGAGGGAAGAGAGGGAGAGGCGGAGGAGTGGAAATAGAGTAAAGAAGTTGAGGAGTGGAAAAAGCAACACTCTTCTTATTGAACAAAACTTTTGCCATGCAAGCTTGCTAAGTTTCTTGTTTTTTTTTGTTTTGTTTTGTTTTCACAGAAGATCTATTTCCATACCCTTATTAGCTGGTAGCATTTCTACGTTTTGCATAAGGGTGCCAATTGTAAAGGTTTAAAAAAAAACTATATGTGAGTGCAGACTAGTGGATATATTGTCATGTAGTTAGCCACTTTATGTCTGTTGGGTTCTAGATTTATCTGTGTGTGCATATGTGTGTGATCCTCTGCATAATTTGCAAACGTCACTGTGAAGACTTTTAATTGGACCTTTCTGGCAGAGAAAAACGCCATACGAAAACTGTTGACAGTGTGCCTCGTCTGTAGCTCTTTTAATGTAAATTTTTACTGCTTTGACCAACACAAACAAACTTTAATATGGCTACATTATATTGAGGTGCAGGCAGAAATGTATATACAATTGGAAAATGTGTGTATCTGTAATTTAATTTGACAGACACTTTAATAAAAGCATGCACGTGTTGCCAATAGAGTGTAGTAGGAAAGTCTATGTCTTTGTGGCAGCATTTGTAAGTTTTGCTTAACAGCAATGCAATTATCTCTGTGTATTTGACAGTTTATCTGATGATGGTATGAACAAACACTTGGATGCACACTCTCTGCATCATGCTGGAACCCCTCCTCGATTACCAAGCTGCCAGCCTCGCAACAGATCAATCATAGATCACACTTAATGTCTCCCGTTACAGCACCCTGTGATTGCACTGTTATTATCCCACTAATTATGACTATCATCATTATTATCATTTCTCTATTACAGTTCATTACTCCAGACCCGAAAGAGGATGGTGTAATGGTCTATGTGGCAGTTATCCATTTATTGATTGGTGAGAAGTTGCAGCCTTCTCGCATGCTGTTTTCTCTTCTTATTGCAGCCGTTTGAGTGCTGACAAGGTTCACAGGCCACGCTACTAGTTAACCCCTTGACTTGACTGATTCAGCTGTAAACTGGCATTCCTACAGTATGAGTCATATTAGGATGGGTAGAAATCCAGTGGGGAAAGGGGTACTGACTGTCAAAAGATACTGTTTTCTCATGTTGCACACCTGGGGAAGTTTGTTATTTCACAAGCACTGTCAAATTTTGTTTTCATGTGATTGGATACTGTTCTTATGTGACATCGAAATTGTAGTTTTTGTGCTCCACACCAACTGTGACCTGTTTTGAGCCTGTCAGCAGCAGCTCCTGGTGAGCTAAGAGGAGAGCATCAGGCCAAACAGCCCTCACCAGGCTCGCTGACAACAGAAATTTACTGAACCAAAATAGCTGTTATGTCAACTGGGGAAGAAATAAACAGTGTTTGTATTTATTGATTCATGTAGTTTGCTTCCCCTCCCTCTGTAGCAAGCTAAAACTGCCTGTAGTCAAAAAAGACAAGAACACAGACAGACTCTGAGCCTTGATCAATCAATAAAAATATGGTTAAAAAGTTCAAACCACATATACAGCAGGACGTTTGTTTGATTTTAACAGCCGTCTGTGCAGATTAAGCTTCACTAAATAGACGGAAACAGACTTGGAGTATAAAAAGGCTTGCAGTGGGTGGGGGGGGGATCCCTGGTTACCATGGAGATGAATAAAAACCTTTCTTTAAAGTTTGAATTGAAAAACATCCTGTGACTGTATTTTCTGCTGGACAACACTTTTGTCAAAATGTCAATCATCTGACCAGAAATCGGGTTTAAGTTTTTGCTGTCTTGCAAAGTTATGGTGTGTTCAGTTTTGCAGCAATCACAGGACAAGCAACTACCGATCTGCTGCACACAAAATAAGAGACTTTTCCTCTAAGTTGGATAAAAAGACCTGCAGAAAAAAAACACTTCTACACCAAGAAAAATTGCCTCAGCTTTCTTTTGTAAAGCATAATTTTATCCTTCATTCCAGTGAGCACATTTTCTTGTCAAACAAACATACAGGCAGATTGGTATAAAGATCTGAGCCAAAGAGCCGACACACATTCTGGTACTCCAACTAAATAACAATCTGCTACCAAATCTGTTATTTTCAAAAAAATCAATAAGATATGTTTTTTTTTTTCTCCTCAAAACTTGGTTGAGTTAGATGCTGCTTACAATGCTGCCCACAATAGATTTACACACATTTGTTACCCCAAAAAAGCAGCAACCTAGTTGGTGTTTTAGCTTGTTTTGCTAGTTCATTGCACATATAAAATGACACCAGAGCTGCTACAAGCTTGCTCAGTGCTCATTTGATAGAGTCCTTATGACTACCAGGCAGAATCTGCTCAAAAATAAAGAAGTGTAGATGTTTTAAGGCCCATCCTGTGGGCGACATTGCAGATCAAATCAAGCACAGACGATGTTTACTCGAGAGGTGTTTTTTGCGATGTGTTTCAACACACCCACCCCTATGCAAACAACCTGAGGCAATCTCCGCACACTTCCTCACTGGAAAACACAAACAGAGCTGGTTGCTTACACTCAAACATAAGCAGACGGATGGCTCACCAGGCAGGGGACCGTCCCTTCTCTAAGAGGTGAAGAAATTGGAATAAACTTATCCTAAATAGTTGCTGTCTCTCACCATCATCAAGCTTAGTCAGCGACTGACTCATGGCCATGTTTGTCGTGTGCCAGCCGCACAAGCTGTACCAGTGTGATTAAGGACAGAGAGAATGGCAAATAACAGTGCTGCTGGCAGAACACAATATCTCGCCTCAAATGTCAAGTTTTCATGAATCAAGACAAACACACTTTGGGTTTGATCGACAGGCATGCATTTTAGGAGATAATGCAAGAAGCTTTGAAATAGTTTCATAAGCCAAAGAGTCATACAAGGTTCCTGTTCCATAGAGGAACACATCCACATTCATTTAAACCGAATGTTATCACAATTTAAACTGTTACTGGGAAACAACCGTTACTCACAGGAGCCCATTATAAAGTCACAGGTGTGATTTGTCGCCTTGGACGATGAGTCCATGCATGACAGGAGATGCTAATTGGAAGGAAGGTCTGAATACAACTTTAAATGAGTCAAAATAAATGAAAATTTTAATACACAATGTCACAAAAAAGAAAATATTCATGTTCAGCATGCCTTGCTAGTTTCTCCATTTCGTGTTAACAGGAAGCATTGCCATGGCAGCACCAAGCAGTGCACAGACTCTGCAAAAACAGTGGTAGGTCTGCATTGGTTTCTTGAGTTTTCATCTACACATTTCAGACTGCAGTTACTGCACAACAGCGCTTGAAAATTTATGAAAGATCTAACTTTAAAAGCTGTGGTGATAATGGAAGTGATCCTGACATGTTTGGACTTGTTTCCAGTTGTTTTTTATGTTGTGCACATGTTTCCAGGGGAAAGTAAGGGTAATATATATAACTAGCTTAGCACTTAGTTTTTTATTAAAACCTTTTATTTAGTTTAACAAACTGCAAAAGAAAAACAAAGGAGTTGGGACAGTTGGAATGCTGTACCTTTTCAAGAATGAATAGTAGTTCTTACAGAGTTTGTGTTCAATTTTAAATAACGTAATTCAAAGTAAATAAATGAGAATTGTTATACTGGATCCACAAACCAGAAGAGCAGAGTAAAGGGGAGGAGAGTGAGAAACCTCTAAACACATTACCTGTCAGTCAAAACCTCAGCTGACTGAATACAAAATGACTTTTTCTCCTTGAGAGGTCAGAATCAATTGTTTTTTCTTTCCACACCAATTCTGTAAACCTTTATGAATACCTTTTCAGGTTATTATTGCCTTTGAGTGTTTGGTATGCTCGGTAGACACTGTCACACTGTGTGTATGTACGTGTTAATGTAAGTGTGTGTTAATGTATTTTACTTTTAAACCCCTTTTTCTGTCATTCATTTTGACAGGGAATGTGTATTTGTGGTGATTTGTATTTATGATGCGCTGCATACTTAATTCAGCACTGTTGTGTGGCCCATATTATATGCAAACATTTAGATGGTGATTTATTTATACCATTTTTTATTTGCCATTAGGCCAATATTATTGCAAGAATAGCTGCTTTAAGTTTTTTTTATGGTGCAGCACTTTCAGAAAATCTTATAAATCAGCCGATTATGTTTGTATTCACAAATGGTTACACAAACACACACACATACACAAGCAATTGTGCTACATCACTCAAATATACGGCTTATTACAAACAAATAAGACACACTGTTCAAACATTTTTTTTATCATTTATTATTCAGTGCTTACAAATTCCAGTTACACGTCCTCACCAGTGTGCAAACATTTTATAACAGCATGTCGTCAAATAAATTAACAACCATTTCAGGAGGAGATGTAAGCACCTTGCAAATAATCATTTTCATACGTTTCTTTCAGTAATTATAACATGTGCCCATTAGGAAAAATTGTTATTTGCAAATTGCTTTGTTTAATTGCTTGCACAGCGTTGCGTATCACACCAAGTGAAAACAACAGCGTCATGCCCAACCTTCACTGTAACAAACTGTTTTTTTCATGTTTTCAATACACTCACACAGACATTTGCACTTATAAGTAGACCACAGTGCAAATATTTTAATTCAAATGCACCACCTGCACTCATTATTACAGTCTTAAGCATGTTATCATGTAACCACTTCAGTAGATATTTAGTTAAGTCTCTGCTCTGATTGGCAAGCTTAGCTCCGTCTGTTGTAATTTACTGTTTGTGCAAATTACAGGCCACTGTAATTGAAGAGAACATTAATTAAAGGGGTCTGTGCCAGAGACCTAAACATGTGGCTGCAGCTCTTCGGCTGCAGATTGATGCAGATCAGTCAAATATTTCGTCATGGAACTTTTACAAATGACACTTTTCTGCTATGCATTGGCAAAAAGAGTCAAAGAATCGGAGTCAGACTGAAAAAAGAGAGAGTGATAGCAGTAGATCACACCATGCCAAGTACATTAACATATCCATCTGGTGTCTCATTCTTCCTCCTCTCCCACTCACCCCACTGGCCCCAGTTGCCCTCATCACTGGGCTTGAGTGGGCCCTTCCAGGACAAGGTCATGTTGTTGGCTTGTGCTATGAATCTGCCACCTGATCCCAAAGGTGCCCGTGGGGGCCTGGCACACCGGCACGCTGGCAGGGTGGCAGTAGTGGTAAACTGACAGGAGGCAAGGCCGTATTGCGCAATCTGGGTCACACATAAGCACGGTAGCATCTTTTTTTTTTATTATTCCTGGCTTCACTTTCTCTCTCTTTTTACCTGTCTTTTTGATTTGTATCTAGGATATAAAAACACAGCAATAATATTATTAACTTGAATCAAATCAGTGTGAGTGTGTTTGGCAGTCCCTGCAGCCTCATCACCAGGTTCTGTGTGGGTCAGTGATGAGCAAGTGTGCAACACCGTGCAATGTGGCCATACTTTGTACCGAATCTATGAGACAGACAAACAGATGGAATGACTGGGATACACATGGCCAGTCAGTATTCCATATTGAAACATGTGTAAGTGCAAAGAAAAAGAGATACACCAAATGAGAGATTTGGATAAATAAAAGATTTGATCATATTTGAGTTAACCCTTCAAGCCCTAAAACAAAAGTAAATAGTGTGGGGCCTTATCACCATAATAGAAACCAAATATAAAGCATTATCTAAAATTAAAATCACATCAGAGAAAAAATCGGGCCAAGTGTGACCTTTAAGGGGAAATGTTGTAAAATATATCTCTCAATTTATCACACGGACCAAAAAACTGCATTTTAATGTCATCATGGGAACTGAGTTGAGAAATAAAAACCATAGTAACTTTTATAGTCAGTTTGCTAACACCCATGTGGTATCCATAGAAGGTTTTTTTTTTTATCCATAGAAGTTTTTTTTTATTGTCATTAAATGCAAGCTTCCAAAATTTAACAAAGACTGAGGGGATATTGTTTTAGCCAGAAATGACTGGACACAGGTCCTCCGTCTGTTGCTCTGCATGAACTTTGAATCAGCTGCTCCAGATCCTGCATCCTTATTCTGATATGAATGTAAAAAAGACACTAAAGGATTTCTGATGCAGGGTCTTCACTTAGAATTTAGTGAACTAATGCCTCTACAGGGAGAAAGACCTAATAAATTAAGAGTGACTTCCTGAAATTTCCCCTCCAAGCCACTGTTTTGTCTTTTTTATGTTTTTTTATCAACAAGGGAAAACAGATGTGATCTGTTGAGTGTTTATATTTCTCTGCCTTCACCATGTACATACCTACTTGTTTTTTTTGCTATGTGTCCTTTTATTGTTTTGGCCTAAATGTGTTGCTCTCCACATCCAGCCTCTCCTAATCTCACATAAACCCCCCAGACCCCATCAAACAATGATGATGTTGATGATATGTAGTCCAAACTCTGCTAACTATCGTCATGTGCTTTATCTCCACTGAGTACACACAGAGTCACACTGCAGTGAAAGTACTGTAAGTGTGCAGTAGTACTGTACAGAATTGTTTTCTCCTCTTGAGCAAATAGGTGACATTGAAACATGCTATTTTGCTCTTGAGAGATGAAAGGAACCATAAAAATAATCTAAGTAGCATTTTAGTCCCCCTGAAGCCAAATGTATGTCTTAAGATGTCAAACATTTAGAGAAGCGCTTGCTAGCTCGCTGTGTTTTATGTATCCGTACAGTAACTTCAGTATCAGCTGGCATGAGAAGGTCTTAAATTTCCAGTCAAAACTTGTGATTATAACTGGCATCCAGTTTTGTATGAATTTTGCAGATTCATTTTGTCTGTGTAGAAGTCAATCGTTTTTATGTTGGCAGCATCAGTTGCTATAAAAATCTACATTTTGCATAAAATTCCCACCTAAAAGAAGCATCTGGTTATTTGCATTGCTGTCACATTGTTCTCCATTCCTCTCTGTCTGCCTGAGCATCTCTCTGTATTGCTCCTTGTGGGTGGTGAGGTCAAAGGATACCCTTTATACATTAATTCATAAGAGCCAGCTGGATGAAGGGCTTTAAAATATTAGCTCGACTCTCAGCTTTCTCTGAAGCAAAGAGCTCTGGATGTTTTTTTTCTTCGGTTTGTTGTCTCAGATTTAGTTTTTTTTTGTATCCATATATTTAAACCACCAACTCACATAAACATAAAATCTGTAAAATTGGAATTCATAATGTGCACAATTAAAAATAGATAGAAATGTTCTCTTGTCATGGCAAAAATGCACCAGTCTATGAAATATAGGCTCAAGTTGACTATTAATATGCACAGACTATTTCTTCTTTGCTTAAGCATAAAAAATGACATTAATGACATTTTATTTTTAAAAATTCTGACTGGACACAAACATTAAATTTCAAATTTCTCATCACATTCATGAGCTGAACTTAGATTAAATCCTGACCTGATTATTCAGCAGGAAGCAGCAGATATGAATTCTATGACAGCAGGATTGTTAACTTAAACACCCGCAGCCAAGTGAGGTCATTCCCTGCTCAGCCGCCACTGTGACAGTTACAGGAAAGAGGCTGAATCCCATTTAGAGTGATGGCTGCCTGACAGCTCCTCAGCGAAAACACAACCCCCCCTCGCACAGAATCATCCCTCATCTTCCCACATAGAATACCAAGGACTTGAAGTAAAAGACAACCCCTTCAAGCACCTCATGTGATCTAATATTTTTTCTACAAATTGTTTTCTACAGGATCGTTCTGGTCTCAGCTGTAATCAGTTTCCTCTCAGAACTGCTGCTGAGCTTGATGTCTGATCTTACCATAGAAAATAAGAATTCCTTCAAATAGTAACAGCTAATAATCACACCAGCTGACCAGCCATGCATCTGTTATTCTATTTTTATGCAGTTTTTATTCACAAATGTAATTTATTATGTATCTAAAAAGGAAGTGATTAGATGGATCAGTCATGTGTGAGTCTTACATTGGTGCTAGTGTGAAAAAAAGTGTAGTAAGCTTGTAATAAGAGCTAAGAAACACAATTTTAAAAAAAACAGACTTTCTTTCATAATGTTTATTGCACTGAATGAAAATTCAGGTTCAGGTCAACACGTATTTATGGGAATTTTACAGTCACATAAAACCGGCAAACATTACCTGAAGTTGATGTTTTTTCAAGTTGAGAAGAGCTTAGATGTTGACCCCTCTGCCTGTGAGACTGGGGGGAGGCTTTCACTTGTAAACAGAAAGATACACCGAAGTCTGTATGACTGAAAACCTTCACAGACATGTAAATACAAATGTTATGAACTATAGAAATGCAAATAAGGATAGTGGGGGGTGTTTGACTCACTAATGGTTCAGACCTCAGTCTTAAGTGTACACTCTAGGAAAACTCCTTATACAAATTGATCAGGCTTAGTTTTAGTTTACAAGAGTACGGTAAAACCCCTGGTTGCAGTAAGTTGCCTATGGCCTGAGACTTTCGTAAAACCACCATGTTTACATAAATCTTTGTGACAAATTTATTCAGCCCTGACACACTCAGATGCAGTTTCCATAAAGCTATGACTTTACATGTTTCACATAACAGATTGCAACATGTCATATGGTGCTTTTTAAGGAAACAGAGTCTGTATTTGTTGGAAAAGGCTGTCCTTACAGAGTTCAGCAATTAAAACCGGAGAGAACTTTGGTGGAAAAATTGTAGAGATGAAACTGCTGGATACATTTTGTAAATAATGGTGATGCATGTCAGCTTGCTTTAATAAATTAACATTTTTATACATAATTTTAAAAGACGACACAGTTGAAAAACATTTCAAAAGGCCTTACTGGGATATTAAGGCAGTTTAAACTACCTTTCATCCAACATAATTATTTGACTATTGGCTGTTATATGCTGTTAATGTATAACATTTAATCCTAGCATAATTACTTCTCCCTAATGGCATCATAAATCAAAGAGTAAGTTTAACATATTTTGTTTTTGGCTGTTAATTCAAGGTTATTCAGAGAGTTTTGTTGAAATTACAATTGATGGAGATTGTTAAAGTTGAGCCAAACAGTCCGATCTGAGAAATGAGAATCAAATGAAACAAATTAACTCAAGACTTAACTTTATTTCCAGTCACTGGCTCGACCAATAAGGTTTGATTTTATTTCAAAACTTGATTTGATTTAGATTATTTAATGCAGGAAAAGTGGGATGTTTGGCAGTGTTACAAACATTCTCTCATTATCTCAACATTCACATCACTTTTGTGCTAGAACCAACAAATAATTTGACTAGAGACACCAATAAACATTCATGCATTTATCTCAAAACGCATTGCAATACAGAAAACATCCCTGAATTTACACATGGCTGAAAATGGTTTTGAATGTTTGAAGCACTTTTTAATAAGAGATCTATATTTGTTTAACCTAGTTCTGAATCAGTGCAAGTCTTTTGTTATCAGATTAGTGATTAAAATTGATGAGTGTTTGTGTGTGTGTTCACATAAGAGGGTCTAATTCTCCTCTGTGCTGTAGGTGTGACAGTACAGATCTGCATTAAGCATTCATCAGAGAGAATAAATGTATATGGACAAGGTTTCCCCTCACACACTGCTAACACAGTCTGAGCTCAGACAAATTGTTCATATTCAAGCTGCCCCCTAATGTCATTTGGTAAATTCATTCTGACACGGGAGCTCAAAATGAAATGAAGGCCTAGTGCTTTCATCATTATTGTGTTATCAGCCACCCCCCTCTCTTTCTCTCCGTATCTCCTCCACATTGGTCTGATTCATTTCACCTCATTTCTTAAACAGTGATTCACCTTCTCCGATGCCCACTTGGATCTTTTTATATCCAAAGCATACATTAAACATGTGCTACGTCAAGCAGATGCCGCGCTGGTTTCACCAAACTCCAATAAAACCGCACTGTTTTCCACAATACGGTCACAGCCACAAAACATACTGTGCCCTCCAGAAATACTGGCATCCTGGGTAAAATGGACCAAGGAGGGTGTACAATAAAGAGAATTCATGTCAGTATTAGCAGGCAGTAATTTAGGCTATTGTGATGCAAATAAAGGTTGAAACAGAGTCAAGTCAGTTCAATCCGACAGCAATAAGCTGTTCAGCCAGTTAGTGCAAGCAGAGCTAAGCAACCCTGTCGCAAGGGAATACAAGGACCTCATTTGCATTAACAAACGAGCTGACAATCCCACACAACTCACCACAAACCTGAGAGGGTCATCACAACGTCTGATTATGTGTGTAACAGACCTCACAGGGTGGACAAACCAGGGGCCAAACAAACACGAAAAAGCTAAGCCCTTTTATATTTAATATTATATTTAATTTGTAAGTTTATATTCACATCATCACTGTAGGAAAACTTCAAATTCCAAAATAGATCCCAATTCACCATGCAGTTTCCAAATTTAGAATTCATATAAAAAAACATGGTGTGCCATTAAATTTAAAAAAACACTCTGTATTCCAAAAATGCAGAACCTTCAATTTTTTTTAGCTAAATTAACAATAAAGCCTTGGATTCTAAATAAAGAAAAAAAATGAATTGCTTGACATACACACATTTACCAAATAAAAAAGAACAAACACAAGGTTTATAAAGCCTCTGTGGGAAGTTCAATGTCATTAGAAGTGTTTCCTCATGAATAACACTGAATCAGAATAAATCACTCGATTATAGATTTCTGTGTGTATGCCGCCTGTGTGTGCTGACAGCTTCCTCTGCGTGCAACTGTGTGTGTGTGTGTGTGTGTGTGTGTGTGTGTGAATAAACAACACTAAGAAGTGGCAGTCAGTGACAAATAGGTGCCCCCTCTTCTCGCTCTTCTCCTATTGATTTAATCTTCCCCTTATCCAACCCCTCTCACAAAAATCTGTCTTCACAAAACACATCTGAGGACAATGCTGTCCACTCAGTTTGTGTTCTCATGCCTCTGTGAAATAAACATAAATACACATGACAGGATGTGGAATATTCTCCAGGAGGGCAGTCAAGGCCTGTTAGGCATCCTGCATCCAGTTTTCCAGCTCTGTTTTTATGCTTTGCTCACCTTCCCTTGTACTTCAGTAGACGAGATTTTCTTAAACATTATTTACACTGAAGAAGAACTTTGCTGCTACACTTTATTTTGAACAAACCTTCATTAAGTCAAACAGCAATCAGTAAAATCTGGACCCACAGCAGCGACAACTGCTTATGAGAATGATGAATGTCATATAATGCACAGTTGTTGATGGTTACATGGGTGCTTTTTATGTAATTATTTTCAATCTGCACTACCTAACAGGAGTTTTTGTACTCAGACAGAATAGTGTTTTCATGAATTTCTGTCATTTAAAGCCTTGACACTTCTCCTTCCAGCATTGAGATTTTTTCCAGCAGCTTTCTTTTCCATGTTAAACCTTGGCATGCAGATTTTAGAGCACAGGCCTGATCCCTGCTGATTGGAAAGCAGCCCATGTCTGGAGGTGCGATCATCACAGAGTCTGTCTGAAGCCTGTGGATTTTTCTCCGGTGGCAGGCTTACCTGAAACACAGCCTCCACAACTGGCACCTCCCCGGCTGCCGCATCCAGACTTGCTGCAATTACAGACCTCTGACAGCAGGATGTTCTCATCATGTCCACATGGGAGGACAGTAAATGAGCGCAACCGAGTAGGAAAAGAAAAAAAAAAAAGTTTGTTCCTCACGCACGTTTGCAGCCACTTCCCGCTCTGTACACTTCCATCGCCTCCTCCTCTCAATCTCATTGTGCTGGCAAATTAAAATTCACGGGTTGCCAAGAAATCCATTCTCCCTCTACTGCTTAATTGTCTCGAAAATTGAGGAGATTACTGGTCGCGATTTATGTACAAATAAGAATCTGTCAGAAACCTGGCAGTGTATAGCATGACACACATACACACACACACACACACAAAGGCTTCATGTTTTGTGAGCTGTGATTACGGTCGCTGTGGTGTCAAAACCCAACCTTTAGTCAATTCAAGTCTTCCCTTTTTGTAGATCAAGCTCACTAAATAAAAAGCTTTCTAGCAAGAGCTGAACAAAACGCTGAAGGGAAGAAAACTCCCAGAGAGAAGAATTAAAATCCAACATCATCATTAGGTTTTTTTGATGGTTACCAGCATCCTCTCTGTCTGCATTAGCCTCAACTTTTCCAACACAAAATTTCTAAATCAACTCATACTGCAGCCACATCTACACTGTCATTACTGAAAATGCCAGCAACATGCATTGGGTTAATATATAACAGGTAGTGATGTTGGCAACTTATGATTATTTGCTGTGATTAGATTACACATAACAAACTATAAGATCAGACCTCTTTAGATTGGACGCTTAAGGAACAAAAAAGTGCATTGTGCATTTTTTTAATCAAATGTTTTGGCATTCAACACATTTTCATTGTGGTGTGAAAAACAGTTCTATATTTTTTATGCTTCACTTAAATAAAGATGCCAGCAGTTTATAAATCTTGTAACTTATTGCCAAGTTGGCAGCAACGCTTAGCAGCTGAACTAACATTTGGCTCACGAGAGCTTTTTGAGCCTGGGGCCAGTGATACCATTCCTACAAGCAAACATGTTGTTAAAATTACCAACTACTTCGACATCATACTGTAATGTTCGAGTGAGAGAGTGCTGTGTACTGCGCCAGGTTTACTGATCCTATGAATCACAGGTGGCACTTTTCATTTAGAGCTTTAGAGCACAATGTCTGGCACTGCATCTGTCTTAAATGACTTCCAAACATGATTGTTCTGTATGCAACAGTTACTTTGGTGTTAAATTAGCGAGGAGATGTGCACAAAACAAATGTGAAAAACAAACAAACAGACGTAAAATCCTTTGCTCTCATGAATGATTTCTCCGCTGCTCATCCACTAGTCTACCTGTCATGACTCAAACTGAAAAACTGATGAAGCTGCCAAATTTAGCTTCCTGTCAATAAAATCATAACACATCTCGGACACCACTGTCTCGTTGGTGGCCTGTGGTACTTTCGTAACAGGATCTTTGTCCATCCATCCATCCATCCATCCAATCAAGCATGCAACTAAAACATGGTGTCAGGCTGAAAAAAAAGTTAAACATAAAATGGCAATTTAGCCTGATTGTGAAGATAAAACTTATCACACATGTTGAGCATATGATGACCAAATGTTCTGTACAGGGAAGACCAAGTCCAATCCTGAAGAATAACCACCTTATCTGAATAAGAGTGGGAATTATTATTAATATTGATGGGAAACAACAGGTATCTCTATGACATATAAATATAAATAAATGTTAGTCATAAACAGTTTCTATGTTTACTGTAACAGTATGTACTGTAGGGGTGTGTGTGTGTTTTACATTCACTTTATTTTATTTATGTCTTTTAAGTCAAACTTTTACACTTTGTTTTTTTTTTTTAATTTTCTTCTTTCACACACTTGCATGCATGCATACATATGCAGGTGCACCTCCATGTGAGGTGCGTGTCTGCAGATGTGTGTGCGTTGTGCAGGTGTGTGCTGGAACTACATTTTCTCTCAGGAAGGAGCCAAATGAGGCAGTGTGATTATAGCTTTACCAATGTAATCTCACCTCTTAGACTGCCTCCACTCAACCCCACCGATCTCCACCCCTCCTCCTTCTCTCCTCCTGCTCCATCCACCCCTCCTTTCATTCCAGCCCATTCCAGCTAAATTCAATTTGTTTTGGTTTCAAATAAGGCCTTGTTTTTCTGCACTCTCGCCACTTGAAGCAAAGTAGCTTCTGTTATTGCTCATCCAATTTGAAATAGCCCCCCTCCCCCTCCATCTTTCCCTCCCCTCAGACACGATCCCTCTTCCTCCTCAAGTCCACTCTTGCAGTGATGCACAATGGGCAGTGTGGACTGTAGATGTACTGCACAAGATGCACTTCTGCAAAGCTTTTACTTCAGCTGTTCTTTTAGCTGAAGTTTTCTGTGGTGATGCTAATTCTAAAACCTGCTTTTATGTATCAGAAGGTATTAAGTTGTGTTTGTGAGTGTGGGTTCATGATTATAAGTGGTGGGATGATATTGTTTTTAGGGCTAACACGGATCAGTTTGAGTGATGCTTCAGGAAAAAAAAATACTTGTCTTATCTGTTGTATTAATTTTATTTTAACATTTACATTTCCAAGAAAACATTAGAAACACCCCCTCTTATTCCCAGAAAAATATGTCTAAGTCAAGTTTGCTTATTTGTATGGGTTTACTTTCTCAGTAACCATCCATATTTGACATTTATAGAGCTTTTAAGGGGCAATCTGAAATTTTAGAGAAAAAAAAATATCTTTTTCATCATTTTATCTCATCACACTTCTTTCTAGACACAAAAAACACCCAAAAAAATGCCTTTGACTTTGTTCAAGGCAGATAATCAGTATTAA
>JAPZDY010000005.1:14560586-14591169 GCA_029783645.1 Ctenochaetus hawaiiensis
GCCCGATGGTTCTCTGGACAAAACAAAAGTAATTTGTATTTATTGTAAATGTAAAAGGGCAGGGTAAAAATTTGCGTCAATAACGCGTTAACTCAGGATCTAATGCGATTAATCGCGATTAAAAATTTTAATCAACTGACAGCCCTAATTATAAGTCATTTATTTGTTATTTACATGTAATCTTGGCTGGATGTAGAAACACTGTTAGTTGTTCAGATGTTTCAGGTTGCTTGACTTTTATAAACATAAAAACATAAACATATCTTGACTTGCTGGCTTCACATGCTGGCAAAGTTATAAGGTGCAATCAGTAACTTGCAAGACCGTTTGTGTTGCACATAAACAGAGCTCTGCAAATGTGTGTGTATCAGGTGCAAACTATGACTGTCATGAGGATGGTTTGATCATCATCAGCACAAGACACAATTTACTTATGGTGCACAGTTTTCAATTTTACCATGAAACTAAACTCAGGTCTACAGCTGCAGCCACCTCTCATAGAGCAAACTTTACTTTTGGAGAACAGAAAGAAATTCAGGTAACCAAATCTGATGAGAAGGGGGGAGTTAATTTTTTTTAATACCCCTCTTATTTTGGCACAGTTGGAAAAGGTGAGTTGGTTGGATGAAATTAGGGGGAACACTAATCTCACAAACAATGCAGAGAGTCTGTAGCAATAGCCTTTAACAATACTCACTGCTCCTTATACACACTGTTCATGTTGAGAGTCATTTACAGTGCAGCCACATGTGCACATACTTCAAATGAAAAAATTATCTTATTAAATGCCCATAAGAATTCTATCAAAGTCAGATTACAGGTATTATGAATGGTGATATGCAAATAGCACAGAAAGGAACAAGGCATGCTTATTTGACGTGGTCTGCGTAGGCAGAACCCTTGAAACCAAAGTGTGAAGAAAACAGAAGTGCTCTGCTTGATCACCCCTGACACACACACACGCACGTACACACACACACCCCACATATTGCATTTTTCCTCCCACTTAGGTGCGGCGAAGTTCACAGAACGTCAGGGAATAAAGTGATTTTGATGGGTGTAGATGAGGCTTTTGCTTACAGCTGAGAATTACACACTCTGGGAAAACTTGCACATTACTAGTTTCAAGTTTAAAGTCAAGGACTGTTGGCAAAAAGATCAGGTATCCTCAGGTCTTGGTATCGCCTTCTGTTTACATATACTTGAAACCTCATACTGGTTGGACTTTAACAAAAATACATTTTTTTCAGGCTGGATGATAGATGCAGATAGTCGGCCCAAGTTCAAGGAGCTGGCTGCAGAGTTCACTCGGATGGCGCGTGATCCCCAAAGATACCTGGTCATCCAGGTAGGTAGATCTTAATCATATTACTGCAGGATCTGAACTACATGTCTTTTAGATGATTTAATTACTCTTTCTTTTATTTTGTCTAAACATCAGAATAGGTAAACTTTTTTTTCAGATGAAAACTGGACATCCTTCTTCTTTTTGCTTCTTTTTGTGCAAATTTCTAACATCTTGCCAATTTATACAGGTTATGGCTGATTCTTAGATGCCATTTATGTACCTTAAAATTTAAAATTATACTTCCCTTCCCTGCTCCCTTATGAGAAAATACACTAACTACCCATTGCACTACTACTGTTATACCTAAAATGATTCAGCTAGACTTAAGTTAGTCAAAAAACATGGAAAAGTTAAACAAATCAAATCAAAACACTTTTCTTCATCTAAAGCTTTTTAATAAAAAGCTCAGTGTTTATTTCCCTTATAAACCACTTGGCTTGTTTATATGTAAGCTGCTTGTTCTACTGGTGTTTCTGATACTTTGCCTTTAATGTGGCACAACTAAAAACTGACTGTATTTCCTAAACATTAATTACTAATGCAAATAACTGAACCTGCACATGCTGTACATCCATGCACATCTTCTCAGGGTGACGATCGCATGAAGCTGCCCAGCCCCAATGACAGCAAGTTCTTCCAGAGCCTCCTGGATGAGGAGGAGCTGGAGGACCTGATGGATGCTGAAGAGTACCTGGTGCCTCACTCCTTCAACATCCCACCACTGGCATACACTCCTCGCACCCGCATTGACTCCAGCAAGGTAATTTCTTTTATGATCTCAAATAACTTTAAAAGTTGAGTTCACAGTCTTTCATGTCTGTCCCAAAACTGCCTGTAGACTAAAACAAGTTTTGTCAGCTGGAATAATTCCTGTTGTTTCATACTGACTAACAGAAGACCTCTTCCTGATGTGTATTCAGTGAAAGTGATGGGGACAAAATCTCCAGTCTTTGTTTTGTGCCAAAATGCACACAAATGTTTAACCGAAGCTAATGTGAGTGTTAGTCAAACTGTTTAAGTATTCTCCAAAGTTACAGCCTATTTGTTATTAAAATCTCCTCTTTGTGTTTTTCTGGACAAACCTTAGAAGAATTCCACTTGATTTGTCCAGCTCAAAGAGCAGAGGCCTCATATTTGCTACAGATAAACTTCAGTTCTTTTTCTGATCAGGACAGAAACCACAGATTTTTTCCCACCATCACTTGTAATGCTAAAGGCTTGAAGATATGAGAAAAGGAACTTTTATAGCCAGTATAAAAAGGAAAAAAAAAACCTTCTTCAGAGTTTGTATGGCCCAACTGTTGTTTCCTAAACTTTCCTTTACACCAGAGACTTTGAAGTACTTAAGTATAAACAATTTTTTTGTGGAATGAATTGACACCAAGTGTTGTTTTTAAAAAAGAAGAAGAAGAAGAAGAAGAATATACATTTGTGTATTTTTTTTACGAGGTTGTTTTAACCAATCACAGTTGTAATATATAACCCGAGAATGCCTTTTTTACTTTAGTTGCTGTTATGCGGCTATCACGCAGCAGTGGATATTTGTTTTTGTTCAGGATTTGTTGCTCTTATTTCATCTATCAGAGAATACAGAGAATGAAAAATGCAGAGGTATCCACAAAGATAACACTGACTCTGTCTTGGGGCTTTTCTGTTTACCAGCCATTCAACCCAGTGTTATTTCAAATCACACAAGTTTCTAGTCATTGTACTTTTGTTGAGATCCAGAGGCTTACACACACACACACACACAAAATTCAGTCCATTCAGTGACAGTTCCTGGACAAGTAGCTTGAGAAAAATAATGACTCCAATTGAATCTTAGAGAAAAGCATGCCAGCCAAATTCCGTGGTTCAACTTTTGTTCATGAAAAGGATTTAAAGGTTTCCAATATTTTTTGTCGGTCAGTCACTCATCAGGTAGAAACTTTGATCGTCCCCGACTACCCCACCTCCACTGTCCAGAAAAAAATAAATAAAATCAAACAAGTTTCATTTACTGTTTAATACACAACGGCTGCTTGGAAGTATTCATACTTGAGCAAAATAAACCCCTTCCGCTTTTTAATATTCATCTAAGTACTTTTGGATGTTTTTTGGGGGGGGGTTCTTTTTTGTTGCAGAGTAATTCAGAATTGAGTTGCTTATCTTTTCATTTTACATGGAGTCTTTCATATTACCATTTCTTTTTGAGTCTAGCAGCAGGGTGATTGAACCATGACGGAAAAGGAGACAATTTAAAGTCGAAGTAGTCATTCAGATCATTTAGATGGTTTCTAAAGTGATGTGGGAATGAGTTTTCTCTGCGTGTACTGCAGGACTCTCCTGTTCGAGCACAAAAGATTGAGATCTTAAAACAGAGCTCCCACAGCTTTCTCCGTTTCACTGTCACCTCCCTGTTGCTCTCTTTTTCTCTGTCACTTTCCCTTGGTCTTTCTCCATTGTGAAACTATGGTAATTGCCTTCTTCAAAATTGGGATTTACAGCCAGATTCCCTCAGTTCTTCAACTGTTCAAATGTTCATAGTCTATCTTTGGACTTATATCTATCATAAAACCAGTCACCCAGCCAGACAACCCAGCCATTTTTTATTCCAACATCCTCCTGCGTTTGTGTCAGGAAAAATAGTCTGCTGAATGCCAATGAGAAACATGAGTCCTTTTCCAACTCTGTTTGGTGCATTTCAGGGGGTGACAGTTATTTATTTGCATAATATCTGCAAAGTTATCCTCCACTGTTTCCTGTTTTTTGGAGTTCATATTGCGGTTTCAGTTTGTGCTACTTCAGTTAATTTCATGCTGTTACATTTCCTCACATTAATCATGTTAATGATTGTGAAGAACTCCATTATTGTAGCCAACAAAAATACAGTGTTTACACATATATATTCTTCACACTTCCCAAGCTGTACATTCACAGACAGGTAGTTATCACCACACTTGAAACTATCATTATCAAAGGTATAGCTCAGGTCTTTAGAAGTGGGGTTGTATGAGGTACTTCTCCATTGCAAATCTATTACCTGCAGTAGATGGCAGTCTGCAAACCCTTGGTTTAGAGAAGCAGCAGGAGAACACTGCGTGCCATTCAGAACATTTTTACAGCTTTACTTTGTCAAACAACCCATTTTGACGAGAAACTGGAGCTGTTATAACGCTCTTTCTAAAGCCACCAGACTCCCTTGGCGAAAAAAGGAATTTTAGGTTACAGAACATGATGCCTCAACATAATGTTATTTTGTTATGGTGTGACTTTGGTGAATCAAATCTGCTTAAAACACCCAACACACATAATAACACTCTCTTTTAGTTGGACCTTTTTAAGGTGGATATATGCATTTTGCTGCCGTCCTGATCCACAGCAGTTCATCACTCTGCTTCCTGCATTGGTACTGTTGCTTCTAATAAAAGGCTACAATTTGGCTCTGACTCTTTGAAAAAGCCTGAGGAAACCCTTCTCTACTGTTTATAGGGTCCAAACCTCATAAATTATTGGGGAACGTGATAAATAAATTATTATAGAAACCGCTAGTCAAAGTTGTGATTTGAAACCTGAATTCATAGATCATAAATCCAAGAACTTTGTCCGGGATTAGTTAGTAAGTAAAGCAGGGAAACAACAGATTTTTCTGTCTTATTTGTATATTCACAGACGGTGTGCGAGTTAAAGTAAGCAGGGGAATGTAAAACAGGAAACAAACCTCTTGGATACATGAGGAAAAAAAGTCAAAATAAAGCACACAATGAGGCTCTAAAAAAACCCTTTATTGTTATTAGCGTAGACACAAATGCACACAGCAGGGCAGGGCTGATAGGGCTACTTTAAGACTTTGCTGCATGGAGCCTTTTAATTAAAATCCTTTTAATTAAATTGTCCTTGGCAGTCATGCTGCCATATCATTGTTTGGCACTGCTGTTTGTCTCCCCTGCCTGTCACTTTAAAGTATTACAGAGAACAATGGCACAAAGAGCCTGGATTGCCCATGTTTTGGACTACATTCTGTAATTCACCAGTTGTTTTTGTGTGGTACTTATTAGTTTCTATTTTTATTTTTTTTTCCATTTGTATTTTATTTATTTGTTTGTTTTTGTAATTTACTAGTAAATGAAGTCAGCTGTTTCAGAATGAGTGCATAGAACAAAGACTGTACAACGGACAACCATAGTTAGTTGGGGAATAACACTGATCTTAAATCAACCATAAAAGAGCAGAACAGAAACTTAGCCTTAACTTACCCCTTTGATTCGTCGTAGGGGGTTTGCTTTTGTTTGGTAACTTAATATTCTTGGATTTGTGTCTAACACGACCCCCTCTCTGTCCTTACATAGTCCTCTCCTTTCTCTCCATCTACTCAGAACCAGTTTGGCTACCAGGACCCTAGTTTCAGCATGGAGGACATGCTGGCTACCCTCCCCAGAGTGGTCTCTGTTCCAGCGGGGTCCGCAGCCTGCCTCCCTCCGCAGGATCTGGCCCCAGGGGCGACGATTGCAGGTGCATTTGGCCGTGGCAACAAGGATGACCCTCGCTGCAACGGCACCCTGAGGAAGCAGGCCTCCCCAAGGTCAAGCACCCTCGGGGCCAGCTCAGCTCTCTCTGCAGGACAAGGTGAAGCAAATAACCCAAAGTTGTCGTAACTGAGGGGAATAATAATCTCTTCACTAAGTGTCAGTGTGTGTCCTAAATCAAAGCAGCAGGTTGGCAGAAGACAATGTGAGACTGACTGCAAGGGTAACAAGGTCCATAAAACCAAGGCATCAGTTCAGTTAGCTTCAGTAAATGCTCCTAAATGTTTTTCACATATTCAATAAGCTGCTTAGAGTTTGCACATAATGTGGATTTTACACATTAGACTGAAGTTTATGAAATCTTATTCTCAAAGCCTTGATGCTGGCAGGCACATAGAGACATATTTTGTGTTTGTGTGGACAAAACGTTTACTAAACATGACTATTAAGCATAGACAATTCAGCGTCTTTTCAGGAAAGCTCAAGCACATGTAAATTGTTTCTCAGCAAACATAAATATTATAATGTAACCAGAGTCGGGTTGAGTGAATCATTAATTACATAAATGAATTGCTGTTGTTGGGAAGCTTTAGCCTCCTTTGAGAGAGAGGTAACAAATTTTAAGTACTTTTCGTGAGTTATAAAGGGGTATGTAACAGTTTCAGGAAACGTCCCATCCCTTTAAAACCTGTTGTATAGCCTTACCTTATCCTACACAATAACTTTTTCACACTCCCTATAATAAAACAAAGTGAAGAAAAGAGTGAAAAAAATGGAGTTAACCTTTAAAAAAACACAACATATATACTTGTGCAGAAATAGAAGCCATCAGAGAAACTCCTCTTCCACAGAAGAGACAGTCATTGACCCTATGTGCTCTTTCCTCATTGGTGTTGTTCTGTGACAATGGATCACCCACCAGCAAAGGTTTTGGGGGTTGAGGACAAAAGAATAAGTCTGAATCAAGAACCTGTCTGGCAAAACTGAGCAACGTATTACATCTCTCAGGCAGTGGGAGAAAAACAGCAGTGGCAGCTTTTAGATCTGCTGAGCTACTTTGTTTTGGCCCATTTATGTCTGACACAACAAAATAATTAAAATTAGGGAAAACAGATTGCACTGAAAACACAGGTGCTTACTTACAAAAGGATAGTGTTTTATTTCTCCTTCTTGCTTCTTTTGTGTCTATTTGCTTCCCAAGGTGGAGGGGAGGACAGTAGTGGACAGCGTTACAGTGCTGATCCAACAGGTCTCTTAGCTGAAAGAGGAGCACAAGGAGACAAAGACCAGGATGGCTACATGACTGCCATGAGGGACAAGAACAACTCAGGTGACACTGACAGTTTTAAGCAGAACTAAATCTGTCCATAAAGTTAGCAGATGTTTGTCTGATGGTAAAATTTATACCAATTATACCTCATACCTACTTTCATGTAACCACAATAACTTCAGTAGAGATGACAAGATCTTAGCTAATCTTACCATCCTCTTCTTGTTTTCAGACTATCACAACCCAGTAGAGGAGAACCCCTTTGTCACACGTCGTAGAAATGGTGACGCCCATGCAGTGATTGACGGAGCGGGTTGTCACACCATGCACATGGCTGGAGCTGCTGCTGCCCCCAAGAGCCAGTCCATTCACGGGGATGATGAGTATATCAACGAGCCACTGTACCTGAATACCTTCCTTAACCCCGGGGACAAGAACGGATTGGCTGGCGCAGTCTCTCTTCCTGGTCCTGGGTCTTCTGCTGCCCAATCAGTATCGCAGACAGTCAACCCATCAACATCAAGCCACACGGTCTCCTCCTCTGGATATGTGGTTCCCCCTGGTCACCTCCCCCACACATCGTATCCATCACACACCCTGCATCCGGGGCATTCAGGACACACTCTGCACTCAGGCATCACTAGCAGCACCATCATGTTTGATAAAAAAGGCAAGAAGGCCACTTTTGACAATCCAGAATACTGGCAGCACAGTCTACCCCCGAAGTCCTCACTGCACAACCCGGAGTACCTGCAGGACTGCAGCACGCGCTTCTTCTACCGGCAGAATGGACGCATTCGCCCTGCTGTGGCCGAAAACCAGGAGTACTTGTCCGAGGCTGCTATGAAGGCTGGCAACATGTTGCCACCTCCTCCATATAGACAGAGGAACACTGTAGTGTAGTGACCCACATGGAGCACAATGGATGGATGACTATAGGGATAAGGGTGGAGATGAATGGATGTTGAACACTCCTCTCGTTTCCATGCAGTACTTCTCAACCTGGGTTCTCCTTGCACCCTCCCTGAACATGTCTCTCTGTTATGTCTGATTGCAAGTCTTTTATTCTCACCCTGAAGTTCTGACTTTTCTCGACAGGACTACGGTAACAGTCAGTGGCAGCCCCTTGTGACATTCAAACCATCTTTTTTAGCTCCATCTCTGGACCTAACGTGAAAAGCAAGTAGACGCATCACTTCGAGGCTGGTTTTGTTTGGAGCAAACTGTCCTGCCGTCTTTGATATCAGAGAGGCATAAAAACAATACAATAAAAGATTAAAATTTAGAAGTTTAATAACAGAAAAAGGAGAAATGAACTGAGGTTAGCCCAAAGAGAAGATTATTGCCATGCTTTTACATGCATTTTGTATCCACCTGTGAATTGCAATTCACCATGTCCTTTTTAGCACAATTTGACCCAGCTAGGTGTACACTTTGAAATATGCACACACTGCTGTTGCTTGTGTGCAGTCTGTCAGATGACACATGCACATGTAATTGTGTCGTGACTTACCAGCAAACCTGCAGTCATGTTGAAGAGCCCTAGATGTGGCTCACATGACTGCCTACATGCTTCTGTGACTCTCATATGTTGCTGCATCGGTAATGGAATTCAAACATTTATCATACACAGCTCATATCATGCCTAAAACATGTTAACATGCCTGCAGCTTTGACACACCAATACATGAATTCATAAGTGGGTAGATACACACACAAAAACACACTGACAGACAAGCCTGCCGCCACTTGAAATACAGTCTGAAGGAGAAGCTCAGTTGACCTTGCGCTGGAAGACAGAATGTGCTCATAATGGCAGTCGGCGGTGCAGCGCAGAGAAAGGGTCAACAGAAAAGTAAATGTCACCACAGTTTTATGGAAAGCTGTGATTTCATCCAGTACCTGGTGGAAAGCATTCAGAAGATTATTGGCATGGCCAGGGTGGGATTTAAAAGGTTGATTGCTCAGAAGACGACCCTTAACGTTCCACAGTGGTATCCCTTTTTGCTCCTTTTTTCATCCACACCAATCCAGTCCGAAGAGCCAGCAAACCAACCACTACAGCATCACCTTCATAAGATCATTGTAAGCTGCGCTGTGACTGGCATAACTGCAGTAAGGGGAATAATGTGTCAGTGGAAGCGGTGCTTGGGAACGGACTGATCTTTTTAACAGGGAAAAGAGCGTGATGGTGGTGGAGAGAATATAAACTGAACATGAGTTGAAAATATAAAATTTTAAAGTTTGATTTTCTTTTTGTTTATTTTGTTTGTTTATTTATTTTTAGGCATCAGGGATCTGTTTACTTTGTCACCTTGTCTTACACTTACTCTCACGCTAACAACATATAAACCGAGCCACGACAGAGCACTGTGGAGATGGCAAAGAGAATAACGCTGCAGAGCTGTAAATAAGGCAATTACATGTCATTAGCAGACAGACGCAAAACCCTGAAGAAGGCTCTCTGGACCAAGACGAGATTAAAAGATTTTCTTTGCGCCTCCCAGTGTTTATATACTATTACATGGGATAAAAACACAAAAATTAACTTTGCAAAATCCTCTGTCACATCCTTACAGTGGAACGCCACGTGAAACGGGACACTTTCTTATGCATTTGTGTTGACATTAATAGTGAGATATTACTGAATCCACTGATGGCTAGCTCTCTGTACTCACACAATACTGCCAGATGCCACAGTAAACTCTGATGGAGACCACTAGCATCTGTCGTCAAATGACTTTGAAGCCTAATTTAGGCGTGGGGTTGATAATTTAATAGCACTTAACAGTCTGACACAGCCAAATGACTTTGCTGTTATTTCCGCTCCGAGCATCAATTCATTGTTTTTCTCATCGTGTTACAACTATTTTAGCGAGACAGTAGTTTCCACTGCACTGAGATTATATGTTATGTGTTTCATCAGACATTTTAATAAAAAAGGAGTATCCTTACTCTCTAAAATATGTAATAATTTTAATATCCGGGGTCAGGCAAGATAACAACAATAGAATAAAAAAGGCTTGATGATTTTTTAAGGCCATTATACCAGGTAGCAATGCTTTTAATATCTCTTATTTTACTAATGTCTTGCAGACATACAGACAAAATTTGATTTACAGAACTATTGGATCAATTTGATTGAATACCTTTACTATTTACATATGTAGTTTACTTACATTAAGGGGAAGTTCAGCATTTCAGCCATCAATTAACTTTGCTAGAGGTTTTACAAGAGACAAATTTAAAAGGGAATTGTCAAATATAAAAGAGCAGGAGAAGAGATATTCTTACTCTGTCCTCAGCTCCAAAAACAAAAATTTCTATAATTACCATGATGCAAGTCAACTGAAGTAATTTAACTCATTTGGCTCTTTCTACCTCCAAAAATCCACATCTGCAATTGTAAAACAGGCTTTGTGCTAGGAATTCAGGCCCAACTCACGTCACCAGGATTATTTTCTCAGACTTTGGGAAGCTCTTTCCAGATCTGCAGCAAATATTATACAGCTGTTTTTTAATTTATTCATTCTGAGTAGTTAGGCATAAAACTGATGGCAGGTAATAGGTGATAATATTGTGAAATCTGTACACCAACTAATGCCTGTGCATGTCTCACCTCTGCCACACCAATACACAACCACTGTTACACAACCTTGTGCCTCCACGTTGAAAATACCAGGCAGAGGGAAGAGTCAGACAAGCATTGCTGATGATTTACTGTCCAAAACACAGATGTTGCCCTGGCACAGTGTTTTCTCTGCCTCTCAGGTTTTATGGGGAATAATAATCATTCAGCTAAGCTCCAGCTGAGGCACAAGTTACCACATCATAAAGGGACGTTAGAGCTACTGAAATAAAAGTAGAATGAAAGAGAGATTAGTGCCATGATACTACTAACAGGATTTAGCTGCGCTGGATCTTTTTTCTCATACTTTCTGGGATCTTTTTCGTTCCTGCTGAATTTAGATTCACTAGTTTGATATAAATTTAGTGTTTGAGCTTACGCTATGCTTTGTGTGTACATGTGTGCAATGAAAGAGTCCTCTCCATGTGTTTTAGAGTTAAAAAATCAGTTATGTAAGTCTACTTTTTACCATCACCCATATGGTATTAGTTGTAGTGCTTGTAGACTACTGTATGGCCGTGTGTTTAAGTGCAATCACAGCGGTGAAGAGACACCCAAAGGCTTTGTAATGGATCTCTATGGAAAAATAAAGCCAATCTTGTGGAGGGGAAAACCTGCTGCTGCTCTCGTCAAGCAAGCATCACAAGGGGCTTTTAGTGTTTTCAATGCTAATGCATCCACTTTCCCTTGTTGTTCTGTGGGGAAATCATGTTACCCAACGTCTCACCCAGTGCACCAGCTGAGAAACCCTCAACGACAGGCAATAGGTTGTAATCCTGCGGCGGGGTTAAAACTAAGGTATTAGCATTCCAGAAATGTTACCCGACCAATGCATCAATGTTACAAAAGCTAGCAGGGGAGAAGGTGCAAGTACACTGTAACTGGCAGAGGAGACCAAAGTTGATTGCCATTCCTTCTTGCTCCTCAGAGGTGACCATTGAATTGTATGTAGCAAACATTGTTCTGCAGCTGGAGCAGCTATGTGCCGAGTGAATACGAACAAAGACTAAAGCAATCTGGAAAAGGAAGAGTGATTGTGGTCAGATGTTAACACGAGACATAGTTTCATGTAAGGAGATACAATGTTCTGTTTGGTGTAGACTCATAGGTACAGTTCTTATTTAAAGGAGCACAATAACTCTCAATACTGACTGCTTAGCCTTATAGTAACACTTTCATTTATTTTGTGCATCTACTTTTGTTTTGGGGTTTATGGTATTTTGAACAAATGTTATCACGAGTAATGTATATTGTGTGTAAAGTATTGTTTTTTCTCTTATTTTTGCTCTTCAGGGTGTCATTGTGGCATTGAGTTTTTTGATGTGCACTTTGAGGGCTTCATCATCTTTCATCTGACATGTTCTCCAATCAACTTCAAAGCAATTATTAGGCTGTGTCCCACCTCGGAGGCTGCCCTTTAGAGTTGTGTTCAGGTGTTCTGAGCTTTAGCAAGTTTCTCACTAAGTAGTTGCCCTCAGATGTCTAATGACATTTAAATATCAGTGGTTAACTAAATCAGGTTTTATAATACCTGACTCAGCAGCACGATTTGGATATTTCACCCCCATAAGCGATGGTCAGGTTTGACTAGGTTAATGGTGGCTGCAAACGATTTTTTTTCAGTTTTGTTAATGAAGTAATGGTTAGGGATGTTTGCGATGACCAGTGACAATGATTACTGATGATTATTATGATTTGAAAAAATGAAATACTGATTTTTATTTTAAAAACACACAAACAATATTATTGTGTACATAAGCGATGTCTCTCAAATCATAATAATTTCTTTGGATTTTCCCTTTCACAGTAGGTGGCAGTAATGCACACTGATAAACGATGCCAACTGCCATGAAATGGAAAAATTCATTTAGTCTAATTGTTCTTTTTGTATGCTTTTGTACAATTAGGATACAGACTCTCTTTTATAAACTTGTATTTTAAGTGCAATTTATTTGCCAAGAAAGACACAAAGCACACAGTAAACAAAGAAAAAGATTAACTTGACTGATGGCATCTTTCAAGGTATTCTTTTTCCATAATATCATTGTCATGAAATCCTTAGGCTATGATTATGTCATGCGATGAGAATCTGATATCGTAACACCTCAAATATCAGTAGTATACGGTAAATATGATGTCCTCATCTTAGCAAGCTGTGAGGGTCGCCTGACTACTCAGGTTAAAAACCCACTGGTGCACAATTAATTATAGGATATTAATGACTGCAAATGAACCAGTGGTGTCCTCTAAAGCAAAGGCAGACTATATTTTCACTTACATTTGCTGGACCTTTGAAATGGGGCAGCCCTTGGTGGACTGTTAAGATACATTCAGCCCAGAAATGAGGACTTTTGAAGGGTCCAGCCCCTGAAGTGGGACACAGAGACTGTATTTATAGAGTGTGCTCTATTTTATTTCTCTATGCTTTGATCATTCATATTATGGGGACATTTTTCACAGCATCGATAACATCAACCCACCTGTGGTCTTACTATATTAAAAAAACTGTCACATGTCAGACAACTTCACCATTAATAACTCAACTAGAACTGCTTTTTGTAAAGCATCTGCAAGCAAATCACAGTTTTTTAAAGGATAATCCATAAAGCAGCTAAAAGACACATATTCTACCATTGTAATAGAATCAAACTGTGTATGGCTGTCATACTCTGATTTTACACTGATTTTATATATGTATATTCTACCATGCCATGATAACAGGGGTAGATGACAGTGGTTGAGTAAGCACAGTTTACAATGTATTGAGCTGATGGTAAAACTGTAAAATGGAATTAATAATTGTCTTTTAACCAGATGACAAAGACATTTAGCTAATGGGTCACTCACAGTTTTGCCATTGTTAAAAAAAGAAAAATTATAATAATAAAAAAGTGGATAGTATTTTTATAGATAAAAGGTGGCCAGGTGCATCTGTAAATAGAACGATGACGCTTCATTTTTCAGCTGAGGATCTGTTTTTATTTCTCCTTGCATCATTGCATTTTTAGTGGTCTACTATACCTTTATTTTTTTTTTTTCTTTGGGGAATATCTTTTTCTGTATGTATATAATTATATATACAGTATATATATATATTCTGTAAATGTAATTTGAAGAGTGAACTCTGATTTTAACAACGCTTGCAGGGTCTCTTGTCAACCCCACCCCCATCATTTCCCACTGTGATCGTGTGATTGTGTTCTCAGCGCAACTTGGTGGATTTTGTGTTTTGACCTCTGCTCTCGCTCATTTTGTAGGAGTGATTTTTATTTTGTTTTCCTTTTTTTAAAACAGGATGTATTATACCTCCACTACCCTCCACTCTTCTTTCAGTATTATCCACCTCTTGAGATTTTTTTAAGGTTTTTGTACACTCTTAAAATGCTGTTGCAATACTAATGAATATTCAATATTTTATCCCCCTTTTCTCTCAGTCTTTTCCTAACCAATGTTATTAATCCACCAGTGTCACTTTACACCCTCAGTTCTATGGACCTATACTATCTTTCCTTGAGTGGTCTATTTTTCCATTTGCACTGAGCTCAGTCATTGTTTACTTTCAGATAATATTCAGCTATTCATCCATATGGGGCAATAGTGATTGAATTGTGTAGCAGAATCATGTTGCAGCTCCCTGAGTGATTTAATGGTGTTCGAGAGACTAAATGGCGGACAGTTTGCATGGGCTGGACTGATCATTTAAATAACTGATATTTTCTTGTATAAAGGTTAGTAGTTAAGCTATTTTGGCTTCTTTGGGACTTAAATATTTACTGTTTTCCAGAAGTCACAACAGGAAGTTAATATTTTCCATTTCACAGGATATTTGCAGGACTTTTTGGGAGTTTGGCCCATTGTCACCTTAAACAATATTTGTTCTGAGGACTGGCACCAAAATGATCATTTTAAAATTTTCTTCATTTTAGCAAATTTGTCTGTAATTTGTAAGGATTGCATTACAATTCTGATATAATGTGTTTTTGATACTCATAAATTAAAGCTGTCAAAGAGATCAGAACTGTGCAAAAAGTTTAAGGAAGCACAATTGGTCATTTGGCATTTACTTATAGGTATATTACATATTTAACTTGTAGAAGAATCAAGTGATGCATATGTTGTTTATGCAAGAAGTGAAACAGACATCCACAGAACAAAAGGTTTTATTCTTTCTGTTAATGATAACTTTAATAGTGACAGACACTGGAATCTTGTCTTCAGAATGTGGGATTTTAGAAAATTTCAGCCTTCGAACACATGAACGCTGTCATATTTTTTATACATTGCCATCATGTACCAATACTGTCGACCTGTTGTACACTAACGACTTGAAGGTGGCATTTGCAAAGATGATTTTGGTGGCAATCTTGTCATTTACAGTATCCTGCATTTGCATATATATTTTGTGAAGGGGACAAGCTTGGCAAGCTTCATGAAAGTCCTTGTGTCACTGTACACTGAAGTTTAAAAGAAAGTATCTTCCATTGGAAAAACAATCATGAATTATCATCACATTGTATCAACTCATCAGGATGATTGAGGACTAAGTTTTATAGACCATTCTTGTCACATATTAGTAGTTTTAAACATTTCTCTTCACTAATTAATTGACACATTTCCCAAGCTCAGACATTTAAATATGTATTCCCTCGGTTTTGTTACATGAATCTGTCAAAACTATATTTTTAATTCAATATGAATAAAGATCAGTCAATATTTAAGAATGGATTGTGCTTATTTTGTGCTAAAGTGCAGCAGCAAATACACAATGAAAGAGAAGTAATGCCAAAAACATTATTATTTGTTTCTATTTTAACAATAAGAAAATGTTGTTATCTAACTTAACTGTTAAGAAACCGCACAAAGCGGTAAAATGTTTACTGGCAACATATCCCCCAACACAAACCCACCACCCCTAAAGAGGCAGTCTTGCAATACATTGTCCAATCACAACAACCACAGCATTATTCTGTATTTTTTATGGTTATGCTTAGGCATTTGGTCGAGATTAAGGAAAAACAGACCTGACATTTTCAACACAGTATGTAAAAGCTGTCCAACAAAATCCAAGCAGTGATTAAGCTGACACCACATCAAAACTATGACTGCAAATTAGTTGAATATGATGGTGATTGTTACTAAGCAGATCTGTAAATGGTCACACCCCAAAGTCCCAAAGGGACCCCAATTCCCCTGGAAATGAAAGCCTGGGTAGATTTGTCACACACAGCAGTATTTTCAACATATTCCATTAAGATATACTGTAGTCTGGGAGCATATTCCAAATGGACCACAATGGAAATTTAATGGGTCAGCGTTTCATTTTAAGGATCATAATGTCAGCAATGACTTGCATTTAATTCTAAGTGTCACTCCAATTATAGAAAATTACCCATAATTTTTTACAAATTATCCTTTTAAATGGATTTGTAGTTTTGCAAGAACAGCAGAAGTTACAAATCCGGAGTATTCTCAAATCATTCAGTGTTTCTCTCTAAGTGATCGGCTCCAGTGTGGTCATCCCACTTTGTCCCCCTCCAGGAGGGATTCACTGCTACTTCAAATACAGTCCTCACAGTTTTGAGGGCCTATTACACCTCCTTATTTCAAATGTCAGCCTGTTCTTGAGTAGTTCAGCCAGACACATGGGAGTATTGTGTAGCCTGCAGTCATAGCATGACATCTTCATTCTGCCCCAGATGAGGCCAGGCAGCAGACATCTCTCACCATTCAGCAGATTACAGCTTCAGGTTAGAGAGAGCAAGAAGTCAGACATCACTGCAGCCTCTATTCTTCAGCTCATTTTTTTCACATTAAAAGCCAGTCACACCCGCACAAACTTGTACACTTGCAGGAAAATCACACAGGAGCACCGATAATTCATTACTTCTGACACTTGCTCGCGCATGATAGATGCATCTCTTTCCCAGCTGATGACATTTTATGGCATTATCATAGGAAATCCAATAACAAGATCGGCATCTCAGAGCCTTTGCCCCATGCAAAGTCAAATCACTTGCCTTAAGATGGTAATAGAGTGTGAGTGGAACGATCTGTCACAGCCTCTCATCTCACTCTCACACGCCAGCCCCCCTGACAAACTGTATGGATTTTTACCTGATGTGAGGGATGATCGGCACAGTTGAATGTAAATGATCTTAAATGACTTTAGGTGAATCGATTGACAGACGCTTCTCAGCAAATAAAAGTGAAGGCTGGACTTGACAGTGCATTCATCTTTACCACAACTCCTCCATAGCACAGCAAAACCATTTTACCATCTGCATGTTTTTTATGTGCAGCTATGTGCTGATATAAACACTTCCAAAGAAAGAGGTTTAAAAGAACTGGCTGTGAGTCAGAACTGCAGTTTTTGCTTGCTCCAGCAAATAGTCATTTCTCCACAAAATGTCATTCGGCATCATGTACACACTGTTCTCTCCTGCTAGAGTTTATGCTGTCTTATCCTGGGTTGGTGAACCAATTGTCACGGCAGCTAAGCTGTACTACCTCCACCGTAGATGGGACATGCTGTGGATGTTTCAGCAGAGCAGATGGTTGCTCATTGCACAGCAGTTACAGACAGTCACACCCTATCACCTGGTGCAATCATACCATAATGTTATCATTTAAAATGACGGACTAGTGTAACAACAAAGCCCTAAAACTTGTTTAGTCTTTTTCCCAGTGTTTTGGTATTGCTATCTCTTTCTCTCAGAGAGCCAGTGGTGAGGGTGGCTGCCTCTAAATCCCAGCATGTTGGCAGCCTCTGATTGAATGGACTGTACAAAGCCCACTAAGCAGTGTTGCGATCCCCCTTGAGAGCTTTCATTATGGAACAGCATATTGGATTCTCTTCACAGGCTGTCTGTCTCTGGTGGCTACAAATGTACACACACGCCCGTTCACACACACACACACGTACACACACGTACACACACACACAAGAAACAACAAGCAGACAACCCTCCTGACTCTGAGGGAATCTGTTTCCTACAGTGCAGGTGCAGTGCATCCCAATACTTTGACGATATTTCTTATAACCTGTAAAGTAAGTGGTCTGCCAATGGATCAGCCAAGGAAGCAAATGCAGGTGCTCAGTTATACACACACATACATCAATGGTGGGAGCCAATCACAGGATGCATTTGAAGCTATAAGGAAAGGAGACTTCTATTTGATTTTTATGCAAAGCTTTAAAGCCTGGAAACAAAATTTGGGAATCTTTGGCTGTCAAACTTGCTCAGCCAACCAAAAGCAACTGATCTCAACCATGGATGAAGATAGGCTGCAGCAGGTAAGTATTGCTTTCATATGTCCCAGTGGCAAAACCATAATATTGCCACAAAGGAAGTTCTAGCAAACAAAAAAGCATTAACTTTAAAAATATCATTCTAATATCAAGTCAGTGATTGTAAATAAAGAGCTGATGTCTCAAGCTAAGGAAATTTAAAAATGTATTTTGTGGTTGACAACATACACAGATTAATAAGGCAATCTCATTGGTCATTTGCATACTGCATGTATCTCATTACTGCTGGATAAGAGCAGTTAGTGTTTATCAGATTCTTTGTTAGTCATGGCAGTGGAGGCTCATTTTAAAACTACATTGAAATTTTAAACGAGAAAGTTGTCTTTAAGACTCATTTATACCTCTCCTCAGTGCCAATAATAAAGAAAGATACATTGTGAAAAATTGTGATAACTGAATAAATCTTTTCTTTCCAGTTGTTTGAAGCTCAAGTCCTTGCAAACTTTGAGGTGATTTTTGTTGTTGCTTTGTTTAACAGGTAGAAAACATGATTGGATGTTGTTAAAATATTTTTTGTGTGTGTATTTTTCTGATATATAGCAAACAATCGAACCTGAGATCAAATGAATAAACAGAGTCAATATAGAATATTTTTAAATAATTAGGTCATTGTTTGGTCTACTGTCATTCAGTCAGAAGTCAGGAGGAGTGCATTCATCTTTACCACAACACCTAGCAAAGACAGGAGCCAGTGAAGCTAGGGACAAAAAGAGGCACTTTGCTTGAGTTTGTTGTATATTGCCTAAATAAATGTTATTTTTTAAATCAATTTTTAAATAGATATAAAATTTGTTACATATAAAGAAACATAGGTCTGATTGATTTTAAAATAAACACAAAGGGAGTCTAACTCACCGTCATTCTCAAATTTGCACCATGACCCAATCAATGAGCATGATGTGTGAAGTTGTCCCAAGCGAGTGTGTTGCCAAACATGACGCAGGAACTATTTTTTTCGGCGGCGACAAACTAATGAAGTGTAACGTCACAGGACTGGAAGTTGACGGTGTTAAATTTCCCAAGATAAATGTCATAGAATGGACTAAAATTGGTCCCACCTACGCGACGAACTTTATAGTTATATCACCCTTTTCAATTGTCAAAAAATCCCAGAAGCGTCAGCGTTGACGCTGTATTTTTCATATTTTCCCTTAAAAAACGGATTAAATTGGACCTACATCACAGGTAAACCATTCACTTTCATTGACTTTCTATTGGCCGATTAAGTATATTTTGTTTAATGCAGACGGCAGTTTGGGTCAGTAAAACACCGTGTGTTGGGCTGTAAACACTAACTTTAGAAGCTAACGTTAGCGTTATTATGCGCCATTTTGTGCCACTTTCAGGTGTTTGACAGGAAGCCGAGTTGTGTAGTTTTTGTCTCAGACTCTTGCTTCTTGTTGCACTGTGCTGTGTTCAGTTGGCTATCGGTTTGTTTCACTGTGTGTGTTGTGTGTTTTGTGTTTGTCCTGGTTTGATACCAGTGCTTGTTGCCTTGCCTGCTGTGCATGGTCACGTATGGTTACAGACTGCCAGGCTATAAAACTGATGAAACCATGTTGAATTTTCTGAAAAAGTACCGTTTATTAACTTCTTACTTACATCATTGGCTCCCTGATGTCAAATTCATTATGAATTATCTCTGGATTTCCTTCAAATTAGTATTTGTCAAACAGTGAAGTATACAGTTTTTCATACATTGAGAAACTGTTATTGTGATGGTATTCAAGAGTTGCTAATGAAACTGTAGGTGAGCACATCCTCTCACTCATGTTAAAAAATGAATCAAGGACACAGCATGCAAACTAGCATTTCCTCATGTCTTCAAAGTTAATGACAACGAAGTAGGATTTTAAAATGACTTCCACTCATAGAATGTACTAATAACTTGTGAGCAGAGTGATGAATGAGACCAATTGTGGGCAACGCTGCATTTTAATTAAGCAGAAGTCTTAAGCAAGCAGGCGTCATTGTTAAAGTCAGCTCTCCATAGCAATTATGCTGCTCAATTCATGTGTAACATAATGGCTTGATGACAGTTCTTTGTTGGCTTACAGTGGAAGCATAATTGTGTCCTTTCACACATGAAAATGGCACATCTCAATTTTCTATTTTGACTCTAAGTAATACTCTTGCAGTAATAATATGGAGGTTACATCTTTTACTTTTTCCTGCCAGTGGACTGTGGTTGGGCTTATGCCATACAGTGCTTGTCAAATTGTATTAATGTGAGTGACCTCCCAAAGTCCGTTGAACATTACACAGGACGAAATAATTGACTTTGTTCTATGATCCCTAAAGAGAGGAAAGTTTTAATTTAATTTGAAAAAGTAGAAAAACGTAAAGTGCTAAGTAAATATCTATTGTTCCACTGGTTCGCCTGGAAATTTTGAAACCGACTTTTACAATTAGATTGCAGATATAATCAGCTGTTCTTGCTTTATTTTGCACCTAATTCCTTTTGTTAATCAAGCTTGGTCTTTAGTGCCAAAGGCCTCAATTACCTCCAGGTGTTGATTTGAGAAAGACCCTGCAACGTTCTAGTTTTTCAATATTTTTAGTAAAACTAATTTGTTATGATTTCTAGGTAAATCAGTGCTCTTTGAACTACAGGCAGGACTGCTAGCCCAAGCATGGCATAGCTTTTTATCTAACTGAGTCTGATGATGGGTCCACAGAGTGAAGAGGATGGAGATAAAGAATTATTCAATTCTGTAGAGTTGGTGGACAGTAAATTAAAGAATTATGGGTTTTTTGCAAATGAACAACAGGACTGGTGCTGCATCTGAAATCACTTACTATGCACTCCATATTCAGTATGTGTGCCGTTGTTCAACATACTTTTGTGTAAATAAACAAAGGTTGGTATCTTTTCTGCTGGTTGGAGATGCATGACCTGTGCTAACAGCAAAGTATTTTAAAAATGTAATATCCTTACAAAAGTGAAATCTTACTTACATTTGAAGTTAAGTGTGAATGATGTTAAGCCAGAGCTGCCTTGGTAACCACAGGTTTTGTTGCTGTTGTTGTTGTTGTCGTTGTCACTACTACATTGCATTGTGGGACATTAACGTTGGCATGGTATCCAGTGCTTGCATTTTCCTGGAAATAGTATGCACCTCATGTACTGCTGAATTCAGTTTAAGATTTTGACATACAAAAAATAAAATCCTAGATACTGTTTAAGCATAATAAATAGCATGTTGTTGTGGAACTTTGGAGCAGCCTGGGCCTCTTCTGCAAGTGAGCAACATTAGATACTCTCATTATCTGATGGGATACTTTTGGCCTGCAGACTACTAGTTAAGGATCACTGGTTTACGAGGCCATTCATACTTGCATTTATTTCTGTAGAGATGGGTGAGTTGTGATCTAATATTTAAGTCAAGTGGTGACTACTTCAGACATGTGTAGTGCTGTCTGAGTGGGCTCAGTCTGCAGTTTCATAAGTTGGACATTTGGAAGTTGTACCACTTGTAACACAGAAAAATACAGTTAAGAGTGAAGAACCAGCATATAAAACAATTTAATATGGTTGCTGCTTTCTTTAAGACTCTTTACCTTCTGTTTTTGGCAGCAACTTACAGCTAGTTTAATTGATCATTGCAGCTGAAATACAGCTCTTGTTATGCGATTGCCTGGGGTTTACCTGACTAATTTACAATCCACTTAGAGCAAAACTGTATAGCTGTGGTTATATAGGTGTGGATCTTTTGTCATTCTGATTGAAGTAATTCAGATTCAAGATTTCAGGTCAAGTGTTTGCATATGACATGATCTAGTGCAATCTATTTACAATTACCAACATATTTAGTCAGAACTGCTGGCTGACTTGCTTAAATTCTGAAAAAATCACAATTGATCAGCAATAAAGATGGAGATCTATGATCTTTTCAGCACAGTAGTTGGCTTTGTGTTTAATCAAGGAACAGCTTGATAATAGAATAATGAATAATGAATAATGAATAGCCTATCGGTAAGTGTAAGACTCTAAAGCCATGCTAGTAGCTGTGTGAGGCTTTACTTTGATTCAGTAATGTTTTTAGCCAAAGGCTAATTCGCTGACAGTGAAAATGCCTACATGCTCGAGATTTGCTGGTAAAATCTTTACCAAGCTAGCAGACTGGGAGCTGCATGGATTAAAACAAATATACAGTTTGGATAAAATTTGGTGTTCACATTCACTCTCAAGTTAAATAAAGTGATTTATATTTATCACCCAACATTTTTCACTAGTATTTGATGAAATTTGTTAATGTTTGTATTTTTTAATATGAAAAAAAGAGGAAAATCAACACATATCCTCTTCTGCCATCTGCGTGTCTAAATATTTAAATGGGGAGATTATTTGGCCTTGGTGAAAATCTCTATTGAGTGCCATCTTTTTCCAATGTCCACTTAGCGTGAGACAGAAATAAAGAGCCCACAGACCTCTTTCTCCTAGAACAATAATTGCAGACTGCTTACTTGTGAGTGGAACAGACATGGTTGATAGGAAAAAACTTTGTGTGTTTGTGTGTGGGTGCTGTGAGTTTTCTGTTTTTATTTTTTTATTTTTCTACCTTAAAATGGATTATTCTTCTTGCTTCACACCATCTTTACCTTAAGTAATGCAAGGACAAGAAAATGTCAAGAGATAGCTTTCTGACAAGAATACCCAAGAAATGATCAAAGTGAGGCTGATTACAGCCATTATAGTATACCTACAATGTTTAAAATGATAATATGACAATCAGTGCATGGCCACCCGCAAGAATGAAAGCTCCCACAATGAGCGTACTATCATTTTGTTTGCAATGACAGTCTGTACTGATTTGTCGAATAGGCTTTCTACATATTTCATCACCGACGTCAAAAGAAGAGCCGATGATAACTCACACTCATTCCCTAAGAAACAATTGCGCTTTTTGGTACTAAAAGAAACACATTATGCCATGCAGAGTGTGTCATTACCCTTATCCCCATCCTCCTTCATGATGCAATTAGATATTTTTTTTTTCTCCAGAACAAGGTTCTGATTGTGTTTTCATGTATTTTAGCAGCTGCTTGAATGTTTGAGCTATAAAACGTATGGCAGAGCCCCCTCCTGACCTTGTCTTTGCAGCATTTTTGCTTCATATTAGAACAGTAGTGTTTAAAATGCTTTGAAATCCTCCCACATCCATCCCACTCTCATTTAGCCCTTCAAATACTTAAACCACAAGGGCCACTGGAGGCCGAAGATGTACAGTAGATGGTTGTAGAGGAGGGCAAGAGCATTAAAGACTGATGGGAGGACTGAGGAGAATGCGAGGTTACCTAAACAGGTTACTCCAGGATCTTCTAACTCTTTAAACGGCTTTGACAGCCAGGCGGACAGCGGAAGGGTTAAAAGAGCAAGAATGACATTCACAAAGGTGGACAAATCTCAGAGAGGTAAAGACTTTAAAGACATTTTCTATTAAAGGTGCCTGTATGGTTAGGTATAAACCAGCTAGTCGAATATTTAAGTAGATTATCATTCTCAAGTTAATTTAGTAGCACCTTCAGCACAGAATAGAAGTGATTTTGGCAGCCTTTCAAAACTTAGGGTCCAGATTCAAAATGGATGGCTTGCAACATTATTTTGTATTACATCTTCACGCTCCCTCATGGCAGTGTTCTTCATCTCTGTCAAGCTGATTGGCCAGTCAGCTGATTTCCTTGTCTTTCTCCTCCAATTTACGTTCAGTTCAAAAGATAATCAGAGTAATATCACTTTACTCTGAAGAGGAAAGCCGTTATTAACAAAAACACAGGAAATCATTACATTTTTTCCTCTAAAAGTTCTATATTAATGAATTAGCCAAGCAACCCAGCAAAGCTCAACAGGCGGGAAGTCAAGATAAGCCAGCTGAGACAAGATCTGAAATCTTTGAGACGCCAATTCAAGGCAGCCAAGGAAGAGAAGAGACCTGCCCTCTCGGAACTCACTATAACATCACAAGGAAGAAACTCATCATGTTGAGGAGGGCCGAGTGGCTGAGCAGAGCCAGTGTTCCATTTCAACAGTGCTGAGCCCACCTTGTCAGAGGTAAAAGAAGCTGTCAAAGCTACAAGATCTGGTTCGGTTCCTGGCCCCAGCGGCGTACCCTACAAGGTCTACAAGCAGTGCCCACGGCTTCTCAAACGCCTGTGGAAGATCTTAAAGGTGATCTGGCGGAGAGGGAAAGTCGCCGCCCAGTGGAGGCACGCCGAAGGCGTCTGGATCCCGAAGGAAGAGAACTCAAGCAACATCAAGCAGTTCCGTATAATCTCTCTGCTCAGCGTTGAGAGAAAGATTTTCTTTAAGATTGTGTCCCAACGACTAACAGAGTTCCTTTTGAAGAATGCCTACATAGACACCTCTGTCCAGAAGGGGGGAGTTCTGGGAGTTCCTTGGTGCCTGGAGCACACAGGAGTGGTGATGCAGCTGATCCGGGAGGCAAGGGAAAGCAAAGGAGACTTGGCAACCCTCTGGCTTGACTTGACCAACGCGTACGGATCTATCCCGCACAAGCTCGTCGAAACATCACTGATAAGACACAACGTTCCTGAGAAGATCTGCAACCTCATCATGGACTTTTACAACGACTTCAGCATAAGAGTCTCCTCAGGCCAAGTAACATCTGCCTGGCACCGCCTGGAGAAGGGCATAGTCACCGGCTGTACAATCTCCGTATCACTCTTCTCCTTGGCCATGAACATGATTGTTAAGTCTGCCGAGGTAGAATGCAGAGGGCCCAAATTAAGATCTGGGACCCGGCAGCTGCCCATAAGAGCCTTTATGGACGACTTAACAGTGATGACCACATCTGTTCCTGGGTGCAGGTGGCTCCCTCAGGGGCTTGAACAGCTCATCTCATGGGTGAAGATGAGCTTCAGGTCAGCGAAGTCCAGGTCTCTGGTCCTGAAAAAAGGTAAAGTGGCCGACCATTTCCGCTTTACACTGGGAGGGACCAAGATTCCAACGGTGACCGAAAAACCTGTCAAGAGCCTGGGTAAAATCTTTGACAGCTGACCAACAGACCAAGAGTGACTTGTCATCTTGGCTCACAGCCATTGACAAATCTGGTCTCCCAGGAAAGTTCAAGGCCTGGATATACCAGCACGGAGTCCTGCCTAGAATACTCTGGCCCCTGTTAGTATATGAGGTACCAGTGACAACGGTAGAGGCACTAGAGAAGACCATCAGCCAGTCTCTCAGGAGATGGCTGTGGCTCCCTCGGTCCTTAAACAGCATTGCCCTGTATGGCCGTTCCACCAAGCTGCACCTCCCGTTTAGCGGACTAACAGAAGAGTTCAAAGTCACCCGCTCCAGAGAGGTCATGATGTACAGGGACTCGGCAGATGTCAAGGTGGCCTCGGCAGGAATCTTTGTTAAGACTGGGAGGAAGTGGCAGGCACAAGAAGCCGTTGGCAGAGCGGAGGCAAGACTGAGGCATAAAACCTTGGTTGGAACCGTGGCAATGGGGAAGGCAAGCCTTGGTAGCTTTCCCAAGCCACCCTATGACCGTGCCTGCGGTAAGGAGAAGCGCCAACTGGTCCAAGATGAGATCTGTGCTGAGGTGGAGGAAGAGCGCTGCATCAAGATGGTCAACATGCCCAAGCAAGGGGCGTGGACTAGGTGGGAGCATGCGGAACCTCGCAAACTCACCTGGGCAGAGCTCTGGAGAGCTGAACCTATGCGCACAAAGTTCCTCATACAATCAGTCTACAACGTCCTCCCAAGCCCGGCCAACCTTCACACCTGGGGTCTGGCAGATACTCCTGAGTGCAAGTTGTGCCAGAGGAGGGGCACCTTGGAGCACATTCTGAGCTGCTGCCCGAAGGCTTTAGGAGAAGGGCGGGTTCACTGGTGCCACGACCAAGTTTTAAAATCCTTGGCGGATTCCATCTGCACAGTGATACAGAACAGCAAGACCCTGGTTTCCCCAAAGCAGTCAATCAGTTTCGTTAGAGCGGGGCAGAAGGCAAACCACCAGCCCAACTCTTCAGGCGGGCTCCTTGCCACCACTCGCGACTGGCAGCTCCAAGTTGACCTGGGAAGGCAACTCAAGTTCCCAGCCAACATAGCTACCACTTCACTCCGCCTAGACATGGTGTTAACATCGGAGTCCACCAAGCAAGTGGTGCTACTGGAACTGACTGTCCCCTGGGAGGACGGGATTGATGAGGCCAATGAGCGTAAGAGGGCCAAATACTCTGAGCTCACCACAGAATGTCAGAGCAATGGCTGGAAGGCCCGCTGTGAGCCAGTTGAAATCGGGTGCAGAGGTTTCGCAGGACATTCACTCTACAGAGTTCTCAAACTCCTTGGGATTAGAGGACTGCAGTTGAGGAGAGCCACCAAGAACATCCTTGAGGCCGCAGAAAAAGCCTCACGGTGGCTGTGGATCCGTAGGGGGGATACGTGGTGCGCTACTTGGACACGAGCCGGGGATTGATCGCCCCCAGCTGGGTTGCCCGGGCGAGGGTGTATGATGATTAAAGACCCGAAACACCCCGTGACCCCGGGTTTATCACTGATGACGTGTCCAAGGTGTATTAAAGTTCAAACAGCAGGCAGCTGCAATTACATCAACTGTCCACAGCAGGTCAGTGTTGGACCACAAAAATACAATGTTCTCAAGCTTGGCCAGTTTTTGGATATCAATAGATTGTGTTTCACAGTTTAAGTGGAAGAACAAAAATAACTTTCAGTGAAAAACACGACGCTCATCCAGGTTTGAACCCCTAAAAATGGCTCCCAAACCCCTGAAATGATTATAACGATTCCACTGATGGAATTAATAAGCAAAATATTATGATAGTGACAGCTGAAGAGAGGCAGGGAGAGAGAGAGAGAAAGTGGAGACGATATGCAGTAAAAGTCCTGAACCCAGACCACCGCGGAGAGGATTCAGACCAGATCAACAGCACAAACTTTTCCAGGTGAGCTACAGTCAGTGAAGGCCACATTAGACTGGAGGTAAAGGAAACAGTGTGGCAAAGGTCCTGGGCCACAGTGAAAGTAATGAGTAATCTGTTAATGAGGTACTCGATGGTAAATGGTGAGATTTAGCACCTTTTCAGTGTTTAACTGCTTGTTTGGTTAAATGAGGAATTAACAAGCAAGTGGAAATCAGCATAACATCATGATTAACAACAACTGCTGGTTTATTTTTAAGTTTTTCTCCTGTGTGGACACCTAAACATCAAACCAGTGTGTATTTATTGCACAAGACACTTCAATACGAGGGACATCCATCTGTTGTTAAAGTTTCTTTCACCTCTCCGGGAAAAACTTTCCACAACTTTTTTGAAATCTGACTGCAGAGATTTGCTCCCGTCAAGCTACATGAGTGTTGGTGAGGTTAGAAAACGATGCTGGATGATGACGTCTGGCTCACGTCCACAGTCCAGCTTGTCCCAAAGGTGTCAGATGGTTTTTGAGGCCAGTCAAGGTCGACCGTAACAAACTGAGGGTAGTATTTGTGTAACTGACCTGGCTTCGTGCATGAGGCAATGTCATGCTGAAACATTACAAAGGCTTGACATACTGTTGTAACGACACTATCTCAAACATGATTGTGTGCTGTAGCATTGAGATCTCCATGCATTCAAACTCAGAGGACCCAATCAGAACCATGAAACCCAAACAAAAGTGTGTGAGCAGGAATTTTCCCACGTTTTTTAACCAAAAGATGTGTTTTGTCTTGAATGAGACTGAGTGTGTGAGGAGGAGGAGAGGAGGGGAAGAGTCACAGTCACAGGAGTCCAAACCGGCTGCAGCTGTCCAGGGTCATCAAACACACACACACACACACACACACACACACATACACACAATCTAACACACTCACACGCAGTAGATTCACATCTCATTACCACCCGTCCTCGTCTCTCGTCTGTATTGTTTCATATAGATTGCTCATACATAAATAACATCCTCTCGTGTACAAGAGGACAAAAGCAGCTGAAGTATTCTGCCAAAAAGCTCCGCGGCTCACTGAGACTCATCTCGGTGTGTGTGTGTCGGCGTTTATACGGGCTGCTATATTCAAACACTGACCCAGTTAAGACAACACTCTGCCATAAAAACGGCACTTTCAGATTACCTCGTTACAAACGGAGCAGGCTCTTTGCTGCAGAACGCAACATGCTGTTAAAGTCACAAACTGCCTGTGTTTAATCTTCACATATATACCAAACTCAGTCAACATGCTCCTGGTTCATAACTTAAACTATTAAACACCAAGTCTCAAGCTTTAAGTCTTGTTTTTGTCAGTGTGTCTCTTTTCAAAGTGCCTCTGAAAGGTCGAACGAAAGGTTCTCTCCGATACGCACTTTTAAAAATGACAAAATGATTGATGGGATGTAATTAAACATTATGACTTTTTTTTTTTTTTAAAAGCATATCAGGTCACTCGCTGCTGTACTAAGCAACTTCTCACTCTGGCGACAAACAAAATGAAAGTGATTAAATGGGATGTCGGGGAAAGTGCACACAGATCCTCAGAAACTCATTCAGTCCAGGTTTTTTGTGTTTTTGCCAAGAAGATCAGGAGATTGAAGAGGAAAAAAAAACATTGACCGAGATGTTGTCATGATGTCACTCATTATTCTGTAGACTACTGTTGTGAAATCTCAAGTTTGACATCATGGCTATCGTCACTTTGGGGACAGAGATGACCATATTTGGACTGGAAGGTGGAGCTGAGGAGGACACCTGTCGCTTACATCTTTATCCTGATTGGATCTGATGGAGCATTTGAGGTCACACTTCTTGTCAGTCATGAGGAACCCTCCCCCTTAACACACTCTGATTTATCATCTGTTTTACATTAAATGGGACCAAAATGAACACCATATTGTATTTCAAAAGAATTTAATGGTTGAAACCATAATCTCATCATGCATGATGTATATCTCAATAAAATATTTACCTGAAAAAAGTAACAGGGCCATTTTGATTCGTGCATGCACAGCTGCATCGATCTCCTTCGTGCTTGTGGACATTTCTGTGAGGAAAAAGTTGATGTCCCAAAGTAAATATCACCCATGAAGCTACAGCTGGTGGAACCAGTTTTCAGTGAGCAAAACTCCGACTTGTTTGATTTGCTAAAGAAATCAGACGACGTGGCCATGAGGTCAGTGCTTCATTAGTTTGCAACCAGACTGAATGTTCTACACATTAAAAAAATGTGCTCTGTTTTGCACTTTCTGACCAAAATGAAACAGTTTAACTCTGATCTTCATTTTAATAACACTTAAAGAAAACTGGATCTCAACATTTTGAAAGTGTCTTTTTCATCAGATGCACAAACAGGATGTGACGGGGAGCAGCTGAGGACGTTTACAGCATGATTGACTGCTGTTTACCCCGATATTGACTCGACTTGTTCAATCTCATCTCCTTTTTTTTAAAAAAAAAAAAAAATTAGATTTATATTCCACGCAAGGATCTAAAAATACACTCTGACTAGTTGAGGAAGGGCCAAGGGATGAAAGGCAAAAAATAGAGGGAAGAATAAAGGAAGAATAATGAATTGATCAGAATGAGTGATGAAAGCGCGTACCTGTTGGGTCGCTCTGACCCGAGAATAGCCCTGCAGTCGTTAAAATGCTATTCAAGCCTTCACAATGCAGCACAGACTGACAGGCTGATTTATAGGGATTTAATTATGGATGAAGTCAAAGTCGATGGAGCAAACTGAAAATGCAGAGGACTCTACACACGCAGATATGAATATGTATGCACCGGGTTACAAAAAAAAAAATACAAAGTCACACACACTCACACACTTTCAGCAAGTCGGTCAGGGCGGTTTGTCTCCTCTGCAGCTATTTCTACAGGATCTATTTAAAACAGGCTGAAGAGGAGATGAGGACGTCAGGGTCTGCAGAGGACTGCTGGGAAAACACACACGGCCCATTAACATCCAGTCTTCATTAATTCAGCCCAAAATACAAGAAACGCCAAAATAATAACGCTGAATAACGAGCACCGAATCATGCAGAGATTTAACGTTCAACCCATCGTCAACCTCCGAGTTGTTAAAGCACTAAACGCATCATGTAGCATCTGTTGGCAGCTCACAGAGAAAACACAAACCCGTCCTTTAGCACAGCTGGAGGCTGATAGCAAAGGTTTATCCAGATGAAACACACAGATCGAAATGAAACGGACGGTCCGGTGGAGATGGAGGTACTAATCATGCAGTTGTGTTCCAAAAACTTAAAAACCTAAAAACAGCTTTGTTTTTGTCTTTGAATGTCACACACAGATGCTGAGACACACAGTGTTTCAAAAAGTGAAGTTCAGACTGATATCCACACAGTAATGTATGTTTAATACGAGTTCTGAGTGCTCCTACAATGAATATCAATGTGATACATTCAAGTGTAATGTATATTAAGTTACCAGTCCCTCCAGGATTTCGGGGGTGTTTTTCAAGATTGTTGCAGCCTAAAATGCCTGAATTCGCGGCAGCTTTTCTAAAAAATTGCAATGTAAGTTGCGATGTTTTAAGCATATTTGTTG
>JAPZDY010000005.1:14607354-14625968 GCA_029783645.1 Ctenochaetus hawaiiensis
ACTGGAAGTGTGCCTCCATTTGCAACGATTTCATAAAATTTAATGAAATTAACAAGAATTGTATGAGACAGGCAAGCTCAACCACTTGAGTTATACCTGACTGCAGTACTATGAACGCCTTCAGAGAGACTGGGAATGTGTGCCATTATCAGCATATGTAAACGTCTTTTCCTCTATATGACAGCTGACTTGCAGAACAGCGATAAACATATTTTGATTCTGACATGGTCGAACAACATGTCTGTCCTTAGGTCCATTTTTTTTCATTTTTACAACACATATGAAACACAAGCGCAGATAATAAAAAAATGAAAAAAAAACAATTTATAGTTACTTATATTCATATACGTAAAACTACACAACTCACGCAACTATGTATACATATATGAACATAGTTGAGCATTTAAGTTTTAAAAAGTTAGTTACTTACTTCACTGAATTGGTGGGCACCTAAACAAGCACAAATAAACTAAAAATTTGACTTTAAATCAGTTTTAATTTTCCTTTTGTCTTCTGAATCTGTGAACAGGCAAACGTTTGAATCTTGGTGGCAAGAAAGAATGAAAGCATCCCCTTAACTTACAAACTCTTATTTTTATTTTGCCAAACTTCACTCCTGTGTGTAGCATGGTGCTACAAGAGATTATTTCCATCAGTTAACTTGAATAATCTTTTGTAATATCTCATCACTTTCAAGCCCACTTGTGTGTAGAAAGGAAACATGTTTTGGCAGAGGAAAAAATTCTGCATATGTGAGTCTATTCTAAGCTCGGATCTCAGATCAAGAATTGGCTGATACCCCATTCTTTCACACTCCCACCGACTCTGTTGTGACGCTTCTGCTGATTTCTGTGAATACCCCGTTGGTTTGGTTAAAATAAATTCCTGATAATTTGGCTTGTGTTTCAGTGTATTATTTATTCATGTCAGTTTCACTTTACAATCTGCAGCCAAGATGAGAAGTATTTTAAAAAATGAGTATAAACATCTATTTCAAGTACCAAGTACAGTGTGGATATTTGTTCAATATATGTGTGAAAAAATGTCAGTTGTCAATTGAATCTCGCTGCCAAAGTAAGTATTTATAGAAATCTTAACAAGAAACATTTAAATATGCATGCAGTGGTGACAGAATATTATTATCAACACTAACATTTTTTTCACAAGGACGTGCAAAGGGAAAAAATATGGCTAGAAATGTTGCTGTTATCTGAAAGCAAGAAGTTAGCATTCTAATTATATCTTGCTTTCTCATATTTTATATGTTATCTTGCAGTTAATAACAAGTTTCATCGTAATGCAATGTTATATGCCTGTTACACAACTAAAAAAGGGGCTGCCATCCCTGTCTTTTATTCTCATATTAAAAGAATGAAACAACTAAATAGCAATAATTGTAAACTACTGTAACCAGTTAAAGGACAGTGAAGTTTACTTTCAATTGACTCCACAAATATACACAAAACATGACTTAACAACTAATAGGTTTAACAGACCAAGCAATTGTTTTTAATGATGTCCATTGCTTGGTCTACATTGCATAAATAAGCCTAGCAGCATGCAGACTATTCCTCTGCTTGAAGTAGGCTGGGACCATTTGGTGAAAAAATGACCATATCAACTTTTTTCATATTGAGCAGTATCAATATTTATCAGAATATAAACTGATAATGCTGCCAAGTTTAAGAGTATCCTGCCTCTCAGTGGAGTTTAAGAAGCCAGAGTATTCATTGGTGAAACTACTGATTACAGTCTTTTGACCAAAAATAGAAAAACATGGTGTAAATATTTATTGTACAAGGATGGCTTTGTTCATTTTATATATATATATATATATATATATATATATATATACATATAATAGTAGAATAGATTAAATAACATATTTATGTAACAGTTTAAATTTAAGAAAAATGCTTAATCTGCCTAAACAGAACAAAAAAAATGCCTTGTTACTTGTTATAAGTAATAAAATGTAGCAAGGAAGTTAGTTTATCTGACAATAGTTCAAGCCCCACAAAGAGACAAATAATGCTCTCCCGTCAAGCTGGAAACTATAAGTTTAAACTTGGCTTAAACTTGGCTTCTCCATGTGCATGTTATCTTGCGTCACTTTCAACCTAGCTCTTGAAAAAACACAGTCCTTCATTCATATTAGTGCCAGCAAGGCAGTTGCTCACTGAACCCTCACAAAATAGTTTGGCTAAGAGGATTTGGCTAATATCTCATTAGCTTAAAGGCAACAGCTCATTCTGCCCTCGCTTTTATTTGGACAGCATAGCTCTGGATTAACACTCTCTAAATAACAAATGCCACCAAGCCAATTTATTTGGCTTTGTTCATTTTAATTCAATTTCCATTACCCCCTTCGAAACAGTCCGAGATTGTTTTTTTATTTAGCGTGTGAAAAGCTACCAGGTTAAGGATAAGGCTAAAGGTTGACAGCAGTTTTGTGAAATAATCAGCAGGCAAAGTGGAAGAGACAAGTGAAGCCAACATCCCAGTATCAGTACAGTACCAGCTCCTGCTACAGTAATGTGCTCCATGCCATGCTGAGACACAAGCTAAGAACTGCTGTCATACTGTTTGTTAAGCTCTAGCAAAGAAGGGAACACCATGCTTGTGTATGTTTCTTTAAATCATCACAACATGACATAACAAAAAGAGGGAGGGGGGCTCTTACACTGCATGTGTAAAAGCCTTTTCTGTTCACAGACATTTCCTGTCTGCTGATTTGTGTGGGGATTTACTGTCTGTTCTGCTTTGCTCCGCTGACTTTTCAGCTTCTCTGCTCAAACTGCTGCCTTGTCCTCATTCTCCAAATCCATCCCTCTATCTTTAACCATGATAGATTTGCACTAATGAAGCTTCTACTGAGCATAATAGGACACAGCTTGATATTTTAGACCTTGCAGACTATGTACTTTCTGACAAATTGACAGTTTCTCAGTTTATCAGATGATATAAATATTCTCTGCTCTCTGATGCCCTTGATGATCACATGCTCTCATCTTCTTTGTGGACGCACACTGTATATTTGTGCATCTTCTCTTAGGACTTTCTCTAACACGGACCTATATCGCACTTTATAATTAAGCATCTAACGTGGTTGTCTGTCTGTATCACTGTGCCAGACAGGCAAATGGGGCCGGCACTAACATTTCAGAGCATTTCAGCATGCTGTAGCTACACCCTGGGGCAACTGCAAGAGCTCACGCCAGCACATTGTCATCCCCCTTAGCCTTTTTCTAGTTGGAGACATTTGCCACGCTGCCACTTTTTCCCTCTCGCTGCTTTTTGCTCGTGTCTGACACATCTTTGTTGTTCATTTCTTATACATGCCATCTTCCCCCAGCTGCTGCAGCTCTTCCCAGCCATTCAGCCCATTAAATTGGTGTTTACCGGCAGCAGAGATTGTGTCCCAGTCTCAAGCAGGGCCACCCAAACACTCCATCAACATGAATAAAATATGGTTGTGACATTACACACGCAGCACTCCTGGGGCCCTAGAGCCAATGAGGTTCAAGTGGGAGGCAAGGTTGGTAGGCTGAGTTTGGGTAGTGAGGGTGGTGAGTAGGTGTTCAGTAAAGTAACTTTCTGCAAGGTAGCACCACAGGAGTCTTGACTGGAGTCATAAACTAAAAATAGTGTGGTGCATCCTATGAAACATAGTTCAGAAGGTCACCAGAAAGAAGAAACACTGGATCTATCCGGGAAATAAAGTACCTTGTACCACTTTTTGTCAACTTGGCACACAACATGGCACATGCTGAAAATACTGACTTGTATCAATAAATGCAGCAAGTCAACACAAAATCATGAGGACAAGTGCCACTGTAAACACAGTAGTCTAATAAACAGTTCACATCGCCTGTTGTGATGTATTTGATGTTAAAAGATGAAATTAAAGTGAAAAATTGACTCTTGATTATTTGCCCTCTTGCTGTTTGATCATCAGCTGATGGAGTTTTAACATCACATGCTTGACACATGCTGTCTGGCCAAACGGGGCACAGCCATAGAAGCACTTCTTTGGGAAACCCTGCTACAAAAGGTACACCATACTGTACTGCTAGTTGCATTTTTTTGGTATATTAGGGCAGATATAATAATAAGTCATTACATAACAAAAATCCAGCATAAATATTTTGGTTTACTGTCTCAACCACCTGTTGAGAAAAACATTCTCCGTTTACCTTCCATCAAACATGAAGAAGCTTTTTAACCATTCTTTCTTTTTTGACATCATGCTGGTCTTATTAACAGAATTTGTTTGTAGATTTGTTTGATTCTAGCTAATTAGAAAGAATGTGAGCTTGCTCGGCTGTTCACACATCAAGGTACAACATTCACATGTTGGGCTACATGAAAACATCCCATTATGTCTGTGTAGATCTGCCAGCAGCCCAATGCAGCGGGTCCCCAGTGTAGCTAAGGTGTGCTCCAAAAGCTAATGGGTCTTCATTTGTTTACCTTATTTGTTTGGCAAGCCATTCCTGGGTAATTGTCACTGCTAATCATTTGTTAGCTGCTTGGCAATAGTGGCTTTTTAAAGTGTATGAATTTAGAATGCTGCTTCAGTAGGTTAAACAAAGTAAGAGAGCTAAAAGACTTCATCCAAAATCTTCCATACTTTCTCTGTCGGTGTGTCGAATACACACTTCCTGCACACTTTCAACAGATTTTCTTCTTTACCCAGATAAACATCGCTTTTTCATCAGTGAGAAGAGATTCAAAAAAATTAGTAGTTAAGTCTGATAAAACTGTTTTTTTTGTTTGTTTTTTTCGGTTTATCACTATCTTTGGGTCATCATCTAGGCATCTGCTCAGACTCATACTGGAGAAATCTCCTCAGAATATTGTCTCGCTCGCTGTTACAGATAACATTCACTTTGGTTTACATCGTTACAGCGGAATTGCATGCTTAGTCTCTGCACACCCCCATAACCAACCCCACATCCAGCACAAAAAATGCTTGCACATCCAATTTACAAACTTACCTTGCTTTTTACGCACTGGCTGCTCTCCAAAAATACACGTATCTCTGATATCTGTACCCAAGTGTCAACTGCCGAAATGAGTTTTGCACTTTCACAATAAAAAATTGTCAAGAAGCATAGGCATTTTTTCAACTTGTAGTGAGTGGTGCTCTAATGTGCCTGCAAATGAGCTCACAAATCTCTTAGGCCATAGCACTGCATCTTTGAGATAGCAGAGAAATGGTTTCTGTATGCGAATACATCTAAGTGGATGCATCTGTGTGAATTTGCTGTATGCATATATACAGTGTGGGTTTCCAGGTTGTAGAGGCGTAAAATGTGACTGTGTGATGTATCATAAGTAGAATCCTTTGGGCTTTTTATCCGATTACATCCAACAACCAGCGGCATCTTTGACCATATTTCAAAATTGACATCGTTTGATTTTGCGTTTTCATCGCAGTTCTCTGAGGCAGTGTGCTTCTGCAGGTTTTGCTTTTAACTCACTTAAACTTCTGTCACAGTGAAGAGCGGCAAGGGAAATTAAGTAATGGGTTTGGCAGTGTGCAAAGGGAAGGGGTAATGACAGAGACTGTAGCAGGAGTACCTTTCTCTACCTTTCTTCCTGGACCAGGTCTTTTTAACCACTTCACATCTATGCTCTCCTGCCTCTCCTCATTTGGGCAAAATGCTTCTGAGCTGCTGAATATGAAAGAGGGCTCCATTTTGAGCCATTTTTTTCATCCTTTTGTTTCATTCCTTTTTTTTTACCACAGCTCCCAATCATGGTCCCTCTTTCCACAAGCAAATGACTGGAAAAAGGCTGCTCATTTCTTCAAAGCCCCATGCATATCCAACATTTTGAAATATTAATAAAGGTTCATTTTAAATAGAGGATGAGGCCGTTTTTGCTTTTCTTGCAACAGCTCTCACAATCCATTCCTATTTGCCCTCTTGCATTGAGCAGCACGGATATCTTCAGAGATTGGATCATGGGCCAAGTGCGGATTTTGCTAATAATCTCCTCCGCTTCATTAATGTGATAGCTGTGGACAGGCAGGCCTGTGTGCCAAGATGAAGGAGACAGCTGAGGTGACTTCTGGATTTCTCTTCAAAAAGACAAAAAGAGAGGCAGAGTACAGCTGCCCTGTTCTCTCTCATTCCCATTATCCCCCTACTCATCTTTTCATCTTCCTCTCTGTGGCAGGTGGTTTACAGAGAAACAAGCGATTCTAACGGGGTATTCAGAGAATAACCAGTGCAGCATAAAGTGGGCAATTAACATAAAAATACCCTCTTCAACCGTGCCGAGTAAAAGCGACTTAGCAGCAAAGCTATGCAGACTTACACCTGAAGTCGAGGTATATCTTTGTGCAGGCATGTTTACCAAAAAAAATGTTCATTATCTCTCTTGTTGCGGTGATGAAGACACTTTTCTTTGGTCTGTCTCTCATCTTTCTTCCCACAGTCACTTTATCTTAGCTTTCAAAGGCACATCCACAGTTTAGAGAACACTCTGAATCTCCAAAAAGACAGCTCTAGGAAAAAAAAGAGAGCTTTTAGCATTAAGTGTTGAACACACTTCCTCTGTTGTCTAATTACCTAAGAAATCGGTATCTTTACCCCAAATGGGTTTTCACTTCCATGACATTTACAAAAATTTTGAATTTGTACAATTTAAGTAGTCATTGATGAGTTCCCAAGCTTTTACACAACACTTAAGCATCTGTGTTTTCATTGTAGACATCATTAAATCAATCCTCATCCAAAAATGGAGATAAACTGTCGCTCTTCGCTCCGTTTATGAACTCACATCAAGCTCAGTTGCCTTTGTCTTGTGAGTGGTGCATACAGGATTCTTTCATTAGTCCTGTTTCCATATAAAAGCAGTTTTTCCACACTGCAGGCACAAATGTTCTTTGTCTGTGGTTTTCATCGAAACCCGATAATGTATCAACCTTTTTAATGTGTTCAGCTCATGATCCTGACTCTTATTTACCCAGTTGAATACAGAGAAACCTCACATGAAAATAATGGCGAAATGTTGGAGCTCAAATGAACTTCCAGCTGATTCTCTTATAAACATTTATTATTGTAGTGTATTTTTAATTCAGTGACTCTGGCAACAAATTAAGTTATTGCTTACCCTGAACACCTGTCATAAAACTCAAGCACATCTGATCAGAAAATGTGACCAGCTACAGCAAGGGGCTAATTCATTAAACCCTGTATGACAAAATTCCAGCCAGAATCTTAAAACTTATCACTGTCATTATTGTTTAACTGCACTAACTTAGCATCAGTTGACCAAACTTGGTAAAGGTCAAGTCATACAAGTCATTATACTCTGCGATATCCAACTGAGACTCATTCACTGAACATGCAGTATGTCCGGCGTTAACAAGACCTCCAACTTCCAACAAGACTTTTTCTGTGAATTTAACTCTAAGAAGGCAGCAATTGTAAACAAATCCGTAAAAACAAAAAAAAATCACATTCCTCAAAATACAGGCTGTCTCACGGACTTTTCCCCTATGAGAGTAGATGGGTTTATGAATATTATTATATAAACATATAAATAAAAAAACATGAAACGTACTTTCTGTACCAACATAAGTACATGAATATGCATGCTTACATCATACATTTAACTTAATTTAGAAGAACTGACCACCAAGCTAAATCAGTGGAAATAATGTCCAGTAAAGTATACTCATAGACACATATACACATACAGATTCCCAAACACACATATACAGATACATACACACACATACTCTTAGAGACCCACCCACCCACACATATTGTGCAGGATGCACACAGTGGAGCAGACAGGGTTTGGCTGCTGTCAGTTGTCATTGTTGAGGAGCTCTTTAGAGGAGGACAGGCAGTCTGTGGAGGCTGATTGACAAGCATCATCAATACAGCTCTTTTTATCCCGTCAAGTTGAGATTTTTTGTCATTAAAAATGGGTTCTGAAGCGACTGTCTTTCTTCTTTTGTTTTCTCAAAGCTTGCATCTGTATGAGGATGAACCTATTTAACAAAGTCTAGAGCTGTTACTTCATCTATGGGTACTGAAAATAGTAAAAAAAAAAATTTCTGCTATTTTTGTAGGTTCATATAAGATTGCAGCAAAAAAGTTCAAACTGAAATGTTCAGTGGCTAAATTAATGAGCTCTGGGACAAAAATGGACTGTGGGCCTCTGCTGCTCTGTGGGCTCTTTGGGCCTTAGGGGGGTCTACAAAATGAGTTGTGGTTGAGCTGTATATGCTTCTGGAAAAGGGACTGTCCGATATTTCCTGTCTAAAGTTAACAAGTCTGTCTGTATCTCTGATATCTGCACCCAAGTGCCAACTGTCAAAAATAAGCTTTGCACTTGTGCAATAAAAAAAGTTGTAAAGAAGCTAAGACAGTTGCAGTTTGCGTTAGCAGTGTCATAATATAACCCAGATCCAGCTGTAGGAGAGCTACTCAAACCAGGGAGGCTGGTATGAATTGTAGATAAATTACCAACACTGAAGTTTGAGCACTTTTGCGCTTTGTTTCCTGTAGATCCTTCTACGAGTAAAGGTGTAAACCTCCTGAAGCAATGAAAACTGCTATTATACTGTTTCCTAAGAGTGTCACTGCTGTTACACTGCCTTTTATAAAGCTTAAAGTTATAGGGTACTATAAATGAAGTCTGAAATTACAAAATCTTCAGTACCTCAGCAGCTCTTGATTGTGGACACTAACTGTATATTAGCAGTAATAGAATGGGAGTCTCCAGTCCTAGAAGAGTGGCTGGTTTGAGGACTGTTAAACACTTGACATGCAGCATGGTATAAACTGACATGAGCTTTGTCTCTTCTTCCAAATCTACTTTGAGCACTGCTTTGCTTCTTCAGAAGTTCCTCATTGTCCAAAACGATTTGTCCTGTCTTTGATGATAGTGATCAACCAATCAACTCTGGCGCTCAATCCAGGGATAGGAAAAGATCTTTTTTGAGGTAGACAGTTGATGTGGAGGATGGCCAAATCTCCATTCACTACAGGCAGACTGTGCAAGTACTGCTAAAGGCTGTCCAAATATCCATAAGAAGCTGCTACTCATAGGGGCCCTTTGACTCTTGGGGCCCCCTGCACTATGCAGCTTCAGTTTTGTCTGCCAAAGACATTTATAAAAAAACCCTTTTATGTTCATGAGTTTTCTATTGAACTGCATTGAACTGCAAGGCAGTGTATGGATGCCAGTGCGCTAACAAAAATTATTGCACAAAGAGTTGGTTCTTACTTTTGTTTTCAGGTATTGTATCCTTGAGACAAGGGGAAAGTAGGTGCGTTCAGATAACAGAATATTATTAAGTGTCAATCAGTCGCTGAAATACAGGTGGAAGGATTAGGATGGTGTCAAGCTGGGATCACAGTTTCATTATAGCAGTTTGCCTCCCATTAAGCATTTATCTGTTTACCTAATTAATTCATATGTTTACCAAATATGACTACGGGTAGTAATGTTATCCCCTGCTCATCACCGTCACAGCAGGTTGACGGATGATGGGGAGCGTTCATAATTGTGAATTAATTCACTCATCTGTGGCGAACACCCGGAGCTGACTTGTGGAACAAAGCATAAAAAGACACTGATGTTTTGAGACTGTTTGCCATCTTTCAACTCTTTCTACTCTTTTTTTTTTTTTTTTTTTTGGTTAATTACTTTTTTTTTCAGATTCTATATTGTGATGCATGGTGAATATTAAATACCTTTGTGTGTGTGCCACCTGCATGTATGTGTCAGTATAGGAGATCTGGTTGTACAGATATACAGTGTCAGAGGTTTTCATATAAAATCTGTCTTTAGAAAATCTTCAGCCATCTTCCATTCTTCAGATGTAATTAGTGTCTCCTACATAAGCTGTTCATGTATGCTTCTTGATATTCCAAGGCTAATGAACAACTGGGAAACATTCCACATAAATAACAGATTGCCTTACATGATAGAGTTATTCCATCAAAATGCATTAAAACCTAATCTACAATGTACAGATTTCAGAGGTAGCATGCAAAAATACTTAAGGAAAGTGTGACAATTAAAAAAAATATATTTTCATGTGGGCTTTTGAGTCACAGCACAATTTTGGGGCAATCTGAGAGTTCACAGTTTTGTTTTTTTTTTCTGGTTTTGTTTAAGTATTGCCTTTTTTTTCCCAAGATGTGTTGGTTGTGGGTCATTAACTCAACTGTTAATCAGCTCCTGGGGAAATGAGCTCCTTTTGAGACAAGTTGAGCTGCAATAGCTCCCCCTGCTGGATTTAGGGCACATTCAACAATTTTCTTCTCCAAGGATGGCCACTGTAAAGTTAGATTTGAGTAATTTTGGTCATTAAAACTAAAAAAAAACCAGTCCAGTCTGATCTGTTAGCACTTCATTATAAATAGTAGATGGCACCAAAATAAAAAGAAATAAAACTTGGATAAAGTCTTAAAAAAAAGAAAAAAGAAAGCTTTCATTCATTTGACAAAACTAATGATGATGAAATGTCATCGTGTTGTAAAATACAACTATTTTTAATATATTTGTGTTGACATCAGGCAGGTTGGAGTGTGCTACCTCTTGAAAATGCAATTAGAAGAATTAAAAATCACTCAGAAATAATGCTTCACCCAGGTGTTTACATCAAGTGTGATATAGTCTAAGGACCTAAACTGCTGCACAAGTGTGTACATGAAATCCTATTTCCTGAAAACAAAGCTATAGAACATTCAAGTGGCTATAAAGAGATCAGCATCTGTCCTCTCACTCAGCTCTGGAGGCTGGAACGACCTGCTTGACTGCCACCAGTGGTCGTCTCCCTGCCAGTAGAGGTGGGAGCAGCAGGTACACAGGGAGCTTCATGATCACACTCAGCATGGATCGGCTCCATTGAGCATTCCATTGAGCATCTGGCGGTCCGTCATTACGCACTGCATCTGAAGTGCTACTATTTCACATACTTTGCTTTGACTCCCACACAAGGGACAGCAGATGAGTTTTATGATTACAGAACCACAGCCATGCATCATTTGGTTAGGCTCCCACTACTGTGTTACACAATCTGCCTGTTTTTATGTGTAATTGTGAATGCAATGCATATATGTATGTGTGTAGGCGAGTGAGTGTTTAGTTGCTTGCACTCTTGTGAATGTGTATTTGTGTGCTCCTTCACACAAGGATCTGTCAGTTAGTTTTTTAAGGGGGCCTGCTTTACCTGCATGTGTCTCGGCTTGTGATTGGACAGGTTGTCTTGTGTGTCAGTAAGTGTGCATGTAGATTGGTGATTTGCAGGTGTGTGACACATTGTGCGCATGTAGGAACGGGGCGATGGAGACAGAGGGACGCTCTGCTGCGTTCACACTATGTGCGGCAGGGGTGCGGAAATGCCATTCTTGGCAACATACATGTAACATGTGTGCCTGGTAGGTGGCTTGCGACACACCAATAGTATGTGCCAGTTAGTAGTACCAGGGACCAGAGTGAAGCCTCGCCAATCTCCTTCCAACGCCGTGGGGCTCATTGAGGGCAGATCAACTGCCACTCGTAGGTAAAAGTGAATGTCCTTCACTAATTCAAACAATCATTTCTGAAGTATTCCCAACCAGAGTTTATTATATTTGTTTAATTTCTGGATAAAACGTGTTTACTTTTGCAATTCCGTGAACCCTCTTGTATCAGGTGTGTTTCCTTGCATCAGCTGAGTGTTAAATGTTTAGCGAGGCACAGCTGAGGTACAGCTCATCAGTGTAAGCCTGTTGTGTGCTTGTCCTTGTATCAGGGTCCGTACGTGTCTGTGTGTCGATGTGTGTATGTGTGTTTCCAGTCTCCAGTGGTGCATTGGGAGGTAAAGTAGTCTGGTTCTGTGCACGTACCGTGTTCTCATTACCACTAACAGCCTTGAGCCGGCCTCATCATTAGAGGGAATCATTCTCAATCCAATCACCTATCGGTTACGCTACGCTACAGAGGCCCACAAGCTGTCCTCATCCGATGGCTGAGATTTCTTTGTGATGCCTCCTGAATTGCAAAGGACGAACAGTGAAACAAGGAGAGAAACAGGAGGAACAGAAAGATTTTTTAAATATTAAAGATAAGAAAGAGAGATACCTAAGTATTTGGGTTTCTGGTAGTGGCTGGCGACAGCACAGGTGTCATTCCGTCTCATCAAGCTGTGGAGAGTTTTATTTTTAAGTCTATTGCGTAGCACTTAAAACACAAGGTTCTCCCACCCAGTAAACAAATTGAGATGTCTGTCATTGCATTGCAAAACAGCACACACCGGCAACATTTTCTGATTTTACCTTATTACAGCAGGATGATTTTGTTAGATTAGGGAACTACAGCAGAATAACTCTTACTGTTAGTTAGTTTTTAGGGATAAAGTTACATACTTTCATTCATTCACACCAACCACCTCAATTGTAGCACTGATATCAAATGCGCTCTTTCTTGATGGAAGAGATTTTTTCGCTCTTCTCCCAACTGGCTTCAGTAAGAATAATGAATGTGATAGACAGAATCTTCATCCAATCACCTTTCAGGTTCTTTTTTTAAACGACCTCTCACAATGTTTTTTATGAGCTGTTTCCCAGATGGATATGAAATATGAGTATTTGCAGCATTCCATCTGGCTTGTTAGGTTAAATATTCAGAGAATAATTCAGTAATAACCTTGATGTGCCTTAAAGGTCCCTGTTTTCTTTCAAGCTAACAAATGTTAACAGCTACTGCTGTTACTCACTAAAACAAATCAACTTTATCCTGTCTTATCTGTTTTTTTATGGTGCATTACAGGCCAAGCATATGTACACAGGGATTTTTAAAACAGTCTTAACCCCCTTTTTAAACAACTACTATGTTATATAAATCTCCTTCCAAACAAAATTGCAAAACACATTGAAGGGCCTGTTAAGGGCTGTCCACTCCAAGAATTCTGATTGGCTGTCAGTGTCTTTTGTTCATGATGCTTTCCAACTGATATTGTTCACCACTGTCATTATAGCTGAGGTGTGGACTCAGTCATTAACTTGAGTTAAACAATTTTTAAAACTATCTTTAAATAGCTATAGTTATATTTCTTGGCGTAGCAAGCCCTCTTGGAGCCCTCCAAAACAAGAGGTGGCGCTATAGCCCTTACCCTATTGCCATATTGGCCATGCTAAAGCTAGTCGGCTGGAGTTCCAACCAGTTTTCATCTAAACAACAACAGCTGGTGTTGTTGCTTAACACTGTAGCTTGACAATGGTGCTTCTTTGATGATCACTCAACAAGTACAGGAGGAAGTTTTTGTCAGTATGGCATCATAGCATCTGTTAAACTCAAACATCAACGTAACATGTGTCATAATTACTAATTCTGTCTTCTTAAATCAGGAAAGTTGCTGTTGTCTGATCATAACATGTTGCATAAATGCAGGGATTTATTCTGATTTTGGGAGGTAGCGGTGGATTTTCAAATAATTTCGCAACAGAAAAAAACCTTGAAGCAGTGTGTTTTGGTGCAGAGACCTGTAGTGCCTCCCAGAGGGTCCAAGTTGAAACAGTAAGCAGGGAGATTATCTTTCCTGATTTTTTGATCATGTGTTAGTTGTATTGTGATTCAATGGATGGAGCTGTGGATGATCTGTTGACAGGGTTACTCATGCCTGGAGCAGTAAAACCTGTTGTATTTTATCTATCACAGTCAATCACTATATCCCTTTTATTTTAACTGACCATTCCACAATTTGTATGGCATGAAACACAACATTATGTGCAGTGATAAAATCATGCTTTTAATTAATCAATAGTAATAATAGAAATAATTAAGTATCCAGCATCTCTACTATTGCATGTTGCAGTCCAAATTGTTCTCTCTCTCTTCTCCTCCCCTCATTTTGTTTCTTGCTCCTCACTGCTTTTCTTTTCTCCCACCAGTCCTTGCCTGCATGTCTGTCTCCTTGTGTCTGTGGTGGTGGTGGTGGCTGTGCAGGTAGGGAATATGAATTACCTGGCAGGCAGGCGGTGTTCTGCTTGGAAGACTGCTGTCAGCATGGTGAGGATGGATGAGGAGAGACAGGAGAGAGATGAGACTGACAGCTCCAGCCAACCTTCATCCATCCATCCATCCACCCGCCTCTCCTCCCTCTCCCTCGCTCCCTCACCCTCTCTCTGCACCTCCACTAAAAATCCTTGGGCTTTTTTTTTTTTTTTCCTGAGAGCAGGTACAAAGAGATCTTTGCCACCACTTTTCGGGCTAAAAATAGAATAGTCAGGCTGTCATGTCACATGGGGCAACACAGCAAAATTAAGCCACAGCGTACTACATGGCTCAAAAGCAACTGACCAAATAGAGTTGCTTTCTATAAACAAAAAATTTAATCTAGTCAGTTAGCTACTTAGCTCATTTTTAATCTGACGAAAGCAACACTCAATGCTCAGCAGGTACATCAATGCTCAGCTATTACTGAGACTAAAAAAGTGTAAAAGGTGCACTCTACAATCCCACTGGTTATTAACTTTGGTTTGATTTGTCGCTGATGAATGCCATCAGTTCTTTTGCTTCTTCAGTGGTTGAAAAGATTGTAATATTTCTGTGTGTTTTCCGAGACTGTCAGGCTCCACAAACTGCCCCATAATGTTCTCTGCACTTTATTAAATTTCCTCAACACTGGAATGGACACTGGTGCAGAAAAGATTTGAAATGATCTTTGGACTTTAGATTAGCATTACTGATTCAGAGTTGGCAGCAGATTTGCTGGACTGGTAAGCAACTTAATGATGCAAACGTTTGCCAATATTAATTGCTGATGCAACATAGTGTACATCAGTCTGAAACAGCACTGCATTTGTCAATATTTTACAACGATTCTGTGGTGCTCTTACTGCTTCTGCTCTTGTTAGCCTTTATCACTTTATGCAGACCCAAAAAACAGACTAAGGACCTATTGTGTTTACATCCTCAATCCAGTCAGGGAGCGAGAAGGATTTAGTGGAAGCATGAAAGGAAAACAGCTGCTCAAACCAAAGCCATAACATGAGATGGAAAAGGTAGAAAAAAATTCCATGTAGTCCTAATTTAGAAAAAGTAAAAGGCAACATTCAGATACTGTAACATACAGATCAAAACCCTGGTTCATAGTTGAAGTTGTGACCTTTTACGGAGGTCTGCTACGACTGTCGGCTCATACAAATCAGTGCTTAAAAGATTTCTATTTACTGTGGCTTTCCAAGAAAAAATACGTGCAAAGCTTCATATTACTTTGTAGCAATTTTGAATCTTTACTTGCCTTTCATTTAGTTATTTTATTTGCTGTTTCTTTCTTTTAATCTTCAATAATTAATTTGTTGCTTCTTTTTGTTTTTACCTTTTTGAGATACAATTTATTTCAACCTTAATTATTTATTGTTTCTATCTTTTTTTATTATCTCCGAATTATCTTTTAAATGTAATTTTAGGCTTTTCTCAAAATCTAATTTTAATGTGTTTTTATGCTTTTTGTATAGCGCTTTTGATTGCCTCGTGTCTGAATGGTGCTTTATAAATATAGTTGCCTTACTTTGCTTTGCCTTCTGAGGTGGCTGGTGACTAAGCAGTGCTAGAATACTTCCATTTCCTGTTAAACGATGCGCAGCTCTACAGAAAGAGGTGCAGGTTCATTTCAGGAAATGTCTGGCTCTTTCTTTTCTCTTTTAATCCGAGATGGTTTTCAGTGTCACACTGCATTGAGCAATCTCAGCTTCATTAGCCATCTGATTTGTCTCTGGAGTGATAGTGGGCGAGAGTGATGTATTCTGGAGGTTTTCTGAAATAAGAATTAAGCCTTTTACTTAATATTTCCTCTATTGTGCTCTTAGAAGCTCTTCTTAACCACTCAAATTTAAATGTGTGTTGATGTGTTGGAGCATCCAAAAAGCTGCCAGTCACCAGTATATATGGACCCTTGTTGTACTGCAGTTTTCCTCTAAAAAGGAGAGGTGTGTCATGCTGCACTTGTCAGTTCTCATAATTTTATATAATGCTCCTGTTCATGCATGCCTTTTTTTCATTTAAAAAAAAAATAATTTAAGGCTCATTTTGTTGTAGCATTGGTCCTGTTTATGTGTCCCCTTTCCTGTTCCGTCTCTCTGTCCTTAGTGTGACTCCCGTGCCGATAAGCTAAGGCTGAGGTATCAGGCGGAGCACCCATGCAGGGATCCATTAGGCAAAAACCAATTTCACACAGAGCCAATTTCATAAATATGGAGTATGGGCCCACCTTTAGCTGTGCTTGACTAGTTTTTAGAGGGATACACAAAACCATAAACAACGAGCTTGTGCCTGAGCACTCCTTTTAAACCATGGCTGGAGTGTGTGGCATGGACCTAAACACATTAGACTGTAATTTTAACAATTTAATGAGGAGCACAATGAATAACTCTTTCATTCAAAATCCAAACAACCCTAATGGAGGATTTGTAATTAGTTAGAGGAATTTAGAGCATGCTAATAATGCTGTTCGTTCAGCTTGTGTTAAGTGTAAAATGTACAAAGGCATTGCTTTAATCTAATTTCCTGTGTCTGGGTTATTTTGTTCTCATTTAATTTCACTTGGTAAAAGATATTTCAAGTGATACCATTATTTGAAATGAGCATAAAGAACTGCTCTGTCCAGCCTGACAGTGAACATCACAAACTAACTACCCCGGTTTCTCCTCACATTTATATAGCACCATTATTTTAAACCCTTTAACTTGTTAATCACCTACAAATGCATTTACACTCTAATGCTGGCGACATACCTGCCTTGCAGGACTTGCTTAATCAGTTTTATTGATTCCTGCTAACCTAGTGGTCAGTGCTTCAGTTTCCAGGTAATTTTTTGAGCCCTCTTCCTGTACAATCACAGAAAAAAGATTTGGTTTTTCCTACCTTACCCATTGTGGGGAAATAACTCATTTTAATGTATGCATCTCACTGAAAAAGATGGCTATTTTGAATAGTTAGGGAATATCAAAAAAGCTTAGAAATTTAAATAGGATGAGCAAGAAGCATTTTTTGCACAAAAAACACATAAAACAGCACAACTATTTCTTTGGAGAACGAACACTCCAGGGAAAATGCTCTTCATTTTTATTTCCACAATCCAGTATCTGTTTTCTCTAAAATGAACTTCTGAGGTTGCAGAGGAATCGGAATATCTGAAATTTTAGAAATGTGGGAATACAGATCGCTTGAATGCCTCTTGTAAAGCAAAGATGCTGCAACATCAAGGTGAGTTGAAACGATTGAGGAAACATCATGTTTGCAGCCTGCGGCCTCTAAGACTTAGACCTCTTTGGATCAGATTCCTTCCACTAAACCAAAACTGCAGTGTTTCTCTTCTCTGACCCTGAAGCCATGTGTCTACTCAGCTTTTATTGAGATTTATAAGACAATGCTTTCCCCTACAAAGTTCTGTTGTGTTTATAATGGTCTTTTAACATGCTCATATCGTATTCTTTCTGCTTCACAGCTTATGGCACAATTATATGACCTCTTATATGATTTTTTAAATTAAAACTACGTACAGGAGCAGCCTTTATGGTAGCTTATCATGATGTTTTTCCCTTGGGGAAAAACACAAGAAGAAAAAGCTTTATTTAGGTTCAAATATTCAAACCTGATTAGACGGAATTGATTCTATTACACTGGAAGAAAAATTTATATTTTTCCAACTTTTGAATGAACCTCTACAACATTGACTAGGGTTAGCATTTAACTGCTGCATATGTAGCAATCAGATGAAGAAATGTCAGCTAATTGCCCATAAGGCAGGAAATCAATACTGTGTGTTACTGTGTTATCAAGATCAGAGTTTCCTTCCAGCAAGCTGTTATTTTAATCACATGAACACCCTGTATCATTTGTTGCCTCACAGTGCATTAAACTTAGCTTTTATCAAATCATGCTCATAACTATTTTATATATACATTGAATTTAATCATTTAATTTAATCATACACAGCTATTGCCACACCAAATTTCGAGGAAAAGGAAAATCTCTGCACCCACCCACACCTGCAAATCTAAGCTGAGTTCAATCAGAGCCTCTATGAGAAAACATGCTGCTGTCAAATGGAACTCGTGTATGCTCAGTTGTTCCGACTTATAATTGAAAACCAAAGTTAGTTAGCCAGCTACATTAATAAATACTAGTGTTAACATCATCACCTTAAACCAATTAATCTGTCAACCTAGCTAGCTAGCTGGCAAGTGAAAAGCACAGGAGTTGCAAAGGCATAATAACAGAATGGAATGATCTGGTTACTGGAAATATCAACAGTTTACACAAAAAAGATTAAATTACAAAGAAAATCTAAAATTACAATACAATGCTCGGCATCCTCAAAAATATTATCAATATGTCACAACTAATGAACTCTGAGCTTTCAGAAATCTTCCAATTCTGAGGTTGTGAACACCGAGTGAGGGGTTTTGGTTTGTACTCTCCCTGTAAACACTGTAAACACAACAACACCCAGAGGCACCAACACACCCATGGGAGTAAGGCCGCACGCCTCGTACTCTGCCATACTCAATTCAATTCAATTCAATTCAATTCAATTCAATTCAATTTTATTTATATAGCGTCAAATCACAACATAGTTGTCTCAAGACACT
>JAPZDY010000005.1:14626068-14637746 GCA_029783645.1 Ctenochaetus hawaiiensis
ACTGGAGTAATATGATTTCTTATCCCAGTTCTTGTCAGTACACGTGCAGCGGCATTTTGGATCAATTGCAGACTCTTCAAAGACTTTATGGTGCACCCTGATAGTAAGGAGTTGCAGTAGTCCAGTCTGGAGGTAACGAAAGCATGAACTAATTTTTCTGCATCTTTTTGTGATAAGATATACTCCTCATATCTCATACTTTTGTTTTTTCTGTCTACAGTTGAACCCTGATAAAACTTAAAGCGTTGAGGAGGATACAACTGCATGCTCCAGTTTCCTCCATTATCCACGCAGACTAATAGTTACTAAATCTAATTTAAACAATATGTAAAGCTACAGAAACACTAAAAGTGGGCTGTTTTTTAACATTGTTTTGCATAGTTTAGTGTGAAGACAAGCAGCAGACACTGGAATAGAGAAATAATGCTTCAGTGTGTCTGTTGCCTCACTTTGATAACATATATGGTTAAGTATGATTAGAATACAACTGAATAAACGTCTGCCACGGAATTATAAAATAAACTTGTTGTCTATAACTAATTTTTTAGTCGACCTTTGCGACAATGGCAGTTGTGTATGCTGATGGTCTATGCAAAGCCTCACCATATGGGAATATCAGCAGCAGTGGAGTTAGGTGGGCTCTGCACTCTGAGGAGTTGTCCACACTCATTAACAGCAAGCAGAGTATCTCTGCGATTGACGACAGCGGGAGGGGGAGTTGATAGTAACAGGAGGCATTGAGCGGTGGAGTGACTGGCAAAATATCAGGATAGGTGAATTATATTGTAGGTGAGTTATTTTGAAATCGTCTTGCTTGTTGGATTGACTGGAAAGAGATTCAGAGATAAAATGATTTTAAAATAGTGATGGCGATTGGTTCTGTAACATGACATAGGGTCAAAGAGAGTGAAAAAGTGGGGGGAAAAAAGTTGTGTGTTTGTGTTTCCTTTAATATACCCTCCCAGACCCACATTAATTTGTAAAATAAAAATATATAACGAAAGAAAGGGGAGTCCGGTTGAGGTAAACAAAATAGCAAACCATAATAAAATGGTCAAACTTTAAAAAAATGCTGTTATATCCACAAATGAGCAGCAAAGATAAAGATGAAAAAGATTAAAAATAATGTACCCAATTCAGTGGCCAAGGTTTTTTGTTTTTTTTTTTGTCTGTTAGAGCTGCCATTTTCAACACTGTACGATTACGGTGAGAAATCTAATGGTGAGGTGGATGAGAGACTTTTTTTTTTCGTTAGTGACAGAAGCCTTAATAACCATCATACAGTGCAGCTACAGACATGTTACATTTTGAGTAATGGGTGTAAATCCCCTTTTCTCAGCTCCTACATCCTATCAGTCTTCTCCTCACAATGCATAACTGAATAGAGGAAAATTGAATTCCAAGCACAACCATCACTGACTGGGGATGGAGGTTTTCCTCTTATTTTTTAATTAAAAGGAATCTTTCTCACATTTCTCGTGATACATTAGCAATATTTTTAAACAAAGAATTGCACATATTTTTTTTTTCTAAATTTATTACCTCCTTTATTAAATAGAACCATCCCACCAGGAGAGGAAAGAAAATCCATCACAGACAGCAATTTTTGCATAGTGTTTCAGTGGCTTGATCTTTGTTCTGGGATTTTAGTCAAAAGGTTAGACCTGTCTTTTGCACTATTTCTCCCACTGTTGAATGCAGCTTTTTTATCTCTAATTTGGACATTGGTCTGAATAACTGATAAATATTGATGATATTTTGGAGAAAATTCTTCCTCACTGCTCCTACTATTTCTGTGTAGGAACCACTGCAGCTGTGAGGTTTATTGAGTTATAGCTGGGCATATTTCATTGACTGAGACCATACTTTCATATGAGATTTGTTAAATAGCTTAAACATTTCCATTTTGAGAAAAACTAGGAGTGTAGTACACATGTATGGGAAATATAAGGTTTATATATTTAGTTTCACTCTCAATATGAGTTTACTGTGTAAACAAACTTGCATCCTGCTCTCTCTCTCACCGTCTATGAAGTAATACTCTTAAGTGTTCCCTGATGCAGCATAGGCTAATCAGACAGCACAAGTGGCCAACATGGTTTGGAGAATGCTATTCAGACAAGAACGGCTCTGAAGAGAGAATGCAGGTGAGCGGAGCACAAGTGGAATAATAACAAAACAAAATAATCCTGTGAAATGCAAGCCGACCTTGTGGAGAAAAAGGAACAAGAAAAATGCAGCACTGAAGATCTTTTTAGATCACCGATGTGCAAGATGTTTAGAATTTTATTTAAGGTCACCATATCTGTTATTGACCCTCACCTCCACAGTAGCTGTCAAAGCATCCAGGTAAAAATGCCAGAAAGTGCAGTTCAAGAGTGTAAATTTGCTGAACACTCGACAAGCTCAGTCTGAATGTTACCCTCTAACCACTGACACCGTGACTGTTGAGACCACAAATAAACCTTAACTGAGCTCCAAAACTTGTTGGTATAAAGTCACTAAAAAGTCCCGCACATCCTTTTTAATTGGCTGTGGCTCTTTCTTTCCTTATGTTTAAGCATCCAGTAATCAAACCATCCCTTAACCTAGTGTTGATCTTTTTCTCGCAAACCATCACCTGACTTTATCAAAATCAACTTTTTCTGTCCAAACATTATGAAAAAGTTGCAGAAAAAAAATTATATTTGTCACCCAAAATAGCATGTTAAACCTTCCCATGTTATAGATTCATCCACAGCAAACAGCACTTTAAAAATATAAATTTTACTAACAGCAGGAGCCCAGGAAGGTTTTATTGCATCTTGTGGCTTCTGACACCAGCACCCACTCTGTTTTATTAGACTGTCTGCATGACTAGGTCGATGTCACTCCTTGTGCCCTTGAAAAGCTTTGTCAAAATCAAAATTCACACCTGCATACACAGATATCAGTTATTGTGTGCTCCATGGCTCAGTCCTGGGCCCTTTGTAAATTAGGGGTGGAAATCAGAATTTCCATCATCATATGATAATATATCAATTTTGATTTCAATGTGACTCAATTCAGGGGCCTGGGATCAATCAGAGTAGTATTCCTATTTCATTTCACACAGTCTGTATCGAATGAAGTTGCCAGGTTCTGGAAGAACAAAGTGAAATGTGCCCAGGTGATGGCCATGTTAGTGTCTTACACTGTGTGAGATAAGAGATGTGCTTTCACAAAAAGCTAATAGGACTTCACTTTCTCCATGACAAACTGCTTCTTTACTGATTTTAGGGAGGCAAATTAAAAAGTCATTTGTTTCTTTCTATTGACTGCTATACATATTTTTTTTCCCGAAATGAGGTCCCATGAGGTTCACTAGAAGGGGCAGGGCTTAGACTGTCCATTATATATTAATCATATAATATTTACATCAAATACACATTATCTTTATCTTTATTTCAAACATTTGAAACAGTCATTAGAAAAAAAGATCAATAAAAAACAAGTCCAAAAAATAAATTAAAAAAACAAACAAACAAAAAAGGAAAATTAGTTGCATCTGCCATGATCCAGTTTTATATGTCCAAAAAGGAGAAGGAAGAAATATAAACTTACATAATCCTACCCCTTACTCTCTATTAATAACTGCCAATATAATACTCTCCCTTGTGCACCTAATGATATTTACAAATACCATATTTTTTACATATCAGTATTGTAGAAAAGTTTTCATATATTTAAACTTAAATACTAAGTACTATATGGTATTCATTTATATAGATTATTTATATAGATAAATAATTAAATACATAGAAAACTGTTCACATTCTGAATATGTATGACTACAGGATACCCTTTAATATGTATTCATACACAGGTAAATACAAACAGTAAAAATCTATTAACATAAAAAATACATACATACTGTTAATATGTGTAAATAATTAAATATCTAGGTACATAAATACAATATACAAATATACACATTGATATAACAATTTAAACTGATGAATTACTAAGTAATATAGTTTATAATTTAATTTTAGTGGATTATATATTGTTAATATATTTATATTGTTTTACCTAAATGTTTTACCTTAATGATTGCAGGTCCTTATATTTCCATATCAGTTCTGACAAAGTGCTGGAAGGCAACCTTATGAAAGCAGGTGCATGTATTTGTTTTGTTTTTTTTCTGTTTCGTGCACCGAGATCTACTGCTCAAAGTGGGGGTACGCAATCTTTTCATGCAGAGATAATGGTATACAATTTTGGAAAATCTTTCCTGGAAGGAAAATACTAAAAGTGACAAAAGTGGTTGTGTAAAGAATGAAAAAACAGAATTTTAGAAATAAGTTCAAACCCTGCCTGGAGTCATTTCTCATCTCCACACTCTTTGCCAATCCCAGCATGAAGTGGAAATGCTTGTAGGATTGTGGGTTTCAGAAAGTTACAGAAATTGTCAGATGCAACACCAAAAAGGTTTGGGGTCCGAACAACCCTCAGATAAGCATCTCCATGTTTTTTTTTTTGTTTGTTTTTTTGAATTCTTTTTATATAATCAACCAGTCCTGATATCTTGTTGAGTTCTAGAAAATAGGTGGTTCTTGCTTTTTTTTTTCATGTATCTCAGACTAATGTTAACTGTCTTTACTGTGGTATCACCCAAAAAAATAACCCTGTATACAAATTTATAACTATTTAAAGTGCAACATTCTTGTTTCACGTAAAATAAGTCTAATCCTGCTACAGCCTTTGTGGACTGACTGACAGTTAAATTTAAAATTATTCTAAACATGCGTCTTAGCTACAGGTTTTCATGTCTGCACCCTTAGTCCACAATCTAGGGTTTGTTTATTTGTGTGCCTGAACACAGACAGCTCATATGTCATCTGAAGAGAGAGAGAGAAAACAGAGATAGGCAGGGGTGCAAACTCTACTGAGTATCAAAGATGGGGATCAGCTGTATTGTAATGAGGGGTAATCAATTAGCACTCAGATCTCATTATAGCTTTTGGTCCTTCGTTCGAGCAGCCATCTCCCAGTAGGCACTGTTACCACTACATGTGTTACCTGTCATACCTGGTGTGCACCCTCATTCCCCCCACTTTGCCAGATATAATAAATGTTTCGGTTCCCCTTTGCCAGAGAGTGTTGAAAATAGCTGACACAAGCCTCTTGACATTGCAGTAGAAAACAGTCTATGTCTCCTCAACCGTTAAGCCCCCACGCTTTTATAATCAAGTGAAAGACACTGGACAGTAAAGAGAAAATGACTCTGCTGATTCTGTCATATGCACATAATGACAGGAAATTAAACTGTGAGATGCTGTAAATTAATTATAATAAACTATAAAGATGCTTTGCTTGGTCTGTTTTAAAACTGGCAATGCATCTCGGGTTTATGGCTTTTTTTGAGCAATGCAGACCTTGACAACAGATGCAGAGGGATAGTTTCAATGTGCCTCAAACACAGAGGAGAGGCTAGGGATCAGACTTAACAGTAGCCTATGGTGAAATATTTACTTGGCCTAGATTCATATCTAATGAGCTTAAAGAAACCCAGTTATGCAACAGAGCCATCGTTAAATGATTAATCTTGTGTTGTTGTGAAAACTGGAGAGACCTCTTCTCCTTTTGAAATGAGTTTGACTTGCTGTCTTCATACAAAAGCATTTGCTCAGTTTAGAATAAACTCTCCAAGCCTTCTTCTTATGTAACCTTCGCCTGGTTGTCATCTGATTATAAATCCACTAAATCAATCAGTTTCAGAGTCACGTCATGCTAAGGCTTATCCTCTGATGATGAGTGAATGCTAAATGTCTTCAAATGTTTTACAAGGTTATTATTAATAATGCAATGAGAGTTGGACTTCCCCAATAAGTTTCCATCCATATGTCTGCGAGGCCTGTCTCATTGAGAGCTGTTTGGTAATATGAGCAGCACTGAGCCATTGTTCCTACACATCACTAATTAGCTGCAAGTATGCCAGCTCTATTCATGTAGCTTGTCTCAAAGTCCCGCATTTTAAGGAACCCACTCAGCCCTCATCTGCGCAGATCTGTACCCCAGAGCCGGTGAAAGACAGCAAGAATAAAACACAGAGACTCAGCATGGTAGGAGAGCTTTTGATGAGCCTAATAATCCAACCAAATCTGTCATTTCCTGACAGCCTTTTTTGATTCTGTTTTTGTGGCCCTTTTATTTTTTTCCTGCCTGGGTCGTATGTCTGTGTCACTGAAGGCGAAGTGGCAGAAGACAAGTTGCTTTGAGACTAATAAAACCATGTAGTTTCTTAGGAAATGTGGCTTAAGAGATTTTGCTTTATAAAAAATGCTTTTGTTGTATCAGTCCCTGTATAAAGTTTGACTCTTCTAACATTCATCAGCTGTTGTCCACTGACCAGAACCAAACAAAAAGGAGGATGATAGCATGGCTCGGATTCAGAATTTAAAAGAAGTCTTTATTCAAGAGATAGTTCCAGTTATGTATGAACCTGCAAACTAATCTCAGATTTATCTCAATCAAAGGTGGTAGTGTCTCCAGGTAATCTCTCTGTAAGTGTTTTTTGTCCTCACAAAAACATATTTTTTCAAAAATATCTGTGACTATTAAGATTGGCATCTGTGATCAAAAGTTAAACAAAAGAATAACCCCCAACTACTAAAAGCATAAGCACAACAAAGGATGGTAAAATGTATGAGTGTGCATCATGTTTCATATTGTAACTCTGTTTTTTATGTGAAGTTGTAATCCAAAAGTATGTAATAAGTAACTGTTGCTGCCAAATAAATGAATTGGAGAAAAAAGTATGATATAAGCCTGTGAAATTTAACAGGAAGTGATTACATAAAATGTTGTACAAAAACCAAAGTACAAGTTTCTTAAAATGTGCATAAAGGAAAAATATGCAGGAATTTTCAAACCTATAATTAAATTTGGCCCCTCCTCACCAGATCATCAAGACTGAGAGAGCAGCAGTGGTCAAGCCAGCTGGAGATTGAATGAAACGATGGAGGAGCAAAGCAGTGAATTTAAGAATAAAAGCTTTTCTGAGTGTACCACAGCAGTTACATTCTCAAAGATGGTGTCTTACTGCCAGATTTTTTTGCGAATTTGGCTGAAGCACACATTCGTCTTCTCTGCAGTTTGCATCTGTGCTCTGTGTGTGGGTTCCCTTGGTCGAGGAGTCCTGACCTTGCACTGCTACTGTCTGGGGAATACTCATTGCTGGTCAAAGGCTGCTCCCACAACTGTCCTGAACACAGCAAAGTGAAAGAAAATAAGAAAATAGAGGCAGAGGGCGAGCTCCCTGCAGATACAGATACCATCACACACTCTGAGCGAGTCACAGTCACGAGAGGGACTACTTTTTAGTCTATACATAGTTATTTTTAGGATGTTCCTGCATAGTGTACCTAACTGCAGTACTTAAATGTGATTACTTACTTCAAAGAGTCATGGTAAGATCATCAAGCTGTCTCATAAGTTTGTAGTTAGAATAACAAAAATCGTGATCCATGTGCACCTGTGTGCATTAACATTCTAACAAACATGCTACAGGTTGATTGTTTACCTATTCTGCTCTTATTCCACCTAACCTGCATATTGCTCTTGCTCTCGTTAGTGAGTTCAGTTATTGGATTTTTTTTTTTTCTGTTAGAAAACTCTAAAACATAAAAAAAAAGATCTGCCAATCTGGTAGAAGGATAGGCATGTTCGTCTCCTTTTATACCCAGGTAGAAAATCATGGAAGCAGTGTGTTGGGGCAGAGGGGTCATTTAGTTAAACGTTATTTATTTAGTCTGCATGACTCATTGATCTCTTAACTGCCTGTGGTTTATGCAAGTTAGAATCTATGGCCCTGACCATGGCACTGAAATATCAGTAGCCGGACTGTGCTGTGTATTAACAAATCCATGGAGCTGTCTGTCATCCTGATGTAGCAGACAGTTTGTAATTGCATCTTTTTCTCCCAGTCTCACCCTTCTGTCAGTTTCATCTCAAATCTGTAATATTCCCTAAACCATAAACTGTAAATACTCACTTCTAAACTTTATTGTATACTTTGTTTTATGTACTATATTATATTTTGTCACTTTTATAAGTGGCAACAAGTCCTTACCGAAGAGTCAGGGAATTATGTGGAGTGTTTGTAGCATTCTTTTTGTATTCTTATAGTATTAATTTATTCATTATTCAAATCCACAGTTATAGAAAGACAATGTGGTAAAAAGCAAAGAAAAAGAAAATAAATAGAGAGTTTTTTGGTAAAATGGATGGAACAATGTCCTTTGGGAGATGTACATTGGTGGATTTTGGTTGATGATGGTGTGGGTGCAGGCAGTGCCCCAATTGTGCCCCAATTAACTTAGTGCCTACAGCGTTGCAGAAATTGCAAATCAGTCCAAACCTTGGTGGAAACCAAACAGATTTTTTTACAAAATAGGTTCATTTACGAAATAATGCTGTCGATCTTGACTTACAGTACCACCACTCACATTCACACACCAATCCTCACTTTGTGAATTCCTGTAGAACCACTCTAATTGCTGGATGTACTATTAATCCCACACTGGGGTATTGAATGGTTGGCGGCTTTAAACAATATCCTTTAATACTGTAAGTTGAGCTTTCCCTTGTTCATGTTTTAGGGTTTCTGTGTAGGTTTCAGCAGACTATACAGCTTTTCTCCAGTGCACAGAGTGTGAGCCTGTTTCAGAGGGAGGAGTCCTTGGCATTCTGGACAAAACTTAAGTTGCAACCTTCACAGACCATACAGGGCCATGTTTCCTTCATCACCAGCATACCAACACCAATCCACCACCACATTTAATTGCCTCCCCCTCTCAATAAACAAAGGGTGTGATTGAGCCCTGTGAAAGTTTTGTAATGCTGATTGCAAAACATACTCTGTGAAGCCCTTGCTCTCCAAGTTGTCCCTTGAAACCTGGGAGGCAAAAACATAACAAAAGGGAATTTGCCATCACTGCCGTTTCTCTCTCAAAGTGCTCCTAATTGTACGTTAACAAGGAAGTAAATCAGGAGGTGTAATTTAAGTGGGCTCATCAGGCAAGATTATATGGAGATTTTGATGTGATTCAAGGGGAGAGTAATTAGTATGTGAGGCTCAGATTTTTCATTGTTAGAACATACAGAGATTTTCTACCATTAAGACAAGCAAACTTTTAATAATTGGAATTAGAGAGACATTCGTAATGAACAGACTATTAACACTTCCTTCCTTTACCGCAGGAAGACATTATACATGTGATTAACCTGTGCTGCAGTGGTTACATGTATTCGTTTGTAACATCTTTAGACAAAAATAAAATCTGATACTAATATCTGTTTCAGAAATGAATCCATTATTCCCCAAAATGTGAGACTGGGTATGGGTGAGTCCATTAGTTTATGCAAAAACAACTGATCGCATAGGACAACCATGAGGACTTGATGAAAAAAACAAATATATTTGTTTTGTTTTTCTCAACCTTTTCTAGCAGTCAGCAGCACGTGGCATACATCATTTGATTCAGGAGAAACTGAAGTTTCAGCCTTGACTATTTCCAAGTCCTAATTTTACATTTGCTTTGTTTGTGAATGGATGAACCGAACCCTAATTCTAAGCAAGTTACAGCCATTTTTTAAGGACATTATTCCAGGCATACAAGACATATGTGATACTGCTAAAAAGCTGAGGGACTGCAGTTTCCATGACCTTTTAAAGCATGTTGATTGCTTGAGTGATTTAAAAGTTTTTAAACATTAAAAGTGATAGCCATTTTAAGCCACAGGCGGCTGTTCACTTCCTCAAGAGTTAAGATACTTTCAGTGTATGGATGAACTGGGCCAAGCAGTGTAGAAAATTGAGAGGCCGTTGAGGAGGTCCACAAGCGAAGCAGCAGAGCCAGCAGCACACAAGTTCATTTACAGATATAGTTGACAGACCAAACTATTGGGTGCTCAGACAGCCCACTCCAGTACTGGGAAGGGGAAAAAAAAACAAAGAACAAGTTTGGTTTCCAACCCCGTCTTCTACTGCTACAAAATTACTCTGCGCTCTTCACCAGCCCAGAGAATGAAAGATCGTTCAGTGCAGCCTTGAACATTGTTGATGCAGAAGGATCAGGCTAAGAGGAGAGAGAGCAGGAATTCTGGGAGTCTTTAAGAAGAACCTGTACAAAGTTATCAATAAAAGATTACAGCTGTTAAAAGCAGTATCTGTAAGTTTTACATTCTTTAAATGGACTTGTAGCAGACTTGGTATCAGACAGTATTTCATTAATAAATATTCATTCTGCAGTATAAATTTTTTTTTCATTAGTGTTGTTACTGTTGTATCATTTAATTTCTTTTTAACTGATGCAATGAAGTGTCAAAGCATTTCCGTGTTGTAGCTTCTTAAGGTGGAACTAATTTAAGCTATTATCATCTTAAGCAGTTGAAAACTTGCGTCAACAACCTTCACAGTTAAAGCACATATCCATCACGAATGTAATGAAACAAAAGAAAAGTAGCACAAAATGGAAAAACTCAAAGAAAGTACAAGTTCATTGGTAATTGTACTTAGAGTGACTGACTAACTACTAACTGATTCTTTTCTAAATTAATTGTTTCTTATTGAGTATGAATCAGCAGAATATCATATAAAGTGTTTTGTGTTCCCTCAATTTAAATGTGGCAGTCTACTGAGTTTTTTAATAGCAATGCACAATAAAATAATAAATGATGCAACCAAATTACCAGGAAAGATTTTAATCATCATTCCAATAACCCAAAGCTTTTATCATCAGCAGCTGGCTAATTCCTCAGATTTACATGTGTGTGAAGTCTATCCATTAATGGGGACAGGGTAACTCACTGTGAATGACTCTAAAACTCATGAGGTGAGCAGAGGCTGTGAAACAATAGGTGACTGTGTTGTAGCAGCATGGAAATACATTATGGAAATCGTGTCTGTGCAGATGGCAGCTCAAAGCGTTTGATGGCCTGGGAAACAATTAAACTGCACAATCACTATTTGAATGAGACACCACTACAGCTAATGGGGATGTGTCTTGCTGTCAGAATGGTATTTACCACATACTGAAACAGTGCAGAAGAGAAAAGTATGTTTTAATTTGAGCTTATCATTGTGTATGTGAGTATGTGTGTTGGCAGGTGGTACATGCTCTTATTACTTGGTACATAGTCTGATATACAAACTACATAGGATGAAATGCCTAATTTTCATCTGTAAAACACCTTGGATGTTTATTTACATGGTCAAGGAGCTGATCAGGTCTTTAACATCCCGTTGTGAACTCTTGCACACATGGCAATCGGCCTCCAGCAGCCATGGGACTCCCACAAGGCTGCACTGTCTTGGAAGCCCGGCTTGCACCTCAACTCCATAAATAATTCATTTAGCACAGCATGAAAACGCATGTCAATTAGCCAGGTTTGTTTTTTTTCCCTCCAATGGAAATCGGCAGGTCTTCCTTAATGCCAGCTAGAGGAGAATGTAGTGAAACAGTGGATTATTTAGGATTTCTGGACATGGCTGCTCAGACTCCATGGCCTCGTTCTTTTTAAAAAGAAAAAAAAAAGGCAAGAACAAAGTCTGACATTTTCAATTATTCTCTTTGATTTGAGCAGGCTTTTTTTTATTTGTGGGGATGGATTCTTAGTTTGCCTTCTGTGTTGTGGCTGTGATTAACTGTAGTTTT
>JAPZDY010000005.1:14641351-14659902 GCA_029783645.1 Ctenochaetus hawaiiensis
AAAAAAAAAAAAAAAAAAAACTTGCAATTTAGCTCATTTTCTAGCATCACCTCCATTGAGCCAACTTCATAAGTAACACATTGTTGCAAAGAAGTGTCTAGTTATGCTCATCACTTTTTGGCATCCCCTCTTAAGGTTCTGTTGTTGTCCCTGCTACTGCAGCATTTCTGTTTGGTTGTGTGTTCTCTACTTGCAGATTTCTTTTTATATAAATGCTGTGCATGTGTTATTAAGTTGATCAAGATTTTTCCTAATTTTCTTGTTTTTGTTTTTTTTTAAGCTGCAGTCTGTTCAGCTCTCAGGGCCAGCGTTTCATGTATTTGCCCGTCGCTAACTTCAGCAGTAACACCAGTCAGAGAGTGAGGAAGGCAGTCAAATGTGATAAAGTAATGTAAACACATCTTTAATACGTTACCTAATCTGTGTGCAAATCTGCCTTTTGAGTCAGTCAGATTTTTATCTGCATTGGTGACTGTTTTAACAATGAAATAAATAAATAAATACTATGATGCCATGCTACTTAATGACATCATCAAAATATGTCTAATATTTTTTATTGACTTAATAAAGCTCTAGTGTGGGAGGAGAATGCACCCTGACTTTAATGCATGTCCAGTACAAATACAACATTTAACACTCATGAACACAGAAGAAATCATAAGAGAGAAAACTGATTATAATTAAACAGAGTATAGTGAAATGCACTTTTTGATATTTTAAAATAAGAGCATGTTCAACTTCAGACTGTTTGAAACATACAGTTTACTATACACACACACATAGCACCAAATATAAGAACAAATCAGTAATTAACCTCCCATTGTAAAGCTTGAACTCTTGAAAAGTAAAAGTTCTTAAAATCTAAAATGCATAGGGATTACCTTCATTACAGCAACCTTATCTACTATTCTTATCACTCCTGCATGTAGTACATGTTATTACATGTATAGCACATTTTTCCACCAATTTTATAACAAAAAAAGGATGATTAAGATCAAGTAAATAAAATGCATTTAGCCAAACCAATGGTATTATAAAAGCTCTAGCAAGTTCAAAAACTTTCATGGCATCACATTCACAGATGCCCTCCAAAATAAAAAAATAAAATAAACCACTGATCATAAATAAAATAGCAGCAATACACCAAAACACTGTAGAACCAGCAACATTGCCCCAAATGGTTCATTTTACTAATTCTTTATTAGCTGTAACTAAGAGTTTAGTTAATAAAAATCGTTAAAACTTCAGTGTTTTATTGATTTTGTTTAAGGTCATTAATAAGAACTGTTACTTTGCCAGATTGTTAAACATGTTATGTCCTTGTACTTGTTCAGGAAGCTTCCTTTGAGAGGCTGTTTTATTTCTGACCTTCTAGGAAATAATTGCAGAGCATCTGCTCCACATTCAGCTTTTTTGGAAAGATGTTAATATAACTAAACTGGAAGGACTCTGTTTGTATATCTGTCCTTCAGTTTTCTCAACTGCAGTTTATTGACCGATTGACTTGACATTTGGGGTTTGTATTACCATGGATGCAAAAAGATGTTAGGTGCATCTCACACATTCCTACCACCAGAATTTAACACTGCAGTGTATTGAGAAGGGAGCCCTATGAGAGTTTCCAGTACCAGTTAAAATGTCCTTAAAGATCTCAATGTCCAGAACAGATGAGAGAAGTTCTGGTGAAATAATGAGTGTTTTTTTAACATCTTCACCCACCAACCCTCGGCTAGTGGCTACTATTTTATTTTAATATTTACAGAAAAAAGATAAACTATTCTTCCACCTGTTTCACTTACTAAAACAAAAATAAAACTGTACAACTTCTGAATTCAAATTCTCTATCACCGCACTAAGACAAGCTCAATCGCCTTGTTAACTCTTTAAACACATTTCAGTGAATGTCCAAAATAAAACCTACCAAAACCGCTGTGGTTAAATGTTAATCTTGATCCACTTTTCCAACAATCACTAACCCCTGGTTTGGTCAAAATAAACACTAAAATTGGTACTACAGATTTTTTACAGTCTGGCAACCCAAAGGTCTTTGTCAGTTGTTTATAATATAATATTGTGTTTTGGTCTAGGCTGAAGACTGAAACTCCTGCCACTTAAGTAACTCCACTCCTTCTTGACATGGGATGGGAAAACCATTAAATGGAATACTAAAGAATGTGTGAAACAAAAGTTTGCTCCGAGTTCACACTTTCTTTCCACAAAGTGAAGGAAAGGAAACTTTAGCTAGGCTGGCTGGCCCTTCTTTGTTGGTGGTCTTTCTGCCGGTAGTGGAAGAGGCTGGTAGTGTCAAGCTCACCTGCATAGCGAATAGCCTCCGCAAACAACTTCACCACCTAACAGACAGAGAAAAAAAAAATTTAAGCTAAAGCAAATCCAGTAACACACATAATGTAAACATTAACTGAGTACATCACCAGTTTTTCACTGTCACTGTGAGTGTGACATTCACTGACCTGGTAATTGGTGATGAGGGGAACACCGTGGTCGACAGCCATTCTGCGGATGGCAAAGTTATCCTTCAGGTGGCGAGTGTTGTTATTGGGCAGGTTGACCACCAGATCAATATGACCTTCGTTGATCAGTCTATAAACACAGTGATTCCAAAACCAGGACAATGTATGTAAGATACTTAAAGCAACTATGGTGGTTCAGTTTGACAATGTTCTGAGCATGTTTGTATGCATCTGCACATTTATGACTTTTTTTTTTACCTCTGCATTCAAATAGGAATGCTGTTTAAAAACCCATTCATTAATGTTTGTTTACGACTGTGGTAAACGCGCTGACCAGGCGATGTCGTTTCTTTTCGTGTGCTTGCATGGACCATGTTTGAGTGCTAAATGTGCAGCTTCTTACAGCTTCCAGATGCATTGATTTGGCTCTGCAATCCATAAAGTTGTTTTCCAATGGCTTTCCCTCACCCCTTATTGAAAACTGTTGGCAGGTAACAGCCAGCTTACACAAACTGTTTGTAAACTACCCGCAAAGCATTAAATGACAAAGAGACAGTAAACCAGTAATTAATAAAGATAATCATCTGAGTATAAATAGGAAGCCAAAGTAATCCTGATATTTTTCTACACATGTGTAGATCAAACCCAGATAGGTAGATGCCCATCTGTTCTGTTGCTTGATGCGCATGGAGGCAATCCTTTGCTAATATATGGACTTTTTAAGTCCATATATTACTGTACTGTTTTTTTATGGCTCCTACTGTGACTTTGTTTTGAGAGTGTATTTGCCTCATAGTGGCAAAAAATGAACATGCTGAGCTGTCTACCATGCAACAATAATAACAAGATGTGCCAAATAAAGCTACATCTGTGTCTTTAAGGCCACTTGGGCTGTTTGTTGTTGTGGGCGGTTGTTGGTATTTTCTTATTAATTTAAAGAAATTTTTAAAACAAAGACTAGCTTTTTTTGTTGAGTTCAGAAACAGAGTTAAGATCATTTGATATTTCCTGTTGAGAACTCTTTTCATGAAAATTACGATGATGAAAAAATAATGTAAATACCTTGCAAAAAGAGGGTCTCTAAACCTCATATTAACCTTTCTTGTTGCAGTGTTTGAATTAATTTTGATTACGTCTCTCTCTCTATCTCTCTCTCACACACACACAAACACACACACACACCCATACACATACACACACATTTAGGCCCTGATTTTGTATTCCTTTTTTCATATGAAGGCCTTTGAATGACAGCCTCGAATTAAAGCTGAATTCTAATTCAAAATATGGAGGACAGACAACAGTGACAACAAAGGTCATGTTCCTCTCTATAAAGAGTTGGCCTCTATGTCATGTCGCACAGCTGATGCCAAACAGCCTTATGTATATGTGAGTTTGTGTGTGTATTGTTTTGGTCTAGGCCTATTAAATTCCTTTTACATCCTCTTCTTCACCCGCTCATTTCCAAACATATGGCCCAGATGGCTTCATTGTCGCATGATCATAAGTTGTTTGTGGAATCATTACCTCAAAACAGCAGTCACAGTCAGGCTGCCACAATTATTCTATGTTGTAGAGCCTTTGAAAACGTACCATTTAAATGGCGTGTAACCTCTGTTTTATTTCAGCAGTATTTGTACGAAATGTAGTCAGCGTCCACTTTTTATAAAGCTAGATATATATTTTTTTTACTGTTGGCAATAAAAACCACCATGTTTCAGCTGCTTATTTGATTTCCCTATTTTTGACTTGGCCCTGCTCTGACGTAAGACTTTCCTCATCCTCCATATTCAAGCTCTATTTCTGGCAAAGGCAATGACTCTAGACTGTCTGCTACATCTTCTTTGATCTTGTCAGTAAATTACAGTGATAATGAAGGGGCTAAACCCTTAGATCTTCAGGCAGTATCTGATTAGATATTAGGTTGGATATCCCAATTTTGAATCAATTGAAACACAAGTTGTATATAACTTAGCCTTGCCTCAGCTAACCATAAGCACATCTCAGCCTTGGAGCTTTGACTAAGAACTAAAGATCTGCTGGCTTTGTTTTCAGTTTTTGTGAATGTGTCAAAGGACTTAAGACATCACTTCAGTGTTTAAAATGAATATGTTCTGACCTCTTAATACTGGGCAAACTGGTGTCTCCTCCCTTCTGAGAAGGCCAGGCGACTGGAGTGGCAGGTACATCATTAGCACACAGCCAGGCAGACGTGGCTTCAGTTGCATAGAGCTAGAGGACAGAAATAATGCAACATCACAGCATATATGTAGAGACAACCTTTACAGAGGTACACCTTTTTTTTTTAAAAAGAGGAGAAAGTATAAGAACCAGAAAACCTGAAAATCGTGTTGAAAATCAGAAAGGAAAATGTGTCTCTTCAGTAAGCAATCTGGTCTGTAGTGTTTGAAATGTACAATCTTTCAATTCTCACCTTGAATCCCTCCTCTTTCAGCTGGTGGGCTGTAGCCAGGAAATTGGGTCGGAATGAATGCTGGGATGATGGGAGGGGAGCAGAAACAAACAAACAAACAAAACAAAACAAAAAAAAGACAGTATTATGAATACAGAGAAAAGAGGAATATTTTACAGTTCATCCTGCTGTTTGAGACTGCTGACATGTTTGATTGTGGTTGTGGTGTTTTTTTGGCTGCTCAACTAAAACATATAAAACTAGTGGCATTACATTGTACAGAACTTTATGTGACCCATCTTTATAAAGACTTAGATTATTACACTGTATCAAATTTGCTGCCCTGCCTTGTCATGAGATTATTTTTGAAAAAATCTGTTTTAAATTATGCTTATTTAAACCCAAATTTACCTCTCTAGACACTGTAGTCAACATGGTTCAGGTTCAGACTAAGCTTTGCTTAAAAAAAACTTAAAAGATATGACCTGTCCAGATAAAACTAATAGGGTCTGTTTTATATTGTTAATGCTGAAACTAAACCATGACCATTTTGTAAATGAAATCTACAGAAGAAGATGCTTAAAAAAACGAGCTCCCAAAATTCAGCAACATTTGTAATAAAGCAGCATCCTTTAAATTTTTCTGTTGATTTGCATTTGTGACAGATTTAGGGTCTTTCTACTCAACATGATCATATTTGTCAAGCAAGCCACAAAGGATGTAAAGAAAGAATAAAATGTGCACTGATGTTGTTAGACAATGAAATGACCTACTTTATGGATTCCACCAAACATACTAAAGTAATGAAAGCTCCTCTGTGACTTTTTGCTGCTAATTTGCAACTGATTATCCTCAAACTGGGTGCCCTTCAGCTTAGTAAACAATAAGCTTGCTAAAATTACTGCTGTCTCACCCAAAATTATTGTGATATGGTTTGATATATTTGCATATTCTGCAGCCCACCTTAATAAGTCTTTTATGACAAACAGGTTTCTAAATTGGGTCTCATTTTTGACATGCAGCCTTGGTATTGGTACAGAAAAAGTGCGGCTAATTAAAACGACAGAGGCAAACAGTGAGAATTAGAGACAGCATGGGAGAGATTTGTAGGGTAACAGAATAAGAGAGAGGATGACAAGACTTGGACAACAACAGTAAGGGAGATGGTGACAGCTACTGAGACTGTAGCTAAAGTCTCAATATACTAGTACCATAAAGTATACACTATGTACTCTTCTTCTATAGAGTAAATCATATCTGCTGTCAGTTGCAGGAAATTAGGGGCAAAACACTCACACACACAAACATGCATATGATGTGCTTGAAAGCACCAGCATCCATTACTTTCAATAGAAACTCTCACATCAGGCCCATATCTTCACACAAGTCATTAGGAGATGAAGCGTGTGGACTCTTCAAGATGCACCACGATCTTAAAGTTCACTCTGTAGTGTTTCCAGCTGAGTCGTATGAAATGAAAGTCCATAACGATACTTTTTCAAATGAGAATCTGAAACCCTGGGTTAGGGTTTCCCTTGGCAGAGGAAGTAACCACAGCAGATCATGAGCTAATCTGACAAACTGTTCTACTACCTTGAATTTTTGCTCGTGTTCTTGCATATGGAAACTGAAGATGCAACAAAAAAATTACCCTGCTCTCCAAACTTTCAATCCAAAGTCCTGCTCTAACACTTCCTGCACACACATGAAAGTGCTAAGGACTCAAAAGCTTGATAGACAAGTCTAAAAACACTTGCTTAGTTATGGCTACTTGTTTATTTTAATCAACTGGCTGAGATTTAAACAAATAGAATAGTAGAACACAGGGAGATGCTATTATTCCCAGTTACAGAGACTGATGGACGTGATCAATATGTATAATAAAAAACACATTTCCCCATTGAAGCAAAAAGCATAAAAAGTAAATATTAAAACTAAATAATAGTGTTTCCATGTGTGATACACTTGTTAAGCAGGGTGGTAACGCATCAGCCAAATTTGTACATTATCAGCACATTAAGGGACACTGCACCATAGCAACAGTATAGTATAATGTAGTCCATATACATTTTAAACCCACCTGGGCTTTACTGGGCTTAAGCCAGAGGCCACCGTCTTTTTCAGCAAAAATAAAATAAAGACCATTTTAATCCTCCCACCACTATCTTTCTCAAAAGAACTGCAGGAAAAAAATCCTTTCTGTTTTTGCTGTGTGTTCTGCACCTGTCAGCCTGAAGTGTTTTTGCTCGTCAGCCACATTACGATGCGCTTGTGACCCCAGGTACTTGCCTTGAAGTGGACCTGTTCCCCAAGAGCACTAATTATACAGCTAGGGTTGTGAGTGCTTTGTTAAAGCAGCATTAGTCAAACTTGCAGCTAAGCAACCCAGGATGGAAGCAAGAATTAAGTACCAAAACTCACAATGTGTCATTAAACAGTACAGTTCCCACTTACATTTTGTTCTTTTTTGTATGTAAGAGAGGGAAAATTTATCGAGCATAGGTGATTCAAGACTTTTATGACAGTGTTTAGTACATAAGCACAAAAAATCCTATCTAATTGCCCCTTTTTTTGCAACATCTTCCTCTTCACAAAAATTTTATAATGAAGATTATTGTTTGGAAAGTTTTAGTCTGAGTTTCATATTTGTCCCTCTTATTCATTGGATTACAGCATCAATATTATTCATCGTATTCTTTCATCTCAGAGGCATTGCAACTGCTGCGATTTGATAGCTATTTTAACCACTCTGGGTCATTCACACAAGGTCACTTGAAAGCTGTTGTCCTCAAGTCACATGTTACAAGTTGCATGAATCAAGGTGTGATTCTGTGTGAAACGAGGAGTGCCAGGCTTGCATTGTAAGAAGCTGATAGCCTAAAAGATTTAGGCCATCTGTTCAGAAGGCACAGCGCAATGTGGGCAGGAGGCACAAAAAGGAAACACAAACAGGAGGCAAGTGGACTTCCAGATGGCTGTAGTCTTACCTGAATCCCAATCAGGATGCCCTTCTGTGGTAGCTTAAAGCCTGTGGAGAGCATAGCCTTGAGGAAAGCTGAATAAATGTTTTGTCCAAAACAAGCTACCTGCAATCAAACACACAAATAGATACATATGAGAAACTGATAGCACTGACTCCCTAAATGTGATGGGAGCAGACTTACTTCTCCAGTGGAGGCCATCTCACAGCGGAGGACGGGGTCTGCATCCCTCAGCCGTGGCCAGGAGAACATGGGTGCCTTGTGAGAGAGAGGAAGAGGGAGGGCTTTGTATTAACATGCTTTTGAAGTAAGAGAACATCACCACAGATGATGTGTATCAACTGCTGTTGAACCTACATGACCTTGTTAAGCTGTAATCAGTTGTTAACAGTTTGGTCAGCTGGATGAGTTAACCAATAAGGCAGCTCTCATGATAGTTAAACATTTGTTTTGGCTGTTGACTGACCTCAACAAAAACTGTTCACCAACAACACTGGAGGTACTTTAAACTGATAAATAGTACAAAGACAGTGGCAATCAATAGAGACATGTTTCATACATAAAAAGTATCAGTTCTTTGGAAGCATTTCAGGGATTATATAACACTGCTGCCACCTAGAGGTAAATCAAAGGTTGCATTCCCTTAAAAGGTAACAGATGGACCAAGCCTGTGGCAACTGGATAGTTTGCTTATAAAATAATAAATGGCAATTAATGTCTGTTTAATGATAAATGAAGGCTTACACCTGACAACAAAAGGTGTTTTTCACTCATGCTGTTCACTCATCTTTTCTTTGATACTTAATTCTGAACCTCTAACAAGAGGTAATGTTATACAGCAATGTTAGAGATTTCTGCTACAACTGCTGACAAAGACAGACTAAAAAGCAAAATCTCAGAAAATTCCAAAAAGAATGAAGGCTTCTCAACTTGCAGGTAACCAGTTGCGTTAACAGCTTGGTTGGCCTGCTGTCTCCACACAGCGGGTACAGTAGGTGGTCTGAGTGTACAACAGCAGGGTAAAAACACGTAAGAGGCAGAAACATAAGAGACAGAAAAGATAAAAGGAAAAGAGAAAACTTAAGTGAAGAGACCTAATGTCTTCAGAGAAGGAGGCAAAAAAGGAGGAAACAAATATTTGTAGAATAAATGTAAAGACTGGAGAAATGAACTAAACAAATAAAGGAAGAAAAAAAGGGGATAGGTGATGAGAGAAAAAACAGAGAAAAGGAACTGAACAGATACAGTTACAGAATAGAGATGCAGAGGAATGATTGATAAGAAAGTTCCAGAACAAGAACAGAAGACAGGATCTTCTTATTGTATTACAGAGAGATTAAGAATAGTGGGGTGCCGTTTGTAAAGCTATTCTTATTTTCTCTATTTAAGGGCAGACAACCCCCATTACCTTGAAGAGAGAGAATGAGAGAGAGAGGTGGTGTAGCATTGTGTGGTTCATGTGTACGCACACACACATAGAGGCAAGGGCCACTAGGGGGGGATTCATCCTTGAAGCGGGCTATCTAATCAGCTGAATGTAATGTTCGCATACTAATGTAAGGAGGGACGAAGAGACGGGAATGCAGAAAGGGAACCAGCATCACTTATCACGGCTTTGTTTAAAGAGTCGGAGAAAAGACAGAAAAGTATGCAGAGATAAAATGGCAGAATGTAACCAAGACAGAAAATAAAATAGAGGAACACGTACTGAAAGAGAATAGACAGTCAGAGGCAACTTTAAAATGTGCCATAAAAGAAACAAGAAACTCCACTAAAAAAAGAGGAGAATTTGTAAAAGTGAGTGACTCAGAAGCATTTGCTTGTGGGTCTATGTGTAAATCCAGAGCGGTTGAATTGCACATAATTCCAATAAAAGGGGACCCCCTACCAACTGTAGAACTAAATATGCAGCAACCACTTAAAACTATAAAGCTCTGAAGTGAAAATGTAGCCACAAACAAGAGCTGTTAGACAACTGTCCTCACTAACACCACTGGAGATTAAAACGGTCTGAAAATGAAAAACTCTACAAGAGCCATCATGCACAGAATTATGAAAACCTCAGTGGTCTCAGTTATAATGGTTTGTCCTCCAATTGTAATGGTTTGTCTGCGGGACAGAATGAATGTGACTGTCACAATAATCAAGACTCTGTAACCACAACATCGTACCAGCACGCACACACACACGAACACTACTTCCTCATCTCCCTATCCCACACCGACCGCCCACTCCTAAGAGACAGTAGAATTGCGAAGCTCCACAACATGAACAATGTTATCTTGGGGCACCAGCTGAGCTCCAGCGGAGAAGGAAAAGAATAAAGTAAGACATTTCCACCAAACATTGTTGCTCACTGTCGCTCTTGTTGAAGACGGACGTGGCAGTGTAAACGTCTTCATATTCGCAGCTGAATGGAAGTGAACATCTATATTTGTACTTACAGATTTTTAATGACAGGTCCTACATTTTTTTTAACTGATGTTGCAAATGATGAAGTCATAACAAAACACAAGAGGAAACTCAGTTTTCTGAAAACTCCCTTGGAATTAGTAGGCAACTCCAAAAGCTTGAATAAACAGAATGTGATAATTTGCTAATACTTTTTGACATACACTCAATTTGTAACAGCACGAGGAAGATAAATATTGAATATTTTTCCATATCAGCTTCTCTGATTTTTGGAAATGTTTGCTTTTTCCAAATGTGGCGCCTGCAACATATTCAAACAAATTGACAAGAAAAGAATGGGAAAGTAGGAAATGCTAAAAAACATCAGTTCGGAACATTCCACAGGTGAACAGGTTTATTGGTTTCCGGTGACATTATCATGATTAGCTATGGAAGGGGAATCCTCCAAAGGCTCAGCTGCTCACAAGCAAGGCTGGGGCAGGGCTTACCACTTTGTCAAACATGTTTATATAAAGGATAATACTACATGGTCTCTAGAACACTTAGCAGAAAAAATGTTGAGAAGAAGTATTTTGGTTGCAATAGGCTGCATTCTGTTTCACATACTGTTTTCACAGCATCACAACTTTATTGGAATCAAGGTTGTACTTAGCTAAAGAGTTGGTGTTGTAGGGCATGATTAGGGGATTGCTAGGGCTTGCAAATTTCATCATTAAGACACTGCTAGCTGATTGCTGGATTAAGTTTCTAGACAGGTAATGCTGGGTGGTTGCTAGTTGTTTTGGTGGGGATTTAAGGGTGTAAATATCTTGCAGCAGGATGCCTGGCTTGGTCGCTCTGTAGATGTGAGGTTGTTGCAAGCTGGTTCTTTTTGCAATGATAAGGTCTTTCAACTGGGTTTTAGAGGTCTTGGGTCGGTTGCTCTAGAATTACTAGCTGGTGCTATGATTCAGTGTTGGTGCCAGGGAAGCCAATGGCCTTACTATGAGAATTGTTTGTGGCTGCCAGGGTGTGCAATGTGGGCACAACTGTCAAAGAAGTAGTACTGATGCTGCCATTACTGCTTGTAGCAGTAGTGGTTGGGGCATTTGTGTTTAAATGTCTAAACTGTTGAAAGTGCAGTGGAAACTGGAATAGAAAAAAGCAGCTAGAGTGACCAACAGGAACAGTCTTGCTGCACAATTGCTGCCTGATCATCTTTAAAACTTTGACAAAAAGGCTAAAACTAAACCATCAAAGTAAACCTCAAAAAGTTTTAAAGATGTGGAAATGATCTGAAGCAATGAAATTTTATGTGTTGTGACACATTTAAAGGGTGGAATTGAGTGGCAGTGGAACTCAAATGACTCCCATTTTTCCTTTTTGTGGAAGAGGGGCGTTATATCAAATTAAAGTTAAAGCTACATGTTAAGGAGCAACATTTTTTAGTATGTCCTACATACTGTATATGTGCCGAAACATTGTGAAAGTTGTAAAAACTAGGTGAGATAAGGTTATGGTGCACAGGAAACACACTAAAGTCTTTAATTTTAAAAATAGGACATGTACATTACCAGTTACATTTAGTCAAACAACACATCAACTAGCAGCTATTTCTATACCACTGTGTCATTCTGCTCAGGTAGCACTGGGTGGGGTTTACATGAACTCAACACGTTTCAGCTTTTACAGAAATTCTGATATAAATTCTGTTTTTTCCGCAGGTCATAGGGCTCACAAGAATGTGTCTATCTCAAAAGTCACAACAACTTCAAGGGGACAAAACATTCAATGTTGGAAGTTATTTTTCTTCAGCAAGTAAGTGTGCACTGGGGACTGCTGCAGAACCACCAAACCAGCTTCCTCCTCCTCAAATGTTATTTTCGTGCTCGTCTTCCTCTCCGCATCATAAATACAACTGTGTTATTGTTCCTATGAGTTTGTATATCGAGACAGAAATTACACAAAGGGGACTTGTTAGTGAAAAGAAAACAACGTGGCCTCAAACGAGGGACTGTCAGAGAGAGAAGAAACAGCAAAGGCAACGGAGTGAAGTTGAGAGGGAATGAGACAGATAAATGAAGAAAGTCTGTCTAGATGGCAATGACTTGTTCCTTGTGATGATACAATGAGGACAATGAGGATGAAGGCTGAGATGGAGCACGTTTTGATGGCCCACCCTTCAGGCTACTCAGGTTGGATAATGGTTTCACTCATTGCAGTATGTTTATGAAAGGGTCGTGATGTTTTGGCAGCAATAATGTGTTTAACAGGAAGAAATTAACCACAGACGTACTGTTTCATTAAACAATCGTCATGCATTCTGGCAGGGATTTCAGCAAGGCCCATATTAGTCAGAGGGTATGAAGTCTGTATCATAGACTCCAAGTAAACTCTGAGAGTCTTTTAAGCCTGCCGCCTGGAGTATTCAGAGCTCTGATTAATATTCCTCACCACTATGCAGACTAGAAATTGAAAACTTTAGGTGGTGGGGAAGAGTGGGGGATTATACCTGCGTGATTGGCTCCAAACTACAGCCATTGTTACAGCAGCTCTGTGTAATTAGAGGGAGAAATTACTTTGGAAAAAATAGCTTTGGAACAGCTGGCGACACGTAAACTCTCTCACATCCAATCTAAGAAGTAAGCCTCCCAGCTGATATGACAAAGCACCTTCTACTCCCCTCTATCATGCCTTGGTAGAGGGATGGCGCAGTAATTGCTGTCTTTGTTATGTGATCCAACAGAAAACGTACTAGCGGAACCTGCAGTACCTATTAAGGCCTCATACATGTTGGGCTTTTAACATAGGGAATGTTTCTCCACTTATACTCATAAATCAGGCTTTAAGAAGTTCAGAAACATAGTTATTAAGTCACAGGAGTAGTTGCAGTTACATGTAAACTCGCTATTGTGTTTGTAGCAATTAAATCTCTTCATTCCGGATCTGTGCACTTCTGTTAAGAGCGATATAGTACTGTCTGAGTTTAGAGTATTTCACAATTCAATAGGCATATTAGACCCTTTGAAACATGTTGTATATAATTAATCGTTAAATATTGATGAAATTATTATATATTTCATATTATCGTCTGTCATTAAAGGATGTTTTTTTCTCATTAGCCAATTTGACGCCAATTTTTCTGTTTTTAAATGTGTCTCTTGTTTTAAACATGAGTCTGTTTTCAAACAAAGACCTGATCTGTGGAGAACTGCGTTTATCTCCCCGTGTGTGCCGAGTGTCTATTATGGAAGTGACTGATTCTGTATCTCATTGTCTTCATTGTTTTAATTAGTCTAAATTCACCTGGAAATCATTATTGTTGTTTTAATTACCTTAGAGTGAGTCTTTTATGTCCACAGAGGGAGAATATCCTGTTCAGCATAGTCTGCCATCACGCACTGCCATATTTTTTACTATGGCCCAGAATGGACACACTGAACACCGGCTCTAGGGAGGGACTTCTGCAGTTTGTTATTGAGTCTCACAGGAGGAGGAGTGGAGGGATATTTAGTTGAGTGCAGTCTGCAACTTCACCACTGAACCAATAGGCCAGCAACAGTGGTGCTTTTAAGAGAAGCACTATGGTCAAGAAGACAGCACTTGAGCTGACCTAAAAGACACTTTGGCAGCAGAGTGTGATGACCCAGGGTCACATAGCTGAACAAAGGGGCATTTGGTCAGTGCTTCAGTCTGACCGTATGTCATGGAGCAACCGAAAAGGCACTGTGGTTAACTACAAGGGCAGAGGGGCTGAAACCAGGGTCAACAAGCCTCTAAGCAACAGTTGATGACCAGCTGTAACTTGGGTTAAACAAAGTGACACTTAAGGAGCATTTGTGCTAATCACAGGAGTACCATCATTTTAGAGGGGCAACATCAGAGCAGCAGCTTGAAGGGCCCAGCATTTATACGTCAATAATGTCATGTAAGTCACTGGTCTCACTTACTCTTCTGTGACAGTTACCAGTCACTTCCTGCTCTTATAACTCAACATTATATAAAATTAATAAACACTGGAGACAGTCAGTCATGCAGATTCCTGCTTTAAACAGTTACTGTAGTTTCTCCTCTCACCTTAATGCCAACAAAGTCAACGGGAATGATGGGTTTCTCCAGTGAGGGCAGGCTGGCCTCATCCAAAGGCTCTCCCACCATCACTTTGGTTGCCACGTTGATGAAGTCCACACCAATCGTTTTTGACACAAAAGGGAAGGAACGCGATGCCCGCAGATTACACTCAATCACCTAGGAGGGTATAAAAACACAAATACTGTCATTTCTCAGTGCAGATATAAAAATTTCCAGTGGACAAAAACGCTGTAAAAATATCCAGATTATGTCGGTTCACATTTCCTGTATGTGAACTTTGGCAACATTGATCATAACATCCATCAAGCTCCTGCACATAATATTAAACACAAGGTGATTTTACTTTGCAAGTGAATTGCATTTGTACAATCAGGTGTGAAAAAGACAATCTTTTATTTAGTTACGTCCAAGAGAAGTATTACTTACCATGACATCATTGCCTTTAACCAGAAATTGAGTGTTAAAGGGCCCTGAAATTTCAAAGGCTTGTGCAATTTTCCGGGTGGCAATCTTAACCTGAGAGTGATGAAAAAAGACCACACACATAACAATACGTATGAGGCTGTCATAAATACTTTTATAATATTACATTTATATATATATATATATATATATATACACAAATGTTTTTTTTTCCTTGAGTAATGAATTTCCTGGTTTAAATGCACACAGCATATGAGAGAATCCCCACTGGTCCACTAAATAAATTTCTGTATAATTAATATGGTTCTAATCGGGATGCAAATTCTTAAGGTGACTTAACTGACCTTTTCTAGCGCCCCCTGGCTTATAGTTTGGGTTGGCAGCATTAAGGTTGCATCTCCTGAGTGAACCCCAGCATCTTCCACATGCTCCGTTATGGCGTGGACCAGAACCTGGATGGGCAAACAGTGATTACATGTTCGCATAAAGATCAGAGCTCTGAAAAGGGACAGAAAACCCTGACTTAAGCTGATTCAAATTATACAGCCTTGGTCTGTCCTCTGATGAGAAGTTGTTTAGATTTAGAGGTAAAAAACCTCCAGACATGGTGTGTTTATATCTACAGTATGTCACAGTGCAAAGTAGCACAAAAAAAGACAGCATCAACTAGTGCAAGTGGATGCTGCACTGGGCATTTAGAGACCTCAGGACAACACTTATTGAAAATCTGCTCAGAACAAAGGGCTTGTATTTGTTAACGAACTAGCTGGGAAACAATTTACATCAATATGCAGTGTCAAAAGAATAACTTCCAACATTTCACCCACAGGAAAGGAGATTTGTATCGTCAAGCAACTCTGTGCAAGTGTGTGTGTCTGTAAATGAGCTGCCGTGTCATTAGCTCATTTAAACTGCTGCTAACCACAACATTCATTAGCACTCTTCAGATAGAGTCTGTAATTAATACGTATTATCTCTGGTTTTCCACTCTCCCACACATATACTCATACACACACACACACACACACACACATATAGTCACACACACACAGCCTGGCCGGGGAATAATGAGGCCTGTTTGGTATTCAATGAATGGACAGCTTGTTAATGTGATACTAAAGATAATGGAGAGGCTGCATTCAGGGGAAAGTGGGGAGAGAAAATCTACCATACAGCTGGATTGCCCACGTTCAAACTGACACCCTTGAAATGACTCCCACAGCCTAAACAATAAGAAAACAGACAGGATGTTCAGGAAGAGTGAATGGGCGGCTCCATCGCCTACTGCAGCCTAAAATGCTAACAACTATACACTTAGGAACATTTTTCAAAGTTAAACCTTCTCATGTAATCAGAATGTTTCATGAAACTTTGATGTGTCATCTGAAAAGTACTATCTAATATGTGCAGTAAGGTATACATTATATGCTTTTTCAACAAAACAATTAAATTACATTGTTTAAAATTTTGAATGGAGGGGGACCTTTAAATATTTTTAAAGATTTTTGTGTTAAAATAAACTGTTCTTCTAATTATAAGCGTCTAACTTTGTATTTTTACTGTTTTTGCAATTCTAGTGTTCTATTTTATTTTTTCTCCATTTTGACTGTGTAAGTCAAAGAGATAAGTGAGGTAGAATACATTTATAATAAAGCAATGCAAAGCAGATAAAAAAACAAACAAACAAAATGACAAATCTGTGCAGAATGTCAATCAGATATGACAACAGTTTGTTGAACAAGAACGGTATCAAATGCCCTAAACTGATCTTATCTATAGAGAAAAATTCATCTAGTATAACCACTTTACGGCATTTTGATTTTAATGTATTCCCTTCTTCCAATCAGATCTGTCTGGGCTGTAATGTCTTTTCACTGAAGATGAATGAGATTACTTCCACTCAATATCTGTCCTACCTCTCCTTTTTTCTTCAGCTGAAAAATAATGGAGGACTGGAAAATGTCAGGCTACAGATATGAATAAAAATGATAATCTTATAAATAAAGAGTGTCAATATAGATAACAGACTAACAAATAATGTTGTTTTCAAGGCTTTTGTTACATTATATTTCTTTATGTACAAGATGTATAATCAAATAAATAATAATAATAAATAATAAATGAAATAAGATGCACTTTTTTACTGCCTCCAGCGCTTTACATAATAATTGCAGTCAGAACATTATACAAGTGGTGCCTGTTGTATATATAAACTGCAAGGCGTTGAGTCTAAGACTTCTTCACAAACAGAGGTTTGCTCCACTGTAGCATTAAGGAAAATAAGACCAAAGGCAGAACAAGTGAATAATGTCTGACCTTGCCATCCTTGGCAACAGCGTCCACCTCCACCTCCCTGGCTCCGCGGATGAACTTGGTGATGACCACTGGATGCTCCTAGAGAGGAGAAAGCAGGATGGTTATTTTATCAGTGAATCACGAGTGAAACAACTCTAACTAGGCTGTCATCTGTTGAGCATGTGTAGTGTGTGTAGATTTTAGATGGTGAAAATCTTGATATTTCAGCTCTGAGCTCTACACATTTGATTTGTAGCTCTGGGTTTAAAGCAAATTTATGGATGTTGGAATAAATAAAGAGAATCCTTTCTACACAGCTAAAGGTAATTTCACACCTAACCAGTTTGGATTAATTAATAACTCAGGTCTGTTAAGCTGTCAGTCAAACGGATGTGGACAAACCAGACAGACTGAGATGGCTTGAAAAGGTTGGTTTTTGTCTGCTTCCAAGTGGACTCTGGTCCAAGTTGTTTGTAATGTAAAAGCAAATAAACCAACCACATGATTTCATGACAGCAAATATAGGATTTTGGCAGGATTTTAAAAGCTAAACAAAAAAAAATCTATTTTCTAATAATTCAATACAACTGTTTAATCTAGTCTAGAAGTGATCTTGTGATTTATATGTATAAGTCAGGCATCTATTTATGCAAAAAAAATCTGGTAACCATGATGACACATACGCTTGTCAGCATGGGTTTGTGATAATTAGTCAAAAGCTGCTAAAACTGCTGTGCTTGTATACTACTGTGTGTACTTTGTCAGTTCATTCAGTCCATAAAAGAGTGTGAGACAAATACATTTCATGTGCAGTCTAATCATACCATCCATCCATCCATTTTCTATACCGCTTAATCCTCTGCAGGGTCGCGGGGCTAATCATACCAATTATGTTTAATAATTAGTTATTTCTTCATGAGCATTTGATGACACCAAAGAAAATAATATACAAATTAGCAGTAATAAATTCTGAATAAACTTCTGTTTGTCACTGCAATCTGATTTCCTCATGTGTCCATTCACAGAGTGACATGTCTGTTTGTATAAATCCCTGTTTACTCCCTTCAGTTTGTCTGTGTTAACAGGAAATGCATCAGAGCTAAAATGTGGGTGCATCTCCCCTTCACAAAAGTGTTCCTGAGCTGTTTTTTGCCTGATCTCAAATCACCTCAGCCTCTTATTTAATGGTTTAAGGCAAAAAAAAAAAAAAAGAGTTAAGAGTGAAGATGGTTGCAGCACAGGCCTGGCAAAACATCTCCAGATATGTGCTTGCTGATGTTTGTGGGTCATCCACTTCAAGCAGAAAACCATTTACTGCAAAGAATTTGACTCCAAGTGTTAATCAGAATAACTTTTTTTCAAGTCTGTGATAGTTTGAAGTTTTAAATTTTCTTGTAGAATGTTTGTACTAAGGTTGTTTTCACACCTGACCAAGCGGACTCGGTTCGACTGGGGAGCTGAAAGTTGCAACATTGTTGCCTTTGT
>JAPZDY010000005.1:14673504-14709669 GCA_029783645.1 Ctenochaetus hawaiiensis
AAGCAAAACTCAGTGCATTGAGTTTTGGAATTTCTCCAGAAAAAAAAAACTTTTATCTAGTTTGGCACAAAGACAGAAGGCAGAGTAAAATAGGTTCTGCCATAAGTGAAGACATACACTTTTAAAAAATTCTTATCTATATGTTGCATCATGTTTTCGAGCAAGCTAACCAACAATACATCAAAGAGTCAGCTGGAGTTTGCTCAAACAAAGAAAAGAGTAAAAACTTCACAGTGAAGGAACAGGACAAAGTAGATGTTGATGTTGTTTAGTTCCAGTAAATACAGTGTTTTGAAATTAATATTAAATTACTATTAATTCATAGTATCAAAACCATATTAAGAAGTTTTCCTTTTTTTGTCTGAATGTTCTGGATGTACTGTATGTGGAGTTCTGCCAACTGTTTGTTTTTGCTTTCTGTTATTTTTTTTTGTGCCGAGTTAAACTAAACACATGGATGCACGGTGATGAAATTGATATCGATCTTCTCATGAAACTCCCACTGAGGAAGCAACAAGCCTTATTTCCAATAATGTCACAGAATTACTTTAACCCCAGGTAAAGACAAAAGGAATTCTTATTTCTGGTAAACCACAGCCTGCTCTCCCTCCTCTTTATCTGAATTATTTATGATCTTGTAGCGTAACAATATTGGAAATGTCAAGTGTGTTTTAACTCCCACTGCACATGGCTGGGCTGAGAAATAACAACGAAAGGAGAGAGCAGTGTGAGGTCTGAGACAGAGTCACAGGATGCAAAGAAGTTGGATCCGAGAGCTTGGTTTGTCTTGTGTACATTTATCCTCTTTAGAAGAGAAGCTTAAAGCGAGAAGGGAAACTTTTACATGCCATGAATTTTCTATACATACAGCCTGACTCACAATTAAAACATGAAATTCACATTAAGACTTTGTGGTGTGTTTGAATGCGCTCAAGGAGAGTGAGGAAACGGGGCCGACAGATATCTCTTACAAACATATCCACATGTGCTAGCTAAACTTCATACAGGCCTGAACCAGAGTCTGGATTCTTTCACTTTTCATTTTGTTATTTTTTCTCTGAAGTCTGAACCTTCAAAGTATTAGAAAGACATATTTGCACGTTGTATGACTGCTTTCCTGAAGTCCTTTTAATTGAAATTTATGTCATTCACAGAGCTTATGTACCTATTTTTCTGTATTCTAATACACAGGTGTAGTCAGGTTGTCTTACTCTAAGTTCTATAATCAAACCTCAAAATCTGTCTGAAAGGGAAATTATTTTTTTGAGGTATTTGGCTTGTATTTGTAGGATGCTCTTTAAATAATTTTTTAACAATCCTTCATTGGAAATGAATAACAGGCGGATAATGACAATGATTATTACCACAGTGCTAAAATAAACTTATATTCTTATTGCTGAAACAAACGCTCATTGTATTGCCATTATATGTGACGTAAATAACAGGTAAAATTAAAGGTTGAGTTTTTTAGTAATCATACCTTCACCGACCAATTAACAAATCAGAGAAAACACAGTTAATGTAGGGCAGTTATTCACTTTCAATTACTTTTAATTAAAGGCCAACCAACAGGCCTATAATTAATTAAACTATCCTTCCAAAACAACAGCTATAGTTTTTCCTCACAGTCAGTGATTCTTGTTAAGGCAGTTGATATTATAATGGAGTAGACAGAGCTTGTCCGCATTCTCTTCAGAAATGCGGTTCCTCAGCTTGAGATATAATATCCAAACCTGGCTGAGAAAGTGGACGTTAGCAGCCATCAGGTCTTTCAAAATCTGCCAATACAATAGTTAATAAAACTACCAATCTGCGTTGATTAACCTGCCAAACCAATTAATTGGTTGACCTCTAGTTCCAAACTTAACTCTTCAAAATATCATAACACTACATGTGGCTCCTCTACAAAAGAAGAAGAATAAGTTGTTCTTACTTTGAAGGATTCTTCTCATCTCTACAATAAACATCATTCAGTCCTAACCACAGCTAGAGAAGCACAAAAACAATGAGTCTGCAGAGCAGCAGAGCCTGAAGCCCACCTGCACTCAGCTCTACGCTCCATCAGTCTGGCAGCAGCCTATTGTTGCATGCCCATCCCAGTGTCCCCTGCTCCAGAGGCAGCGGAGACTACAACAGCCTTCCATGTGTCAGCGTGTTGCGGCGGGCGCCCACCAGACGACCAGCCATTAATTATTAAACAGCAGAGTCAGAAGAAAGCAGCAGGTAACCTGTGGCTGTGCCATGAAAATTCACAGTGGCTGTCCAGATAAGAGCCCGAGGGCAGAGAGAGAGAGAGGCAGCCGAGAGGTGGCGAACCACAAGAGGGAAAGAAACAGAAACGTGAAGAGACTGGAGTCCATCTGATTGTTAAAAACTAAAATTTTACTATTGCAAAAGATTCAGTCATTTCTACAAAGAACTCAAAACTCCATTAGAGTTTTTAACATGCTCATTCATTTGTAATTTTCTGTGGGCAGCTGCTGCAACTTTTTGAATGGGATGATGGGTAAAGAAGAATCTCCAATGCACACACAGTGTAATGGATAAGGCTGTTTGTGATGCAATTGAGTTGGAAAACATGCCGAGAAAGTTCGAAGGAATGAGTAGTCAAATCTTTGTGTTGGACACATCAATCCAATTCAGCTGACAATAGTCTAAGTCTCATACAACTCAGAGTTATATCATTTCAGCATTCGTGTCTCCATGATTCAAATAAACAAACTAGGTTTTTATTTCTATTGTTTTACTGCAATGTGGTCCCTGGACAGAAATGCATCATCAGTCATTGTCGACAAGAGTAGATACAGTTTTAGAATTCTCAACGGAGGTCATGTCAGTTTATTCACAATTACAGCTTTTCTGTTTGTAGCTGTGTGTTGAAGTGAAATCTGTGCAGAAAGGTTTGGACTGCAGTGAAAGTAGTATGTTGAGATGAATTAAACCATGAGCAAGGAATTTAGTTTTTTATTACAGCGAGGTTTCTTTTGTTTATTTCCATAATTTCGGCACTGACTTGTTGTTTACGATGTTGCATCGCACATCAATAGTGACTCTCCCGCACGCTAAGCAACATCACTTTAAAAGGAAATATTCCAACTTGATTAGACATATTAAACTTTCAAAGAGAAGCAGGAAAGTCTCGCAGATGCCATCTAGTGAATAACTTTTTCTCTAGTCTTTAGGATGTCACAGCAGTATTTACACACACCTGCACACACTCACATACAGCAACTTTATATTGTTAATCATACCACTTGTTGTCTTTACTCCAAATTAATACCCTATCACATTACAGAAATATGAAAACGTAATAATAACAAAAAGGGACTTTGTTTGACCAAACAGTGCGTCTGTGTGTGCATTACCTCCCGTAGTTTGCCAAGTGCTGCTCCAGCTGTGTTATCCGATGGAGTTTGTGGAGGAACCACTTGTCTATGGCCGTCAGCTGGTGGATCTGATCGACACTCATGCTGCTGTGGAGGGACTTAAAAGTGGAGACATGAAACAGACTCGGCGTTACATTTATTATTCATCATCATCGTCAAGTTCATCATTCATGCTCCTTACTGGAGCACTCTGAAAAGAAGACATCAAACAGGTTTCACAAAGTTTCAACAGATTCTGTAATCAGCTGCTTGTGAATAAAAATCATGTTACAAATCAGTCAAATGTCGTTGGATGGGAACAGTCATTCAGAACGGTCACTGTGTATTCTAACAGTCCTTTAAGGACTAACTCAAGTAAGGGAGTTGACTGCAGGAACAATATATTACTCTGTCAATACTGGCCTTTTATTAAAATCAGATAATGTAATATGTAAAAGGTTGTTTCCTGACAACTGCTAGTAAATATGTTTTATCTGTTTTATATTAGATATCTGACCAGAGAAATCGTTCCAGGTTCGTGTGGGAGGATTTTACTCAGCAGTCTGTAAAACATGCAGTGAGGCTGCCATTAAGAGCTGTTTATTAAACTGCATGTGATTATTCTTATAACTTTTATTAGACAGTTTTAATGTCTTTCCATATGTGATTTCAGAGAATCCCGGATGCTGGTAAAATTACGATATGTATAAATGTTAACAGAAATATGCCAGTAATTTTTAAAACTCGAAAAGAATGTCTGCAATCTAAGAAGAACATTCAGTTCATTTTCCTCTGGTATATTTTGTCTTTGCTACACATCTTGCATAAATTACAGAATAACAAATTTGAAGGGTAGGTGTTAGTTGTAGTCTGCTCTGGACATAAGAGAAAAAGACTATAAAACTACAGTGGTGGGCAGCAGAGAGGTTGTATGAACATGACAGTGACTTTGATGACCACCTTAAGGCATTAAAGCTGATGTTTGAGTGCCTAGAGATGAAATGTGGGTCATTAATCCTTGAAGCTGTCGCCATCTTTAATGATCTTACTCCATATCTCAAGAGACAAATGCATCTTGGCTGACTGAACACCAAGCTCACACAGTTGGAGGTTTTGACACCAACGCAAGCACTGACTGCTCTTCTCTCAGCTGGTGATGAAAGCATGTTGAAGTGCCAGACCTGTGGATAATATTACCTCCGCCAAGGAGTTTACAGATCCTGTTTGTCAGCAGGATTATGGAAAAAAACACTTGCCTGTTTTCATGAAACTTGGTGAAGTGTAGGCCTAGGAAGAATCCAGTGGCTTTTGGAGAAGATCCTCATCATATGTTTTTTTTTTTACTATAATTAACCTTGTCAGATAGGGCATTTGGCGATGGAGGAAATGATACCATACACCTTTGATTCTAGTAACTGGTAGTAAATAACTTTTAATCCTGTCCAAAAACATAATCATTTAGAGTCACCAATTAGCCTAACCTGCAACGCTTTGGACAATAACACCAGACAGACAGGCCATGTTTGAACCTTGAACATTCTTGTTTTGATTTAAACAATGGCTCCATATCTCAATCCACATTCATATGTACCCATAATCCCTTGCCCTAGGTGACACATGTGGTTGCTCTAACTTTATACAGAAGTACTTGTGAACAGCAGTGTCAAAGAACCTGTACAATTGTGATATTGCCACAAATGTGATAACATTTTTTTCTTAAACTAAGGTTTGAATATGGAAGTGATCATACAAATATATTGTGCAACTTATTATAGTCTGACTTACATCTAAATGAAATTAAATTTCGCTGGGATGACGAAGCCACAATGAGGCACAATCTTATTTTGACATAATGCCGGTAATTTATGAATATAAGGGAATATGAAGGGCCTGAGCTTGCATGTTTGCATGTCATTGTGACCTTGGTGGAGTTTTGCGCTCTACAGGAGTGCTCCTCTAGTTCACTTTGAAATAGTTAGTGAAACATCTCTGTGTTTGAAGGATGTAACTTTCACCTTCATCTGATTCTATGAGAATGAGGCTAACAGCACTCGAGAGGGCAGAACTGGCAAAAATATGTATGAGACCATTCAATTTTGATTCATTCCCTCCACATCTCAACACATCTGAAAGCCCTGCTACACATTAGCTTATTAAATACTGTTTGTACTATTGTGTTTTATAACTCCTGTTCCTCTATTTGAATAAATATTTCAAAGACAAGCAATTCCACACAATTAGGCATTCACAACTATACATGCAGGTGGGCCAGGGACACTTTTTTTGCTCTGCATTTAATGGTTTTAATTATCTTTTTTTTTCTTTTTTACTTCAAAATGTGATTTTAACGAGAAAATTGGATTCCGTGTAGTTCATTATTGACATTATAAAAGATTAGTGTACCTTGGCGAGGGAGAAGATGCGGGTGCTGGAGGGCACGGCCAGCTCCTGTCGCAGGTCCTGGGTGTCAGCCCAGGCTTTCTTGAGTGGCAGCCGGGGCACGAAGCCATCCACTGACGGATGACACATCCTCAGGGCCTTCTGCATGCTCTCCTCAAAGGTCCGGCCCACTGCCATCACCTGAATCCAAAAGAGGGAGATACGTGTCAGAATAACCACGAGTGAGGAGACTGAATGCATGGGTGTTTATCTGTAGACTTTTGCCTCACCTCTCCGACACTCTTCATGGCACTGCCTATTTCATGGGACATGCCCTGGAAGCGGTCCAGGTCCCAGCGTGGGATCTTAGTGACGATGTAGTCTAGACTGGGCTCAAAGCAAGCAGTGGTCTTTTGCGATACAGCATTCTTGATTTCTGGTAGGGGGATACCCAGAGCCAGCTTAGCAGCAACAAAAGCCAAGGGATACCTGTGTGACATGGTGCGAGGGGCATGGAGACGGAAATCAACTGAGGGTCAAAGTTTTCGTTCCTAATAACATTACTAGCATGATCATGTAATGATCTTAAACTGAACTATAATGTTGTATTGACTTCTTTACTTGTTAAAAAAATTAAATTCCAAAAGATCTTTTTGATCTTAAATATTTGTAGAAATGCATTTGCTACAATGAAATTGAAATTTATCATGCTCTGATAAACATTTGCATATCTTTTAAAAATGCTTCATAGCTCCTTCATATGCAAGCTGAAAAGCTCCACATTTTGCTTAATTTTTACAGTTTTCCTACCGAGCATTACTATTGGATACTAAAATGATAGACTACAGGCAGATTATTCATTTAAAATACTACTATCAAAACCTCCATCAACAGCAAATGATTTACTTCTACTATCACCACTTCAGAACAACCACAGTTTGAACAGGTCAAACACAGACCGTTAACATGTCCAACTGATTTAGCCCAAAAACTAGTCTCTGTGGAACAGTCAAAATGCTTCCAACATGTTGTACTACCAGCCCTCTGTTTGTTGAGATGTACTCTCTCACCCTGTTGCTTTGGATGCCAGAGCGGAGCTTCTGGAGAGCCGGGCGTTGACCTCGATGATGCAGTACTCCAGGGACGACGGGTGCAGAGCGTACTGAATGTTACATTCACCCACAATGCCGAGGTGACGGACTACTTTGATGGCCGTCTCCCGGAGCATGTGGTACTCCTCGTTGGACAGCGTCTGGCTGGGTGCAACCACTATGGAGTCACCTGAAGAAGAGGAGGAGGAGTCGTTTTAACAGTATCTAAACTTGACTTTAGTTAACGACAAAAGGTAAAGAAACAGCTCGAGATAATAGATTGTATTGCTTTAGTTTAAAAAATAGCAGGCTAATATTATTAGAAACAACAAGGCAGGCAGTGGACCTGTTTCTCATTTGGATTTAAAACATGTAACAGCAAATATTCAATGTAAGCCATTTACATTAAAAGTAAATGGCTATATTTGAAGTTATCTTTTCTCAAAATATTTCACATACATATAACTTTGTTTACAAAATCAACAAAACATGCGTTCTCTCAATTATAATTCTGTAGAATACCTGAACAGCTTTTGAAATCTATGACGAAGAGTACAGCCTCGTACATTAAAGACACCCTTGTCTGTCTATCAGTAGGAATTTGAAGTAGCACCCAAACCATTTTATGTCTTTGGTTCTTTTTAAGTCTCTAAGCCTGTACAATCTCCGGATGTTAAACCCAAAGGCTTAAGATTGCTGTTCAAGTATTGATTCTCAGTCCTTTCTTGAGCTATGGAAACAAGACAAAAGACATAAGTGAAGGGAAAGAGCGGAAAAGAGCATGTATACATTCACATCTAGGTAGAAAGTATATCTGGCCAAGATGAACAACCAGCAAGAGAAAAAAAAACAAAAAACTGTGCTCGCCCTGAAGCAGCCTCCCCAGAGAGAGGGAGTGTGTGTTTGTTTTAGGACACCAGAAAACAAAACAAAAAAAAAAAAACAGAAACTGAATCAAACACATTAGAACAAAAAACAATAAACCAATACAAAACAAAACAGAGCAAAACAGCCTGAGGGGAAAAAAAACCATCAGTGTGTAGTTTATGTCTCAGCACCTGTGTGAATGCCCAGTGGGTCGAAGTTCTCCATGTTGCACACGGTGACGCAGTTATCGGCCACGTCTCTCACAACCTCATATTCCACCTCTTTCCAGCCCAACAAGGACTTCTCCACCAAGATCTGGCTGCTCATGGCCAGAGCCTGCACAGAATGTTATCAGTTTAGATGTTGTGTGGCAACATTAACCCTTTATACAGCAGGTAGGCACACCAACATGAACACTGGTGCAGAATCATTCAGCACAGTACCTCTGCAATGTCAGTACTGCCACCGAAAGGTTTACTACGAGTAGTGCTTATTTTCTAAGCAATTTTCCATCACTACCAGTGCTTAATGGTCGATAGGATTCATTATAAACCTGCAATAAAAGCTGCATGGGGTTTATGCAAATATTCAAATATCCTGAGTCCTAGTCTGAATGTACTGAAAAACATCTTACATCAACTTACTGTTACTGGTTTTACGAACAAACAATATAGACAATATATACAGTGAGACATATTTTTGCAATGACTAATCATTCAGTCGAGATGAACTACATGTTAGTTTATGGGCTCAAATAAACAATTTGCACTAATGGTTCTACATAGTAAACATTTGACTGAAAGCTTTGTCTTACATTTTTTGTACTGAGTGTCAGTACAAAAAAATCTCTCTTCTCAGTGGAAGAAACAATAAACAGCATAAAAGCTCAGTGAATCTTTAGTAAACTCAGCTCTTACCAAGGGAGGAAAACATTTACAAATAAGTTGAACACACCTGACAACATTATGCATTTCAGAACACCTCCATAGTGAGTTACAGCCTGAATAATTATCACACGCTTGACTGAATGCATATTTAGTACTGTCTCATCAAAAACAAAATATTGTTAAGCTGCATAGTTTCAAAAACTGAAGTTTTTGTTTTGTTTTGTTTTTGATCGGAAACTTCTTTTTAAAAAATGCTTGCAGCTTGTCTGAGGTTTACAGTTGTTGAGAGCTGAAACGCTTTGTCAAATTGAACAAAATGTTTGCACCCATATTCGCAGTGGACACAAATTAACATAATATTCCTTTTGACGATTCTGAAGGCAGGATATATGTGTTTCACATGGTGTTTCCTTTTGTTTTTTTCCATCAAAGCTCGGACAAAGACCTTGTGAACTCAGCCAGTGAGCCCAAGCAGAAACAAAACATTTGTCATTGAAACTTCCAAATGAAAGAAAAAATAATTGCTTGGAAAAGCAGTATGCACAGATCTAAGAACATTACAGCACAGACAGTTCGTTTTGCAGCCTGTGATGACAGATTAGCAACCAAGTGAGCAGTCAGACATGATGCTGGATACTGGGCGAGCACAAAAGAATGTTGCTTAGCAACAGCAAGCTATTCCTCTCCCGGCGGTGCACCAAAGAAACATATCTAAACAATTTCAAAGCTTTTATCTTTGTTCAGGTAAATGTTGCAGACAAAAGTGGAAGGTATGAAACTGAGAGGCTTTTTCAGTGAAAGTCTGTATTAAAATTTTCAATTACTGATTTGATCAATCATACAAAAAAAGAGAGAGAAAGAACAACAGTTATAATTGTACCCAGATGCCTATGCTGTCCCAACATGACTCCATTTATTCTGACCTTGTGGGCGGTTTCCTCCAGCTTTTCTTTGTTGGCACACAGACCAGAGCCAAGACCTCCAAGGGCATAGGCTGATCGTAACATCACTGGATAGCCAATCTGCTCTGCCGCTTTCAAGGCATCAGATACCTGAAAGATGCACACAAATATTAGACTTTAAAAACTGTTCACACATGCTTTAAACACGCTGTAAACACGCTGCACTGTATACACGTAATATTTATACCATTTGTTTCACAAAGTTTACAGAAAGTGTCTTGTTATTGGTTCTTACCGACTCAACAGCGATACTCGGTGCAATCTTCTCATTGATTTCCATCAGTTTGTCAGCAAACAGCTGTCTGTCCTCTGTGGCCATGATGGACTCCACTGGGGTACCTAGGACCTTCACACCATACTTCTCCAGGACACCGCGCTGGAATAATTCAACTCCTGCCCACCACACAAACACCAGTCCCCACAGATGCACGGGTAAACAAATCAGGTACACAAGTTAAGGTAGACACAAACTTACTTTGAGTGAGCACTGCATATTCCATTTGGTAAATGCATTCATCTTAAGAGCCGTACCATGATATGAGTGGTAAATACTTAATTTCTAAACTCTGCTTTGCAAAACATCCTGACATGCACTCAGTAATTTTAATTACTTGATCTACACAGGGTGAAACACAGAGCTAAAGTTCTTTACATTGATGAAACAACTCTGCATGCCTCACCGCAGTTGAGTGCAGTCTGTCCACCCATGGACAGCAGGATGCCATCTGGACGCTCTGCCTTGATGACTTCAGTCACAAACTGTGGCGTGACCGGCAGGAAGTAGACAGAGTCGGCCTGCTTGGTGCCCACCTCGTTGGTCTGAACCGAGGCTATGTTTGGGTTCATGAGCACTGTTTTCAGGTTCTCCTCCTACAAAACAATATAAAGATATATTGTGTACCATAAAGTAGGAACGCTAAGCTATTTAAATGTGGTATGTGGAGAGGTCTGGTAAAAGTTGTCTTTAAATGTCAAAGAACTTATTTTTGTAATTATGAACAGATTCTACGAAAAGACCAAACTGACAACCAGCATCAATAAAAAACAATGAGTGTAACATAAAACGGAGCCCAAGCCTGTGATTGTTTAACTTTTAAATGGACTCAAGGATTAGGTTCATATAGGGTCAGTGCATTATTAGCAATTATTTTTAACAAAAAATTACATATTTAGATGGCCTGCATCTACAATGTACTGTATGTAAGAGTCATAATGAGGATGGCACTTTTTATAGTTTTCTGTCTGTAAAATGCTGTGTTATCTTTTACCTTCATGGCCTTAATGGCCTGCGATCCAGAGTAGTCAAACTCTCCAGCCTGACCAATAGACAGACCACCAGAGCCCAGGACAAGCACCTTTGATACCTGCATTTACACAAACAAGCAGTGATAGCATGTAATGCAATATCTAACAGCACCTGCACAGTATGAGACTCCATTTGCATGATATATTATAAGTGTCCAGCACACCAGACAAGAATCAAACACATAGCATTTGTTATTTAAATGATATTTTTCACATATAAATCTAGGAATGGAAATTGATAAGAATTCACTGATTCCAGTGCCATTATCTATTCATTTCTCAATGACTGTAGCCTGGCAGCTAGCTGCTGCATCTTAAAAGGATGAAATGAGAGAATATTGAGAAATTGAGTAGCATTTATTTTTATTTAGGTTGTCTTATCCAAAGAATAAATCTACTAATCTGCTTGTGTGGTGCTGACGTTATTATAACAGGATATCTACTCTCAGTAATGGATGTGCTGTGTGGTTGGGAAGCAGAGCCACTTGTTTGTAGAGTGTCTAATTCATGGTATTCCTTGAATTTTAAGCCCATGTTGTGCAGTAAGATGTTTCAGAATGCTGCTGGTGTTTACATCCTTTCAAAAATTAATCACTGAAAAACATTACAGCTAGCACTATTGTTGTGTTATCCTGTGCTAATGAGATAATTATTTTGTGATCTCGAGATAACAGGCTGAAATAAGACAGTTGCTCTCAGCTTCCATACACCTACATTTACCTGCTGTCTATAAGGTACAAGGTAAACCTGCTGAACCCACTTGTTGTACTGTACCTTGGCTCTTGGAGGGATAACAGGTTTTTGGGGCATGACTGAAACAATGTTTGCATCCTTTCCTTTCTTGATCAGGGATATGAAGGCATCAAAGAGGAACTGTATAGACAAAGACAAATGCCACTGTAACCAAACCACATATTGAACAGTATGTTAGGATGATTCGAAGAAGGCACACTTTCAGTTTTTGTCAACTCCATACTGGGTGTTAAACTAGCTTATTCTTCATCTTTATGTAGACAAAACATTCCAGTGGTTAATATACAGACCAAGCTTTGCCTGAAGCTACAAGGTTGAAGAATGAAATTATCTTAATTTACTGTTTCCCAAGGTCACTTTGGTTTTATGGTGAATGCATGAGTAAAAAACACCTGTGGTGTTTCACATGCTTGAATTGTCAGTTAATACATTTTTTTTTGGCCACAAATTGTGTATAGAGCAGATTTTTTGCAGAAAAAAAAACTGTTTGAAGAAAAGGTTTTAGATATGAACAGAGCGACACGTGCTGGACAGACTGTGGACAACATTTAGAATTTTGCAAACAGGCAAACTTTCACTCTTTGATATTATTTTTTTTTTTTTGTCTGAGAGAAATGCTTTACAAATAATGCACTTTCCAGACAGTCAAGGCCATAAAGTAATTGTCATGGGAACAGTGTAAAATTCATGTGATGCCCCCAAAAGTCAAAGCCAGGTGGATGGCAAGAAATCTCCAGCAGAGCTGTCAACTGAATGAGATGACAGGTCTTATTATTGTGCCTGTATATGACAGAGGTTACAACATACTTTGACCAGGACTTGAACTACAGTCTTTGCCTGCCATGTGGGAGACAAGATCTGCAGCTCAGATCATCAACGCTTTACTGTAGGGACAGGAACAGGCAGACTGTGGTCTCATTCAACACCTGTGGCTCTGATGCAGTCAAACATCAAGCACCAAAAATGATTGCACCTGTCACTGCAAATGATGTAGTAATTGGTCGTATATATTCTATTATATTCACTACCATGTCTGGTTCACAGCGTAAACATAAATGAATGGCTTTTTCAAGCAACCTGATTGCTTTCTGCAGCTGCTGCAACTAAAAGTCTTGTTTTTTAACAACAGATACTTTGGATTTTCAAATAAGTCTTATCTTAATTTAAGACTTCAATTTCAAAGTTACAACCTGTGAAGATACCTTTTCTTAACTCTAGTTTAGTATTCAGGTACTCCATGCAGCAAAATCTTTAATTACCTCTGTGTCAGTGGGACCACCTTTAGCCTCTGGGTGGAACTGGGCCGTGAAAACAGGTTTAGTGTTGTGCATGATGCCCTGGAAAAAATTCAGAGATGATATAAGGAAACTGCTAAGCATTTCAGAAGCAGGTGAGTCCATTATTTAAACCTTAGATCTGTAGACTTAATAGGATTCAACAGAACATCATACTTGCTTGACCACATTTGGTCTATAGGAGAAACTGGTGATCTTTACCCAAAACACTCAGAACAGAAAATATCAAAATGCCATGTTGTCTTAGAAAAAGACTTTAACACAGAGTGGAATCCACCTCATTGGTGCCATCATTGGCGTTGATGAAAAGCGGGCTCCAGCCTGGAGGCAGGGACTGGCTGTCTATGCCATAGCCGTGGTTTTGTGCTGTAATGAAGGCCTGACCTGTCATCACATTCAGCACCGGCTGGTTCTGGCCCCTGGGGAGCCACAGAGATGCATAGAAGGAGACAACATTTTAAATCTGTGAAACCAGATAAAACCTGACAGCACAGAGAGTGCACTATGACAAGTAAACAGTGTTTATGTACAGCAAGTCTGAAAGATTCCCTGTAGAGTTTTAGACCTCTAATGGCACTATAGAGCCATTCCAATGTGTGTGTTTCATTGAGTACAAATGAATGTAAACATAACTTCTGCTTACAGTACAAAAAACTCCACAGGGCCCCTTTAAATCTTTATGAAGACACAATAAGAACTTGTATATTGTGCTCTAATTACACTCAGATATTGAAAGGTTCACCTGTTTCCCATAGGTAGCTTGTATGACTTAGCGCCTGCAGCCAAAGCTGTGATCTGGTTGCCCATACAGATCCCAAACACTGGCTGGGGACGATCACTCTCGAGCACCTTCAAAGGACAAAATACAAATATATATTAATTAAAACTTACACTGTAGATCATGGTATGAATATCATCTATGTCATGAATAAAAAGTATGAATTCCTGCAGATGTTGTAACTTCAAGAGCCTTCCTACCTTGTGGACATTATTGATGAGTGTCTTGGCCAGAGACGGATCTCCTGGGCCGTTGGAGATGAACAGGCCGTCGTACTCCAAACTCATCAGGTCATGATCCCACGGAACAAGGTGAACCTCTGCACCTCTCTGCAAACAGAGACAAATGGTGCATATTTGCCAAATTTTTTGGACTTTTCTAACAATACAACTAATAACACTGGCATCATATTTCTCATACAGTTAATGTGATACAAGCTAAGTCTTTGCCAACCATAAAATAGCAGCATCACCATTTTAATGAGCCAAGGAGTGAAGAATCGGATGCTAATGTTATTTAAATTACCAGTTATTTGAAACACTGAATTCTCACACATCCAGACATTAACAGACCAATAAAAGTAAATGAAAACAAACAAAATATTTGATAAACAGGGTACTAAACTAGAAGTTTTTGGCTTTCTGTTTCAGACTCATTACAACTAGTTACAAGCTAATATCAAAATTATGAATAAAAAACATTAACTAAGCAAAATGATGCACACTTGCTCTTACTGTTGAATTACAAAAGTCAACACAGCAGGATGTTTTTTTCTTTAATTTCTAAAGGTTGTCAGACAAAACATTACTATCTCAGATAGCCTGGGTCAGGTTGCAGAAAACACACAGCATGTCATCTAATAAGGAAGCTCACTCAAAAACAACTTCCTGTGCATCCATCCTTACCTTCACCAGCAGGCGAATGATGTTGTGTTTAATACCACAATCAACAGCCACCACTTTTATTGGGTTTCCTTTTCCAAAAACTTTGGTTTCCTGATGGATGACAAAGACACAGTAAAAAGAGTTTAGCACTAATCAGCGACATTTGGTGAAAGAAAATTTGATCTGAGTCGGTCAATTGTAGCAGGTCTACCTGGTGGCAACAAATGGGAGGAACAATAATAGTTAGCAGCTGTTACCTTGGTTGAGACTTCAGCTACCAGGTTTTTCTGATTGGGGTCCGCTATTTCAACCGACTGCCCATCAAATTCAATCTTCCCTAAAACTGTGCCCTGAAGAGAAACCACAAACAAAGTTACAGGGAGTACAATATCAATCTATTTGTAGAGGACGTAGCAGTACAGGCCTTTGTATTCACCTTGTCTCTGATGATTTTGGTCAGCATTCTGGTGTCAATTCCATAAAGTGCAGGAACCTTAAAAGAATGAAAATAACATTTGTACATTTTCTCTGAGAGAAGATGAGATTACACTGGATGCTTTGTGATTTAAATCCAAACCTTCTCTTCATGCAGCCATTGTCCCAAAGATTTGACAGAGTTCCAGTGGCTGTAATCGTGGCTGTAGTCCTGAACAAGAAGACCTGATACCTAAAAACAACAAAACTCAGCAAGTTAAAAATGTAAATAAGGATTTCTTAAAGAACCAATATCACATTTTGATGTCCAAAACCCAAAAAGTTTTCAGTATACTGAGATATACTTGTATCTTCTGCATTTACATGGCAGCAGGGTCTTGGGTACAGTTATTGATGACAAATGCAGGAACATGTCATTGTTTGCATACATACATGTAATATTGACAGAACTACATATGCATCAGCTGCAATTGGATATTTTGAAAATATTCATCCCTTAAAAATGGCAAATATTAAACTCAATAGCAATTCATCCAAACCTCAAACTCTGGGTGGCTTTAAGTGGTTAGTAAGGGGATCACAAAAGTCAGTAGGATTTATCATCCGAGGACCATGAATGTCTGTAATAGATTTAATTACTATTCATCATTTAATGTTGACATATTTTAGTCAAGACCAAGGTGGAGCACTAACATATTACCACTGCCCTCCATTGAGCCTCCATTGAGCCTCACCAGCATATCTTGAAAATTACTATTGACTGTTATGGAATAATTTCCTGTTAATCCACCTTTTGACAAATCAAGCCTGTTTTAGCAATATTTTTTGATTGTTTTTGCTGCTACATATTCTGAGCAGTAACAAAGACAAGAACCAAATCAAAGCATTACTGTGAAGTTAAAGGATCAAAGCAAATAATAAATACACTGCAGCACTGAGGCCTCCACAAAGCTTAAAACCACCACCAAGTTTCCTACCTGAATATGCTCTGACTCTACATGTTTCCTCAGGCCCAGCTCATCCAGCTCCTGGGTGTTGGGTACGCCATAGTTTCCTACAATAGGGTAAGTCAGGGTCAGGATCTGACCTTTGTAGCTGGGGTCAGTCAGGGCTTCAGGATACCTAAAGCAGGGAAACCACAGGACAAATACCAGGTTACTGTGATATGAAAATTATTGTTAACTAAATGAATCAACTTTAGATGCAAGGTTGTCAAATGCAAACAAGGTTCATAATTTGATATTTGGTATTCTAACATCTGATCTCACTTTTTCACAGTTTTGTCTAAAACCTAACGCAGTCTGACTTGTGTCAGCATGTGTTCTCCTTACCCCACCAAGCCAGTATTGAAGACGAGTTCCCCAGCTACAGAGGCATCATGCCCAAAAGAAAACCCTTTCATCCTGGTGCCATCCTCCAAGACCAGGTGGGCTGTCTGGGCCTGAGAGTTAAAAGAGAGCAGGTAGATGAGCAAAATCTCACCCAAGAATAATGCATTCCCTTTTTATAAAGCAGGTTTGGACACACCAAAGGAAAAACTTTGAAAAAGATGTGTTGTAGGCTTTGAATATAGGAGTGGTGGCAACCAGTGAGCCTCTGGGACTTCATACTGAAACTGCAGGCCAACGTGAAATGTGCTGTGAATGCTGAGACAGACAAATCTGCTCCTCTGTTCCGTGTGTGTGTGTTTGTGTGTGATAAATATGTGGATTTAAAGGTGCGTGACCCACTTAGACCTCCAGCCAGTGGCCATCAATGGTAACAACTCACAAAAGAAATAAAAGGGATATAAACACATAAACTATCATATCATGATACAGTTTTGATGTGAGAACTGTGTTGAGACCATGAGGATATAATGACATATGATTTATGTTTGAGCTTCTACATTTGATAAAGACATGCCCGAGATGAACACACATGTTCCAGTCCAGCATCTGTGTTCCACGTTATCTGAAACTGAAGTCTGTGCAACTGGTCAACTAACATTGGTCAGTTCTTGTCCCTCAACTGTTATGAGTCAATACGTGGTAACTGTCACCAGTAATTCATTCCAAATTGCATTAAAAAATCTGCAATTTAATACAATCTTTCATAATGGCACAAGCACATATGTCAGACATATTGTACACTGTGTCTGCCTGAACTAAATGTAGCCACCTGTGAACTGGGCGTAATGACAGTTCACCAGACAAAACTTTTAATCCTAACCCTTTCAGCAGGCTAACGCTGCTACCTTCCGCAATCGTGCTCTATTTCTGATGCAAGAATGGTTTAAAGTTGACTGGTATATACAGCTAAAGTTTGAATGATGTTCAAAAAAACAACTTTTGTTACTCTTGATGGATGCCGAATACAAGAACAGTTTTCACTGTTACTGAAAAAAAGGCTGTAATAACTTTTTGAGCTTGCACATGTCTTTGACGGCAATGATTACTAAACTTTACAGATTTTTCTGCTGAGTTCGGCCTGCAGTCCAAAGCATACTGTGGCGGTACCGCTCAGGTGGCAGCTCTTCTATGAAAGTCTCGAATTAAAAAGACAACAACTATTTTAACTCACACACATTTGTCTTACCTTCACACTTAAATGCTTGGTAGTCTGAAATCTCAGCCATGCCGACGTGTGTCCCACTCTTCTACCAACCGCATATCCATGCCTCAGGGATTTAACAACGCTATAAGCTAACAGGATTTTTGTCATGTTAGCTTAACTTACTCCTCTAGTAAAGTAGCACGGCGTGAATGAAGAGTTTCCCAAAAATCAAAAAATGAACAGACTGTTTTTTCAAACCGCAAACTTTGCTGCTGAGGGTAAAGTTTTTAAAAACACATGAATGGACAAGTTTTGGACTGCCCTCCGTGAGTACGTTCAGTTCAACTGGGCGCTGGAAAAGTTGGTCGATCAGGATTGGCAGTAGGCATGTTGTTTTTCTCAACGCGGTAAGCGCACAGCGTTGAGATTGGTCTTCAGGGAAACGCCCACTTTTTGACGAATAAGATGTGTAAACCTGGGATCCATATTCGTTTATATTTCGAAATAGACACGCCTGCAAGGTTGAACGATTAAGTAGTTATACAGGCCAAAAATGTAGACTGACTCTACTTGCTTTATAGATCTGGTAAGAAATGGTAGCCTCTCAATTTGAACAGTTAAGTCAGAGTAGCTTTTTACCGAATAAATATATTTGATTTTTTTGTTAATTTTGTGTGTGTGTGTGTTGAGTTTGAGCACCAATAGGCTCATTGAAATTTCAGATAGCCTCTCTAGAAAAACCATTTCACGTTGTCATTAATTGCGTAATCTTAAACAGCTGTATTTCATTAAGTTTATATGTTGATGCCAGAAAATAATCTTTAAAATCTGCATCCATATAAAGAAAAGTCAATGAAATAAAAAGCCCACATTTTAGGACAGTGAAAAATGCATGGTGACAGAGAGTGAGAGTGAACCCCTCCTGCTTACAGCAAACTTGTGTATAGACTATTGCTTTCAGTGCAACAAACTCTTTACAGCCTTTTCTCTGAGGCCAGTTGCCTGCAAAAGAAAAAAGGCAAAGGCAAACTGACCGTGGACAGGCTACATGGTGGTGGGATTAGAGTGGTCTATGTGTATTTGCTGATCACTGCAAGACTGGTCCTCTGTGGAGAAGGCAGCCTGACTGCCACTCTGCTGGGTTCAGCAGTCTGAACAAAGTGGGTGTGAGTAATAGGACTTGTGTAGATCAGGAAATACCTCCACACTCCAGAAACTGGTGTCGAAACAATACACTGTGCTCTCTATGTCACTTTGTAAAAACTGCAATGCCATTTACAAACCTTCATCATTAAAAGTGCAAGAAGGTACAGAATGTCACTTAATTACCTTACAATAATGCTGATTAATCATAATGACATTTATATTTAAGTGTAACTAATTTCTGACTGTAGTTGGGTCCTCTGCATTTGTTAAAATGAAACTGCCCTAGTGAACTATACATCATGTTTCCCTTTGAGTCTAAATTTAGTCCAAGCTCCTCCTGGATAGTATCTGTGGAGCTCTGGTGACATCCAGTGGTAATGTTTGCTAAAAAGATTTAGAGGGATTTTGAGTCAGTAAAAAGAGTTGATGCGGCACGCTTGCGTAGGTGCGTAGGTGACAGTGCTGCTCCATATATATGAGTTATAGCAACAACCAAGGGGCCTCCAGTATCATTTAGCTGCCAACATGCATTTAGAGCTATAACAGCTTTACAGCTGACATGACAACCATAATGAAGTCTCAAAGTATGTCAACAATATATATTTTATGCTTTTTATTTGTCATTATTTACATTGACATTTTTTCTATTGCATTTTGTGTTTTTTTTTTTGTTATGTTTATCTTGACTCATCTTGACCATCTGCTTTTCATTGGCCTTCCTGTTCAGCATTCTGTTGTTGTATTGCTTTTTAAGTATCTTGCACTTGTAAATAAGATGATTACCACAAGGTGTTTAGGTGTTTATCCTCCACAAAAAACCTTACCACTTACAGAGTGGATGAGTAAGAGCCGCTTCTCAGTGTCCAGCAGGTTGGTGGGCTACTATTTGGTGAGCCAAAAAACTTAGCAGAGGGTAAGCCTGTTAATTAAAACTGGTGCTAAAGCAGTCTTTCACAATTAAAGAACGGCAATTAATTATTATCTGTCCATCTCTTGGCTTTGATGTCTTAATGTTAAAACGTGAGATAATGAAGTCCAGACTGATTGTGATGACTATGACTCGTGTATGCTCTGCCTCAAGACAGCAGCGTTGTTTTTACAAGACTTGCAGTCTGGCTCATGATATGCATTTTTTTGGATTCTATGTGACGTCGCAGCACACTTGATAATATTTACCATGCAACTTTATACCTTTAAGCAACAACATGTATACAAATAAAAAAATACAAATCCAGTAGTTCACTGGAGTTTGCAACTGAGCAGAATCAATCAATGGGAGCATAAGAATCCCATCCATAAGAAAATTTGTGTTTTGTGAAGGATTACTATCTAACAGCAAGTATCTTTTGGTTTTCTGCATTACATAATATTCACTCATAATGTCTCTTTACTTGTCTTTGAAACATAGACCAGGCTACACATTTTTATTTCTTCCTGATTCATCAGCTCCATTTATTGTAATTAATGATCAGCCTCAAAGTTGTCCTCAAGAGTACAAATCTGACAGCAGGTCTGTCAGCCTGTTAAATATATTTATACAGGGAGAACATGAGGCCACTCAACACTTAACAAGGCAATAATGTTGCCGTCAAACATAAAGAGTTATTTCCTGCTGTAAAATAAATAATGAACACAGATGGAAGTGAATTAGCAGCCAGCAATGTTAAAACAGCTGAGTTAGTGAACAATAAAAACAAATACCTTTATTTACTCTCTCAAATCTGCAAACTGGTTCATATCTACATCCTCCAGATCTATAAAACTGCACAAGGTTGATATTAACTCATAAAAAGAAATATCATAAGAAGCTTTTTTAATTAGGGAAATAATGATTTTCTTCTTCAAACCTGCATAATAATAAATTCTACATGCATGCTTGTTCTAACAGCCATTATAGAGATTTTTTTTTAATTATTTCCCTTTCAAATGATGCTTTCCTTTTTTCTGCTGACTTTCTATTTTCAAACAGTTTGCTGACTGTCAGCGATGACAGAATCACATACAATGGAAAATTGCTAGGTGATGATTTGGAGAACATGAGAAGCCTGTGCAATGTACTGTATGGGGCTTTATGGCAGGGAAAGCTGTGATTAGCTGCCTCCTAAATTCCTCCACTGATTGGCTGGGGTGTGGCCTAATGAGGCCCTGTGTCTGCCCTCAGCAGAGGGACCCCACATTGTCTGCGGTTTCAAGTGTGAGTTTCAGATGGCGATCAAGCTTAAGAGAGGACGGAAATAGACGAGCAGTCTCCCTCGCCTTTCTCCCTGCCAGGTTTCCAAGAGTAGTCTTGGCCTTGACATCACAGGAATAATAGGTGGTTGTTTCAAGGATCTATGAGGATGTTTGTTCAGCCCAGGATTAAACCGATAAACCAGCTCGAAGATACTGTAATGGAATTTTACATATTATTCTAAGGCTTTATTTATAGAGCATCCTTCAACATCAGCAAGTGCTGTTCAAAAGACATAAACAGGAGAAAAACAGTTCAGGTGGAGCACATGATGCATTTATTAATATATATAAAAATATAGGTTTTGTATGTATATCTTTAATATATTAACAGAAATGTTTTAAGCTTAAATTTAAAAGAGTTGAGAGTTCGAGCAGACTTCCTGCTTATGACTTGAGAAGCCTAGAGGGTTCATAAAGTAGCAGCAAAAGATAAAAAATCTGTTCATAATGTATAGAAAATAGCACTTTATTAACAATGCTTAAACACACAAGAAGCTAGTGCAAAAAATTTGACAATAAAACTGGAGTAGTGTGTCTAACTTTTATGTAGATGGTGCATAACTGAATCCTGAGGCTTTTAAATGCTGTTCTAAAGGTTTGTTTAATACTTAAACATGTATATTATTATCATCATCTTTTGAATTGTACTTCAATCCATCCTGATTCATTGTCACAGTATGTGCTGCCAAGTTAGAGGAGGGTTGGGTACTTGTTTTGGATGATAGCATCATGGCATTGAAACAGTGCAATTGTAACAAAACTTCAGACTCTGGAGTGTGAAAGGCAGAACAAGTCATCAGCTGGAGAAAAGCAGGAGACTGTCCATTTAAGCCGCTATCGGATTCCCTTCCTCTGCACTGATGTAGTGTCCCCAGTAAAAAAGGGCAGCGAGTCGCTTTGTTTAGCCTGCCCCCATCTAATTCCTGTGTGGCCAGTGGAGGGCTTTTGAGTAAGAGCGAGGGAGGGGGAGAGGGCACAGAGGCTGCATCAGCCCCCTTAAGGAGCCATAGCCCCCGCTCTTAGAAATCCCAAGAAACTTCACACCTCTCTGTGGGGACTAAAAATAGGCTCCATCTGTGCCCCTAGGCTCAGTTACAGCCTCATTCCTTATGGCATGGTTGTAGGGCAGGGGAGGAAGCACTCAGGGTTTGAAAAGAAGGGGGGTGGGGGTGATGGCCAGAGCCAGAATCCAAAATCTACTATCTAGTCATGGCTGACTGGGTGACCTCTGCTGCATGTTTCGTGGCAAAGGAAGTCCATCAGTGATCTCTGTCATTTCCTTCCCGACAGCAACCCTCTCGTCGCTCTGACTTCAGAGGCGAAATGCCAGTGAGATGGGAACATCCGCCATCTTTGGAATCTTACACCACACCACACTCATCGCATGTTTTTTTTTCTCTCAAGCTCAGGCTCTTAGCATTTCATTAATCATGCTTGGCGAGCAAGGGCTCCAGGGTTTGGACAGGCACTGTCTTAAAAATCAGAATCCTAATTCAGAGGTTTCCTCTCATTGGTAAGAGGTCAGATTTGAGTCCAAATTAGAAATACTGTGAACTGAGGGTGAATTTGAGAGAATACTACGAATGCATAATGGCAGGCTGAGCAAAAATTCTTCAGATCACTCTGTCATTCCTGAGAAGAGACAGTAATAGCGCCTGTCCTGAAGCAAACCTAGAGGTGATATAGAGGTGATGTGATATATGAAAAGACCTACTTCTCCCCTCAAGGACAAAGCTACAGGGAAAGGAGGTGACATGGGAAAAAAACAGATTCAAACATTAACTTTGCAAGAAAAATATCAGACAATCCAAGAAAGCTCCATTGTCTTAGCAGATGAAAAACAACCTAGTTCAACATGTTCTCAGCAGCAGCATGCGATTAACATATTTTTCATCCCTGTGTGTGAGATCTTACAGCCCACAGCATCCCACTCTTGGCTGTAATGTCTCTCCAAAATGCTCATGCAAATTAGGTGAAATTATGAAATGAAAATAAGTAGCTGGCTAAAAATACTCTTTTTTTTTAGATTCATCCCATTCGTTCTAATCCATTTCGCACTTTACTTTGGTTTTTGCTTCCTATATCTGTATGCTGATGTTTAGATATCTCAATTATTCCACTGACAAAATAATTTGCTTGAAGCACGGTTGTGTAGGGATATAGAGGGTTGGAAACCTCAAAATGTGGGTGTCATATATTGTAAATACCAGTTGTACACATTAGTTTCATTTCTACCATTAAAATCTAATAGACAGTGTGCACTAACTTTGTTTTTTTAGTTTAATTGCTTTAAATACATGAAAAAAAAAGGTTCAATTGGAAAAAGGGCTGAAGAACCACACTTTTAGAGAACATGTTGGCAGACCAACTGGAAGACCAAACTGCCAAATAAAGAATATATATCAAGTAAAAAAAAATGTCAGTAGCTCTGACAGTTGTCATTCAGGGTCGTGGCCCTAACTAGGATATTTATAGATCATAATTGTTTGAGCCTGGAAGAAGACAGGCTAACTAGCCCCTTGCATAACCTATGCAATGTAGTCAGTGTCTGGTATGATCACGAGCCTTCATCAGGATTAATTGTTATCACTTTGGGTGACCTTTAGAATGCCCATCTACAACCACAATCATGTTATGTTAATGACTACATATAAAATAATTAATATTCCTATCAGACACCTGACTCATCTGTAGTTTGTGTTCAGCGCTAATTAGCAAAGGTAAGCACGGTAAACCTAACCTAAAAACTGAGGCAGTCATAATAAACATTATATCTGTTGAGTGAGAGCATGTAAGTGTTTTCTTTGTGGGCAGTTAAGCATGCTGACCTTGGCATTTGGTACAAAACACTGCTTTACCTTCAGTAAGTACATCCAAGCTCTCCAAACAGAGCAGTTAGCATATTAGCACTCGTGGGCTTGTTTTGAGTTTTGAGTCCTTTGCAGGTTATTGCCTTTTGCAAAAATGTCACGCATTGAATGTTGATGCCTTATGCATTGAATGCAATCAAATTTTTTGCCTTTGTAGCCACATTCAAGATTAAAGACAACAGTGTTAACTAGTCTTTGATGTATTTAATGTAGTAAAGACAACACTGCCGAAATTAATATAGTGCATATAATGCCAGCAACTGTACTGAAGCAGTAAACAATTATACACAACTCAAAAACATCTATTTTTCATTTTAATATCTCTCTGTGAGAAATGTTTGGGGGAAAAATGCAATGAGCTCATTAGAAGTGTCTGTTTGAGGACAATATAGCTGCAATTTAGCAATGTGTCTCCTTGATTTACATGTTTTTAGTCTTTGCTAATGGACCCAGAACTGCACAGAATCCTTTCTCAGTATGTACCACTAACTAGCATAAACAAAAATGCTTTACTAAATTAAAACAAAAGGCAGAAAACACAGCTTTCTGTGGGCCAGGGACCTTTTACTTAGAAATTTCTCCTCCTCTTTCCTCATTCTGCAGTCACAGACACCACTGTTAGTCACCAGGGGTGGGTGATGAAAATGATCTTCACATGTGTGACTATCATGCCCTTTTACTGTACAGTAAAAGCCCCCTCCTTCTTTTTAAGATCTGATCTCACATCCCAAAGGAGCTGAGCATGGATTATGAATAAGTAAAGTGTTACATGTTTAGTCAGAAGGAGATCCTCTGGCTTGACTGGTGTGATACTGAGAATGACTCCAGAGCAGTACATGAAATTAACCACACAGACTTGTATTCAATTTTAAATACTATTTTAGTTTTTTGTCATGGGAACTGTTGCGTCATCACTGAAGTTCTGGTGACAATAGCAGAAATATTGGGTGTGTTTTAACACTGCACTCTAACTCAATTTAGTTAAAAAAAAATTACTTTGAATTTTTAAATGCATCTATATGTGTGATAGTATGACTTACCATGGAACTCATAGCTGTATACATGTAATTCACATAATAAATGCCCAATAAAGCTAAAGTTGTTTTCAAATGCTGACTTGCTATGACATTTTAAAGAGCACAGCTCTACCAGGCTGCTGAATCCATTAAGATTCTATAGTAGAGCTCAGCTTGGACTGCGGCACAGGTGCAAGGACTGGGGCTGAGTTCCTATAGGGGGAGGGAATAAAGGGAAGTCAGACTCTAAGAAGGTGCAGTGAGGTGCCTGGGGTGAGCCCAGTTGACAGCTGAGGGACTTGAGGCTTTCTCTGGCCTGCCCTCATGGAGATGGGGTCAGTGAAAGCAAGTTGGGGGTGCAGGGAAGGGTGGAGGGGTTGTGGGTTGGAGGAATTTATGCAGTTCCTTCGTCACCAGGCCCTGTCATGCTGGAGGGGGCTGGGTTGCACTGCTGGCACTGGGAGACAGATATAGACAAGAATTAAGGAGAGAGACTTTGCACTCTTAGCCTTGTCTGGGTTACTGGCATCAGCAGCTGAAAGCTCCACTAGATCTCCATCTCCCTGTGCTTTTACGTCACATCCTCCCCAGGAGTGGTCGTTGCTGCTCACCCCACCGGTGCAGAGCCCCAAATTGAACACAGGTGCTGGTTTACCCAACTCACATTGTCAGTGGCTAGAAATAAACAACGGCTCATTATTAGATCTGAAAGGCACCACTTCTACCACCTGTCCACATACAGCCTGCTCCTTTGACAGTTTCTCAAATAGAAATTTGGACTGGTTTGGTTTATATGTTGATTCCTTCATATTTTTCCACTGTTTGACACTAACACGTTTATATATTAAATGTGTTTGTTTCAGCACATTGGTGTGACCGCATATAGGGCTGCTCGTACTGAGTAAAGTATTCACCCATAAATGCCATGCTGCTATGACTAAACCATTACATAAAATGCAGCTTTTCTAGATATATTGTGCATCATTTGCTACACATCTACCCCACAATTCACCCTCAGAAACTCTGGGATCTGTGCTATATTTCAAATAAAGTTCAGTGCAATGCTTGGGTGCACAGCAGTTGCTGAAGATTAAACCAGCAGAGTAGCAGTCAGAGATGAGTTACTCCCATGGCCTGATATTATAGTGCAAAAAGTGTTAAATTGTGATGAAGCAAAGGGAAAAAAACATATACTGACAAATGACATACATCTTCAACCTTATGCAGCCTCATGATGATGATGATCACTAGCCATATGAGACATGACTCCTGGAGATCTGGCTTAGATAATAAAGGTAAATAAAGTAATAAAAACAGACTTAAGTGAAGAGAATTTCAGTTCAGTAACTCTTAAGTAAACTAGCCGACTAACTTAATCAATAGAACCACGAATGCTCTTTCCATTTCTAAAAAAAAATAAAAAATCAACAAAATAATAATAATAATTATCTCAGGTCTAATTGAAGCACTGATTTCTACCTGACAGGTAGGTGTTTATTCGAGATGTTATGTAATTCCACATTTGATCTGATTTCCCCTACAGTAAAAAGCTTTCTTTCTGGGTCCTCAATTTGGGCTTTAATAAGTTGATTGCCATGTGTGGCTAGATGCAGATCAGAGAGTTGTCACATGAGAGTAAACAAAAATAAATAGCAGGCCAAACGGGTCTTGCAGTACTCAACATCTAAAAAATTAAAAAGCATTAAATCACCTTCAAATTACCTAGTATGGTTATCAGATTAGTTTACAAAGTAGTCCAGTTACATTGTGCGTAACGGTGCGACACGTCGTGCGTAAAAGTGGAACTGATCACTAATAAACAGGAAACGCGTGGCCCTGGGTAACCTTTACGATGTTTTTGTTTTTGAGTATAGATATATTGCATAAATAAACACACTAACCCGAAGCTCCATATTCCATGTTTAGAGAGGACCCCCGTCTACACACACACACCCCTCCCACCTGCTATCCAATCCTCACACGCGGACAACGTTGACGGGGGTCAAGAGGAAAAATAGCCTCATATATATACGCCTAGACGGTGATTTCGTGCTCCGAGAACCCTCCACTCTGTGCTACACTCCTTGTGTTGTCACCCGGAACGGGAACTGTCAGTGCTTCAGGGACAAATTAGTTTGACTATCAACTGAAATGGCACCCAAGAAGGACCCTAAGGCCCCCGCCAAGAAGGCCGAACCTGCAGCAGCACCAGCACCAGCACCCGCACCGGCACCGGAGCCTGCTCCTGCTCCTAAACCGGCCGCTGTTGACCTGTCCGCAGTCAAGGTACAATGACCATGAAAGCATGAGCTCTGCTGTGGGGAGGGATGAAGATAAGAGATGATGGCCGCCCAGGAAGAGCTGGGATGTGACCTTTTTCCTGTCACATTGAGAGATGCGCGAATGGCCTAAACGGTTTTCAAAAAGGGTCCTTGAGGGAGAGAACAAGCAGAGAAAATAGCAATGATTTTTTTCATTTTTATTTCACACAATTGAGGGAGGAAGAGCATGAAGAGTCACACAGGCCTACTTTGATCATGAGTGTCGATGTATTCCTAGTGCAAATACAGCCTAAATGCACATTCATTTGTAAGGTTAAAATAGTTTTGAATGGTTGTGTTAAATGTAACGCACATCCATTTCCACACTGACATAACTGGTTAAATCCAAAAAAAAAGTCTTAACCAGAGTTCATGCATCTGTGTGAACATCTTTAAGAGGATGCACAGTTCATAGTTAGGTAGTGAGGGCAGCCACAAGTTCGAATGACCACTCATTTCTGTACTGAGGACTGGAGGGAATGAGCAGACTAGAACCATGGATAGCTCACTGTGCTTTAGGCCACGCCCCCTCGCTCTGTGGTTTGGACTAACAGAGTGGTGACTTATGTGTGATGGCGTTACAGGGTGACACCAAATGTGGACATGTTTATGTAGCTAAAGATGGACCTCTGCAGATCGGATGCCACCATCTGAAGCTAATTTTGGCAAACAGACAAGTTAAATCCCTTTGTAGACCTGATTAATTAGTCCGTATTAAATGGAAAATGCCTGGTTGTTTTGGCCACTTGAATAAATATGATTAGGTTTTGATTAAGTGGCATGTGAAAACTCTTGAATTTGCTTGTTTGTACTAACATGACTGCTTTCTATTGATTTCTAGATCGAGTTCAGCGCAGACCAGATTGACGGTAAGAACAATTTATTTTGTTCCAAATATGTGACACCCCAAACAGTCCATCAAATGCATCACTCCCTTAATAGCTCTTGGCCCACAGGCCCGCAAATCAGAAAAAGACATCAATAAAATAAATCTCTTTGCAAGATACTAATTAGCTTGAGAGTAAAACAATGTAGAATTTTTTGGCACTGCCTTAAAGATGAACATTAGCTCAATTCTGACCTGCAGCAGACTTGATACTTACAGTATTTGAAACAAATGGTCTCCTCCATCATTTTTGTGTTGTGACATTCAATGAGAATGGCAGATGTCTTGTGAAATATGATCGTGGCGATGAAGCTTAGAAACCATCCAAGTGTCCATAAATTTTAAGTTAACTTTAATATGTCACATTAAAAAAGGGGGTTTTCAGCAGCATGACTGAGGCAAATAAAAACTTGAATGCTACATCACAGAGCATCCACAACCTTTTGGGTAAAAACTTGAGATTTTTGGTTAAATGCACTGCTAGTTTGTATTGCTGTAAATATTTAAAATCTGTGCATTAACTGTCATTACTGTAAGCTGTTGTCACTGCAACATTTTGCAAGTAATAGTGTATGGTGTGATGTGCATCCAGTGCTAGATGTCTGCAGGCTCTTATTCCAAACAAACACAATCCAATGGTACTATATATCACCTTGAGCAGAAAAAAAACGATTGGCTCCAGGATGAAAAATGGTCAGATCGCATTAAATACTTAAACAAGGCTGGAGACCACTGATGCAGACGACTTAATTTAATGACTGGAGGTGCAGAGAGCTGCAAATTAATTCAGCCAATCAGTGTGTCCTGATATGAACTGCAGATTGTTTATTGGCTTAGCTGTTGGTGACATGGGACTCCATGTCAACAGATAAGTGATGTCAAACCATCTGCCAAGAGGCTACATATTTTCATAGCAGGGAAAAATTTCAATGGCTCATTTCAGGGATTACATGAGGATAGTTCAGTACCGTTAAATGTTTGTAGAAAGAAAAACACTGTTGCTATTGGTTCCCTCTGACCCTGGATTGGATACCAGACCTGTCGTCTGGCCAGCTGCTTGTTGCACTGCAGTCAGCATTCCCCACTTCTACTCGGCTCACCCACAGAGGGTCTTGCCTTTAAAAGGAGGGGGCTCATATTCTCAGCTATGTTTATCAATTCCAAGGTGGTCTTTTATAAGAGCCTGCAGGCCGGGTGGTGAGGGAGTCTGGGTAAGAGAGAGGGAGAGAGAGAGACAGAGAGAGAGAGAGGAGACAGCTGAGATAAAAATAACATGAGGAATGACGGGGGATGACAGAAGTCAGTCCATTCAGCCCAAAATACCAAAACCTATAGAGACGTCTTGTCCTTGTTAAAAGTTTCTCCGTTTACTTTGTAGAGGAGCTGCCTCCACCTGCTGGCAGGTGTGCAGCAGATGCAGCCACACTTGGTGAAATGCAAAAAAACTAACTGTAGAAAAAAAACATTTTGCACAAACAATAAAAAATACAGAGATATATATAACATAAAATAATACAATTATTTTCAAAAATACACTTCAAACCTTAAGTTTGGATCACATATTGTTATAACTTAAATATGTTAATCATTATAAAAGACTTTGCAGGCCATTAAAAATGTTATTATAAGAGTTTTTAAAACACTAAAATATCAATATGAAGGAAGAAGCCAAGTTAGCCAAGTTTATGTACTACTGCACTTATTTACCACTAAATAGACCCACTTGTGGTTCTGGTGCCTAATTTGGATCTGAAGAAAAAAGCTTAGTGCTAAACTAATTGTGGTACATTATATTAATATAATAAAATGAAACCAGAAAAAGAAAATGGTCTCTTAAAATTACAATTATTGTTCAAATTGTATGCTCTCACACATAAAAAGTAACTGAAACTCCTTTATTTTGGAGTAAGGAACTGTAACTTTCTAAATAAAATACTATAGTGGATACAACCTAATGACATCACAGGGTAGCCTACAGGTTATGTATTACATATTTCCCCAATGAGAACATTAGATTCATTAGATTCACTAACATGGAGCTTTCCTCCTCTCCCTCCTCTCTGCAGACTACAGAGAGGCCTTCGGTCTGTTCGACAGAGTGGGCGACAACAAGGTGGCTTACAACCAGATCGCTGACATCATGCGCGCTTTGGGACAGAACCCCACCAACAAGGAGGTGAACAAAATGCTGGGAAACCCCTCCGCTGATGGTAAGATATACAGTACACATATCATACATTAATACTATCTTTTAAATTAGTTAGGGTTTTGATAATTATTGTTGGGTTTTATGCATTTAAGGTTTTGAAGATATTTTTTCATGTTTCATGCTATTTATTGTATTATAATTTGATAATTTATTTTAAAACTCATCAAAAATGAAAGTACCCACTGTTTCCCATATAAATTCCCCTTTAGACTGATGTAAAAATGTCTAGACTTATAAGATACTGCCCCCTGTTAATAATAGTGATATAATGAATTATTTTTTGTATGGGTTTCAGCAGGATCTGCAGCATACTATCCATTACTATTAGCACTTTTAAATTAATATTGTTGTAACTGAGCAGTATAATGTTAGGTTGATTTGAATGAAGAGGTGTTTAAAGCTGCTTGGCCTGGTCCGCAACATCACTGATATTCATGATCTTATTTCTGTATTTATAGGCACAAAATGTATTTTATTTAAGAATTATGAGGAAGAAATTGTCATTAGCTGCTTCTGTGGCTTTAATCTGCCATTTTATTAAATTGGTTGTTTCTTTCTTTCCATTAAAATCAGTCAGAGGTTACATGTGGAATAGTTCTGTGAAAAAATGCCCCAGGAATAAAGCAGATATATAATTTGATTACATTCTCAACTGATAACACTGCAACCACGCCCTCCAGTGGTTCAAACTAACACCTTGCTGCATGCATTGGCCCACCACATAAAATACACTATGCCCTATGTCACGTCCAAGGTGGGTTAGTTCAAATGTGTATAACTCCACACTTTTCCACATTCTACTGGGATGATAACTGAGGTCAGACATAGCAGATCCGATTTCAATCAATACAGATCAATGGACCTACAATTTTCGAACTTGTAATGTCTATACTGTATATTTTTCTTTCATCTAAATATTGCTTGGTAAAATCATACTAAAACAGTGAATGGCACTTCTGATACATACCTCTGATCTGGTTTTTAGAAACAGGCCAAAAAAAGATGCTAAAACCTCTAACTTTTAAATTACTGACAAAACCAGTATGGCACCTCATTATAGTACCAATAGTTCCACCTACCACATAGGATGATACATGAAAAATTAAAAAATAAGCAAAATATGTTTCTGTCATGTTTGTCTGTTTCCTTTCATGCAGACATGGCAAACAAGAGAGTAGAGTTCGAGGGTTTCCTGCCCATGCTCCAGACCATCATCAACAGCCCAAACAAGGCAGGTTATGAGGACTACGTTGAGGGTCTGCGCGTCTTCGACAAGGAGGGCAACGGCACAGTCATGGGTGCTGAGCTGCGTATTGTGCTGTCAACACTGGGTGAGTCAGGCCAGGGCACCAGTGTATCATTCTGTGTATGCATGTGTTTCACAAGGTGTGTATGTTTCTGAGACTGATTGTCCTCTGTCGCCCCCTACAGGAGAGAAGATGACTGAGGCTGAGATTGATGCTCTCATGGCAGGACAGGAGGATGAGAATGGCTGTGTCAACTATGAGGGTGAGCCATAAATTATTTTGCATATTATATAATTACTGACAAAAAGTTATTTTAAAGTGACACTGCACATTTTTTACTCTTGAGGTTTAGTTTATTTGATAGATACCATAGTTGTATTTCGTCTTAGGATTTTTTGGACCCACACTAAGGACTAAAAGTCGGAATATCTTGCTGTGTGCAGCAGTACAGTATTTGCTACGATGAACAAACTATTCTATGCAAATTTTGTATAGCGTTAAAGTCAAGATCCCACTTGCGATATATCTAAAACTGTTCTCGCTATGCATTCAAACTTATATGTATTGTACATCCTTCTCTTTACTCACTCGTTTACCCTCTCTTCTGTTTTCTTTTTCCTGCCCCGATCTTCACCTGCAGCCTTTGTGAAGCACATCATGTCTGTTTAAGGACCCTGTCACTGCGGTGGTGAGCATCGTATATGTGCAGACCCCATGGTGTCGCGACATCCACTCACTGTTTCCTGTATCACCTGAGGAAGCAGGGGGATCAAAGGACTATGAGATGTCATTTCCTGAACCCTTCTTTTGTTTTGTTCACTTTTTTTTGTTCAACTGGTGCTTTATCTTTCCCTCCTCGTCCTGCTCTTCAGGAAGCCATCCTGATTTTCCTTTGAGATCATTCTGCTCACATTGTCATCCAAGTCCCTCTATCTCATTGGGTTTTTTTTGTTTTTTATCACTGTTTTTTTTACAGTGGAACAGTGATGGAGGGGAGAATGGGATATGATGACCATTCCCTCCTGTCACTTAATATATGGCTAGCTCTCTATCTGCCAGTGAAGTGACTGGTTTTGACCAGGACTGACCACCAAAATGAATCCACTCCTCGCCCCATCCAATCCCTAGGTCTTAACTTATTGTATCCTCTGCCATTTCACAATAAACTTTTCACAAACTACCATTTTATTTCCAAATTTCTGACTCTATCTGATGCTAATCAATTGTATATATAATTCAGTCAGATATTCATTAGGGGAATAGTTAGACATTTAGGAAATATGTTAACTCGCTTTTTTTGCTAACTGCAAGTTGAAAGATTGATACCACTCCAACGTTATTTTCTTAAAAGAACTATGTATTTTACACAGTGTTTTTGTAGGTGTAAACAACTTAAATAATGGTGATGACAGGTGGATTCTTTACCTTTGGAAAGAGAAAGACCAGCTGCCTCCTCAAAGCCAAGCTGAGCTAATTGTCTGCTGACTGTAGATTCATATTTACCACACAGATATTAGAGTGGTATTGATCTTCTCCTCTAACTCTCAATGATGAAGCAAATAAGCATATTTTACAAAATGCTAATGCACTGACTATTAGCTCTCTGTCTTAATCTGAATAGAATACAGTAGACTGCTCCGATATCATTTTTTGTCCTTTTTATTGTCATTAATTATTGTAATTGGTGTCATATCAACAAGAGAAAAACTGCGTACATCTACTTGACCTTTTAAATACATTTACAGATGCTGTAGGATGGAGCAGGAGGTAGGAAGGGGGCACACAGAGATGGGGTATGCAGAAAAAACACGGAAGCAAACAAACAGTTGCAGGTGAGGGCAGTAATTAGGCAAGAGGCAGGATATACCACGAATGGTGTCTGAAAAAGAAACTAGATCACTCAAACACATTTTTTCCTAACAGATGTAACAGGTACCGAGTTTTCTCGGCAGTTTGTTTTTCTTCATGAATTGTCTTTTTAAGGATTTTTCAAAAAAAAAATTTTTTTTTCCACTTTCTTCTCCCACATATTGCAACAAAACATCCAGATACGTTAGCATATGTCGTAAAAACGACATGGGATTTGCACCAAACGCACACACACACGCACACGCAGACAGATTTCTGAGTAGCTGCATCTTCTGCTTGATCTCAGGTCGCATTGATAGCGTCTTCCTCTGTGGTTCAGACAATAGGCGGTCCGGGTGAGTGCAACATCAGCCTGTGTTAGCAGAGGAGCATCTGTACAGTTCATTCAACGTGAGCTGAATATCTGCAGCTGTAAAGACAAGATACTTGTAGCTGTTTCCTGTTTGGATGGAGGTCTGCAGAATGAGCTCTGGTGTTCAGTACTGTTCTGATGTGTGAACAGGCGTCTAAAATGAACTACTGAGCAGGTACAAGTGTGTGATGCTCTTTAACAAGACTGAGATGCATTCCTTAGCAACACCGATTCAGCTGTCTGACACTGTCACCAAGCATTACACTGTAAACAACTAATAACTACAAAACATGAACTTGTTTTATCTTTATCCAATAATCGAGGAAATAACTTACTAAAATCATTTTTTTAAGATTACAAAATAGCCTCTTTAAATATTAGAATCAATACATGCTTGTCATAACATGACCTAGTTCTTGCAGTTAATGCAATTTTACAGGTATATTTCATAGCCATATTGTCACTTCCTTTTAAAATGTTTTTTTTTCTGGACATGTAAATGGCAAAGAACTTGTGTTTTTATACATGTTTCCATATATATTTGTTAAATACATTATATATTGGATGACAAGAATGACTTGCAGTAAGGATGCTTGGTTTGTTGGGGGTTTAGCGTCCATGCACATTTACTGAGCAAGAACAACACGTGCTGCGTGGTGTGCTGGACACATCTTACTTAATGTAGAAAAAAAGGCGATAGCTTCTTTAAAACACTGATCAAGGACCAGTCAAGCCAATACTTGGTCCCCACTTCATTTGTATCACTTAATCCAGGACCAGCGCACTGAACTATTCTATGCAACATCATTCATAAAGAGAGAGGCCAACAAAATGAATCATAAAAAGCACATATTTGGATTTTAAAATAGACAGGAAATAAAGAGGACCGTACAGTAGCTCCTAATTTGAGTCTCTACTTAAGAGTAAAGTGATGGATCTTGAAGTGGAGATGTTTAGAGGCTGTGGTTTGTCTGAGGTTGGCCTCAGGGTGGCAGAAGTGGTCAGAAAAGTTTTGTAGGGATCAGGTTTAGGATATCCAAGGTGCAGAGAGGGAATCTAGAGATCCACTGTTCACAAACCCTGCTTGGCTAAAGCTGCAGTGACATCCTCAGCCAGGGTTGCTAATTGCGGTGAATCCATCATGTTAAGACTGCCGGAGGATGATAGGTGGCTGTCCCGGTGGCGCTGGGGAGACACCAAGCCGGACAGGCCCGGAGACTGGATGATGATCTCTGCTCCGTGGTCAACTCGTGCCTTGGCATGGTCACGAAACGTCAGCCTGTGGCTCTCAATCTAACAGAAGCAGGTAGTATGATGTGAGATGTGGATGGGGATGAAGAAATAGAGCATTGTCAAATCATGTATAATGTAAATTTTTATATGCATCTTTGTGATTCAGCTTTAGAACAACTGTAATAGGACTTCACCAAAGTCACCGGAGGATGATAGGTGGCTGCACTCATAGGCTGTACTCAAGTTGTACTCATAGGGTGTTACTGATGGTCCTGAGCTGACTTCAAAGTATAACTGCATTCTTAATATACACAAGTTTAAGTATTGTTGATAAACCTCTTTATTATTTATTGACAATGGTTTATACTATACCTTTATCCTCACAGGCAGATAAAGGAATACAACAAGTTTTTGGAAGATTGGCTTGTTAAATCCTTTATATATATATTTCAAGCATACTTAATCAATCTTTAGTGATCCTTTACTAGTTTTACCCTACAATTCAATATATCAGTTTCTGTCCTTTAAAGCTTAAGTAATTTAGAAGTAATAAAGTAATGGATGATTATTCTGCCAACATTCTCCGCCTTACAGGTAAAATTGCCAGATTAGTTTACCTGAAAAGTGTACACAACATGACCTGTACTGGAATTAACATTAAAAAATTAGAGGAAAGGAATCTGACTCTGAATGAACTATTAAGACAATCTCTCAAAAACTTGTTTTCCTTTAAATCATGGATCGGGATCATGGAGCTGACACTCACCATGACGTGGCCTCCACCAGGAATGTGGTGAGCATTATCCAGGGAACCCACCTTGGCTTGGGCTTTGTCTTTAAAGTCCAACTTCACAGTCTCTATACGCACGTTACCACCCCCTTGAGAAAAAGCAAAAGAAGTGTAAAAACTGTGGCAGAAACTGACTAAAGAACAGTCAGTTTTGTTGGAATCTTTGCTTGCACAAAAAAATCTGTTGAAGCAGACTTCATTGGGGAGGTATATTTGCTATGCAGTACTGAAAAAGATTGCTTGCCTAGAAATCCCTTGATGATTATTGTTGTAAAATGGAAGAATAGACAAAAAGGAGCCAGCAGATGGAGCTGCATGAGCTAAATGAGGCAACAAAACACCATCTTAGAGGGAAAAAGGTGTGTCTACACCTTAAACCTTATGTCAGCAAAACCAAAGAGCTGATAGTAGATTTTAGAAAAAAGGAGGTAAAGACACACAACCCTGTCTACATCAAT
>JAPZDY010000005.1:14709685-14740043 GCA_029783645.1 Ctenochaetus hawaiiensis
GAACCACATTTTAATTTCATTATACAACTTGTTGTATAATGACAAATAAACTTCCTTGTATCCTTGTATCCTTGTATCCTTAAACCAGGGCCTGCGAGATGATTTCGCGATAGCAATTCCATTAAGCAGAATTGCTATTGCAACATCCAGTGGACACATTTAGAACAGCAGTTTCTTTCATTGAAAAGTTGCAGCTCATTTTTATACTTTGCAAAATCATCTTGCGGGCCGGATTAAACACGTTCGCGCGCCGAATGTGCGCCTGTTGACACCCCTGCCTTGAACATTTCTTAGTCTAGTTACAATTCTGACTCTGTGACTAAAGATTATGCCACAGTTAAACCACTAGCCAATACTGTAAAAGTAAGTAAATTTTTCCTTGTGGATATCAAGGCAACAAAAGCTAAAAGAAAACTAAACAAATAAAATAACAAAGATAACTTCCCTTTTTCCAATTCACAAAACTGGCCGTGAACTGTATCTTTTTTTGCTACCATTACAGCAATTTCCATCGAGAGCAAAATTTTCTTTGATATTGGAATCAGTATCGTAGAGGAGCACTGCTATGTTTGGTAGATTTAATGGCTAATCCTACAAACAAGTTTCTTAAACAGTGAACTCTGACTGTTTCTCTTGAGGCCTTCCTCATCCAATAAACATCTAGGGGAAATAAGTACAAGTCACTGAAATTGTTTGTGACTTTTGGTGTTTTCACAGTCAGGAGTTTGAACAAGAAATCAAAATTGGATGTATAACTCTTTCCAGGTGTGACCCAACCGATGCAGTTCATCATCAATTCATCAACATCCTTGTCCAACCTCACACACTCAGGATAGAAACACACAGAACACAACAAGGCCACCAGCATTCACAACACCTCCCACATTCGGCAGCCTGTGGAAAATCCACTGAGCTGTCAATCCAAATGTAGTTTACTGTTTGCTTCCATCAAACACAAATTATTTCAGGAGTTAAATATAAATTGCAAATTATATTAAGTTTTGAAACTGGACTGAATGTACTTAATCTTACAGCTACAGTGCATTACATTACATTTTGTTTTCACTTCTGTGTCTGACATTCTGCATCCAGGTACAAATCTACCAATCCGATAAAGGTGAAGGTGTGAACCTGTCGTACTCTGTCTCTGATTGGCTTACGTCATACAACCAGATGGATGTCAAGTGCCAAACCATGATATACCACCCCTTGCAGGTTGCCCTTTGCACTTCTTGTCTATGTCTAACTTCTGATTGTCTTGTTGTGTTTCTAACCAAATTCTGGTGCTTCTCACAAAAAAGAACGGGATCCAGCAGTTTTAACTAGCTTTCTGTGCTTTTCTACTCCAACCCACCCAGAAGCTGCCCAGTACAACCACAATCCAGACAGAACAGTTCATGAAAGACATGTATCATGGTGCATCTAAGCAGTGCTATGGAGTGCAGGACATCCTCCTTATAAATTCCTATGGTAAGGTTGTAGATTGCACCTGCTACCTGCTTTTAACATGCTTCTCTAACCTTTATTTTGTTTCTGCCTACCCCTAATATTACCACTCAGTGGTAGACAAGCCCAAGCTGACTGTTACCTGGCCGATGATGGATGTTGTCTAGAGAGCCACACTTGGAGGTCACATGGCTCAAGTCAATCTTCTTGTTCTGTATCAGCACCTGGAAGAAGCAAAGTCAGGAAAAGACAAGGTCAGAGCTTACAGTTTACCAAGAGGGCAAAAACTCCCACTAACCTCACACAAAAGATCGAAACAGTATCTCCACTTTTGTTGATTATAGAGAAGGGCACTGTATATCTGATCTGTACTTAACTGCATCTGTCACCTAAAGAAAATTATTGGGTATCAACTGAAAAACAAAGGCCGGAGTTTTCCACATTCACAGTGATATCTAATTGTATATTATTGTTATAAAACACAAGCAAGAAAGCACAAGAGCAGACTAAAACTATGGTGCACCAGTTCAGTTTTTTGCCATGTGGCGAGCTGCTTGTGTCTATGAAAGCAACCAACCCAAGATAGAGTACAAGCTATATGATGTAACTGTGCCTTGAACTAGACATGTTTTGGCACATTATGAAACCCTGTCAAAAATATACACCATAACAGCAAGGATTCAGTGTAAGACTGTAAAATAGAGATGCACAGTTGAAAGTGGCCACAGGCAGAGAGGGTGTAAGGACATTATGTGATACATCCTGGGAATCTGAAGAGAAAACCACAGAGAGAATCATAAGGAGTGAACTGATGAGACAGTAAACAGAGCGGAGCTATAAAGCTTTAGACACAACACAATGAACAAAAGGAGATACACCACGTCCTAGGATGAATCACTGGTACACGCCTGTGGTCAGCAGTCACTTTGCCAAGTCACCGATTTAGTGGATATGTCTTTTATAACCAATTATTTCATGTTCATTTTTTGTCTTTTGCTTTCTTACATGGCCTGAGAAGAAAGAAACGACAGGAAAAGTGAGATGATGATCAACAACTCAGGTTGTGAGCCACATTACAAACCACAACACCATGAGCACAAAGTACAGTAGCACCTTAGCAGTGGTGGAAAGCAACCAAGTATATTTATTCAAGCATTGTATTTAAAAGAATAATGTGTAAAGTATGGCCACCTGTTGAAGGTCACTTTAGGGGCAGCATATCACCTCATGAACTGCTTAAAACTGCTTATGATACTCTTTGTTCTAGCTATCTTCTGCTGTAGCCACATGTAGCAGCTCCATTTGCCTGTTAACTTAGGTAGTTCAGTTAGCATGTAGCAAGTGACCGCCACGGTCCTGGTCTAGGGGGGCAGTGTTGGTGTTTCGACAGCGTAAAACAGAATAGGACTCAAAAGCCACCAAGCAAACAGTCTAATCCGCACTAAACAGAACCTCCAAGACTGACTGAGGCAAGTTTGATGACAGGAATTACAGTGCAGAAGACATTTAAAGATTTAGCCTAAAAAGTGCTTCGATCAGGACTCTGACTCTGGTGACACTGAAGGCATGGCAGACAGGGACAGAAGAGACATGAAGTGGGAAAAAAAGCAAAAGGTACATCATCAGCCCAGATATCCACATCTAACTTTGTGGATAATATTTTTTTTGAAAAATCCATAGTGTGTTTTACGAAAAAAGCAATAAAGCTCAAAGGACATTATGCCAGGGCTTGCTAGTTAGTATGCTAACTTTGTTTGTTACTTTGCAACAAATATCATCAGAACTGTTCTTATCTTGAGTTGGTGACATTTTATCCTTTTTTGGACATTTTAAACATATGTTTTGGCCATATCTTACACATTTTACCTTGTTAAATACATTACACATTTAAGACACTTGTATTTTACTTGAGTATTTCCAGGTTATGCAGCTCTATACTTCTTCTCTACCACATCTTAGAGACAAATTTTATACTTTTATTCCACTTTTGTGTCTAATAGCTAACTCTTTGTATCCTTCCTACTAATAATATCCATGCATGCCTATTAAATGTGGTGATATGTATTTTTAGTGATTTTTTTTTCTGTAAAACTGATGGTTTAAATCTTCATTTTGCCCCCTGAGCAAAATATACTACTTCAAACCAAACCATTTGGTTAAACTGGAAAGTGCATTGTCACAAAGCTTAAAACAGGGCTGTTTTTTCTGAGCTCATGAAAAGTTGACTTTAAAGAGATATGTGTTTCTTACAAGACTACAGGACAACAATGATACAAACATACGATGAAGTTGACGCCTTGCTGTAGATTAATATACCCAGCGGTGAGGAAAATACTTAAAATTAGCTAAATCTTAAATATCTACAGCAGTAAACTGAAACATCAAAAAAAAAAAACCCACAGCACTTAGATATGCAAACTTAATTTAGAGTTAACACTTAAGGGGACTGCTCTAATGCTTTGTGTACTGTAATGGAATTTTATTTGTAGCAGAATATTTTAACAGCTTGTTTTTATTACTTTTATTAAGTTAAAGGATCTGAATACTTGTTCCACCACTGCACCTCAGCCTGTTCATCTACCAGGAGTCCATTTACACATGCATAACACTGGCACAGATATACAGCATGAGTTCAAAGACAGAGATGAGATGTGGTTTGTGTCAGCGTGGCTGAACGTCAGGCTGAAGGTTGGCTTGTCTCTCTTGTATCTTGTATAAGTTTAATCAGGGATTTCATACATGATACAATATCGATTATTGTTATGTTTTCTGTATTTAATGCTACACAGTTTAAAATTACCCCGTCAAACACATTAATTACATAAAGCCATTACTGCAAAACTTAAAACAAAGCAACTGAGTTGTTAGGTGCAAATTAAAACCCTTAGAAAGTGATCAAGAGAAAATAGAGAGAGAAGTTTTAATAGACTTACTGTAATCATCAAGCTTACATAACTGTACTCTACCAAATTGCATTACTCAAATCAGAGACTGCAGATGGAGCACACACTGTACCTGCCACTTTATCAGAGTTAATGAACTAAAAGAGAAGTACTTCATGCAGTTTGCTGCCTGTTGTTGACAAGAGCCTTTTGCTTTGCATTTAGTTTGCCTGATTTCAGACTAATGTATAATAAAAACTACACAAGCATAGCATGAATAAATTAGTTTTTTTAAGTCTTAACGTGATGGAAAATGCAGTTAATCTTGACACCAAAATTATAGTGCATGGCTAGATTTTATTGACACTACCTAATGTGCCTCTCCTCTACTGTGGCGCACAGTGAGTCACCAAATTTCCAGAGACACAGGTAAAGAAAAAAAAAATTAAAAGGCTAAAAAAAGATGCCAAAATTGCAGCTACAGTCCTGGATGTTCTAACACACTAAAAGAGGAGACATTCAGCCTTCAGTATCAAAATTCCTCGCAGAACACAAACCATGTCGGGAGACTGCTGAGTGGATCGGAGCACTCAAGTAAAGACTGCTGTCTTAATGAGTGAGGGGCTGAACAATAAACTGGGAAGCTTTAAAGCAAGATGAAAAAAAAGGGAGACATTGAAAAATCACAACACAACAGAGAAATAACATCCACATGAACACTGAGACAATGGACTTGCAGCACAAGACTCACGTTTCCACCTCCTGCCGAGTAGCCTCGCCTGTCCAAGGACCCACACCTAGACTGAACATGGCTATAGTCCAGCTTAACACTGGGGATGAGAACCTGCAGGGGTGGAGGTGAGGAATGAGGTGGGAGAAGGCTTGGGCTTTTCTGGCATGGCACTTCATTTTAATCGTCTTTTGAACAGCTTGTATCCTCCCACTCTTAAAATATTCTACCCTGCATGTCTGAGTTAGTTTGTTATTTTTGACCTGGTGGTTTCATTGTTGCTGGCTTATGTACTAAACCTGTCCTGAATTATGACTGCCCCAAGGAATCAATACTATTTAAAACAATGGAGCTCCTGGGTGCAGAATATCATTAAGTTTTGAGATTACTGCTGCAATTAATTTGTTTTTAGAGGGACTTTGAGTCGTTAAAGGAACGCAAAACCATGAGGAAATCTTGACATCACACTGTCATAAGGACAGAAAACTCCTCAGGAACATATGTGAGCAAGTTTTTTTTTATAGTTTTGCACTACTGTGTTCAGACTCAAGATGAAAAGAAAAAAGCAGTGAACAGTGATAAAATATGCTACAGTAAAGGGCTCTCTGTAGCTGCAAGGAGAGAAAGCAGGAGATAGATGCAGACACAGCAGAGAAAGAATAAATCCAGTTTACCAAGCAGCACAATTTAAGCAATGGAAACTACACTGGACAGGGAAAAGGACATACATGTATACATATTTAATGCATTTTGTTGACCAAAGAGCTCTAAACACTATGAGCAGACAACTCAAGTAGGCCAAGGCATTAGTTTTAAATGCTTTGAAGTAACATATGACAAACAAGAGGAAGCCTCAGCTTTACATGAGGGGCTTGTTCAGGGAAACAGCCTGTTGGTGGTTCATTGAGCATTCATCTCCCCAGTTTGCACATTCTTTCCCATTGCCTTCCCTTGAGTGAGAAACGCAGTGACGCAATTTCCATTAAGTGAGTCATTCTGGTTTTAAGAAAGAACACAGGAAAGAAATAAACTGTAGTTAAAACGAAACAATCCTCACAACCAATTAAACCAAGTGCTTCCACAAAAAATTGCCCTCAGTTTGAGCTGATAATAGTATAGACAGTAAAATGTTTAAATTAGAAGTGAGACTGTGCATGGCCATTCTTTGAGCCGTTCCATTTCCTTGAGAGGCGTTTCTCATTTCTTTACGATAAAACAATTAACAATGATGTTTTATCTTCTGTTTCTAATTAAAATGAATACTTAAGGCTTTTCTGTCTTTTTTAATTACAACAGTCCACAGTGCGACACTGTGAATGAACAATGACAGCAGAAGATTCACACATTAAACAAAATTATAACCTAAATTAGCATTTTTATCCAGTGGCGTCAGACCCATCACACCTCACATTAATGTGAATCGTGGGACAAAATTCTAATGGAAGATATTTAATTACTTGCTAGCAGGGAGGAAACGAAAAGAAACAGAAAGAGCAGGATAAAACCAGAGCTCACTTTGTAAATTTCATCTTTCGTTCAACATCCACAATCAAACTTTGTGAGTGAAAGAAATTTTTACAAGTGAAAATACCTTGAAATCACAGCCATTACAAGGGCAGAAAAAACTCAGTGCTACAGACACTACTAGTCTCTGAAAACATCTACAAAGCTGCTACAAGACAGCAAGAGCTAACTAGCAAACACAAGATGAGACCTTATATGCACAGTGTTAAAAATATAATGGTGAACTGACCAAAGAAAAACAGCAATTTCTGTAGGTGTATTTTTTCCCCTTATTTAGTCCAGTTCAGATGGGAAGTCAGTTTCTAGGACTCAGAGTGACTTCCTCAAGGATATTTGAGCATGGCAGACGTTTGCCAGCATATGGCAACTTTTGGTCACCTGGCTGTGTCTGACCATTCGACCCCCTTGGTGCCAGATAGTTGGGTTATTTTGAGTTTTACGGCACTGCTCTCACAGTGAGAAGGTCAGGCCAGTTGCCATGGTTCTGTTGGTGTATGTGACTAAAATTTAATGCATGAAAGAGCAGCAGTAAAGCTTGAGGCAAAATGAATTACATATAAGGTTCAGACATAAAACGGAGTGAAGGTAAGAAAAAAACTAAAGAACTATGACACTTGATCATCAAGCTAGCCATGTATTCTAAATAACTGTTTGATTTCACTTAACTGGGTTTAAATAAAAATTTCTAGTAGGAACAAACTGGATTAAGCAACATTCTCCTCAATCAAAGGATGAAGAGGGAGAAGAGGGAACATGACAGATGGGTACATACATGTCCTCCAGGAGGAGAGTGTTTCAGATTATCCTTGGAGCTGCATTTTGACAGTACATGACTGAAGTCCAGCTTCTTGTTTAAAATATGAATCTATGGAGAAATGCAGAGATGGTATGGGTCTCTTTCATGATGGACATAATAAAAGCTTGTGATCAAAACTTCAGGAAGAAGAACTAGAAAGGATACAGATGAACCATGTATCCAAAAATCCCTCAAGTAGAATTATGACAAGGTTTTTCCATAAAAGAAATTCCTAAAGAAGTCTCAGATTTTTCTTGTGTGTATTTGTGCATTTACTGCACGTATGATCGGAGGGCCGTGTGCATGTGTATTAATGATTTCATATATATATATATATATATATATACACACACCTATTGGGGCACATGTTTTCTTAATGTTGTCCTATTTACAACAATCTCTTACTAAAATTTTCAGCACACATTTAAAGAATTCCTAAAAAATACATTTTTCACTAACTTTCGTGCCCCATGAGTCAGTGGAATATGCAATTACTTACAGTAATTATTACTGCATTTTCATCAAAGCTAAGTTGATAAACAGGCCAGAAACTTGGTGTATTTCTTTCACAAGACCCTCAGTTTAACAATGTAGAGCCTGGGGTGTGGCACTTAAGTAAATATAGACTTTTTCACAAGAAATATATTCATCATCAAGTAATAAATTGATACATTAAGAAAAATAGATTTGTATTGAAGTGATGCATTCATAACCAAGTTTAAAAATGGAAAATTTTAAAATGACATACTTTTATGTATCTTTACCTATGCTTTAGCCTTGAACACCCCATGTTGTCAGCTGGACATTTACAGCCTCTGTGAAATGATCTGTTATTTTATTTTATTTTATTTTATGAACCTCTTGAGGTTAAAGACACCCATCACATAAAAGTTAAATTAAGTCTGACCTACAAAGCAGGAGCTTTGATTTCTGCCACGACTTCTGCCAGCAACAGCTGATTGAACAGCTCTGCTGTTCCTCTGTTGGTTGGACTCACTCAACATTTAAAATTCAAATATCTATTCATCATGTGATGAAAAAGAATTGTTAATTGGAAAATTATGTGATTTTTTTGTCTTAAACTTTAATAAGGCCTCATTAAAATGCAAATGTAATCAATCAATAGTCCTCAAATGTATTACTGTATTAACTGATTAAAATGAGACACTGTAAGAGGTTTTTAATTATTTCAGCAGCACACTCTCATCCAGGCTCTGTAAAACACATGGATCACAATTAACAGTGCTGAGCTGTACCAGTAGGTCTTGGGTCCAGGTCACAGTGTGTGTCGCTGACAGACACAGAGTAACGGAGATGAGGCGCAGCACTGACTTCCAGATCCAAGAGGCCTTGTGTTTGGCCTCCGTTGGCTTATTTTGGTCCTTGTGCTTCTATAAGGGCAATCATTGGACAGGTCAGTTGCCGGGCAGAGGCCTGCTGTGGGCTGGGGAAGGCTCACTACAGCCACTTGGAAATCAGACTACTTGGATTATGGAACCGCAGGGAGCTGCTACAGGTCAGGAGAGGAGTATATTGCTTTTCTGTGGAAAGTGTTACTATTTTACTGGAGCAGGTGGAACATTCTACCATCCCTTAGCTAATAAAGGCCAATCAAAATCCATAAGGATACTCAAGAACAAATGAGAACAGAGCTTAGATTGGTTCTTAGTGCATAAAAAATATGTTAAAGAAGGGTAGGCTGCTTGAGTCAATGTCTTAGTCACAGGGGGCAAAGCCACCTTTCTCAGTAATTTGGAACTAAGATTTTCATAATTTTCAAATATTTCTGGCTAATATTTTGTTATAGAGGACAGTTGTCTAATAGGGACAACTGGGGATGACAACGACAATAAATGAGAATAATATTATATTATACATAATGTAGTTTTCAACATGTTTGTTTCTATTATATAAAAATCACATTTAGTCATTCAAAAACTAAAAACTGAGCTTACGACATAAGAAATCATTTAATAAACAACTGTGTATCTAATGAAGAGGTCACCATCTTACAGGATCACCTGAGTTACAGATAACTAATGCAAAATAATTTCCGTTGTGGTGCACAGTGGTAAACACTGGACTACCAGTGCTATCAGGGCAATCTCTGACAAATGTGCATATGTAGTCAACGTTTAAACTTTTAGCTGAAAATATTTTTGAGAAAGAAAAATTTGTAAGATTCCTGATGCAGGTAATGAGCTGCACAACCATCTTCTTACCCTTCCAGACACCTCCACTCAAAAGAAAAAAAAAAGACTTACATGTAAGGAACAACACTGCCAAAGCATATTAAAGCATATTAACTGGCAATGACCCACCATGCATGCCTGCAAACACAAGCACACATAAAAACATGCACAGAAAGTCCACTTTCTCCTTTTTTTCCTGCAGATGACAGGCAGGAATTTAGAACATAATCCCCTCCTATTTTGTTATTTTGTGGTTGACTGCACAGAGCAGCACAGAGACCTGGCAAGTCATAAAGATGTCAGCCAAATGCTTCGACTCCTAATCAGGTCATCAGTGGAGGCTTGTAGGAGGTGATGGCTGCAGACACACTGCTGTTTTCATCACTATTTTTCCTTTTGCAGCGCTGACTTTGTGTTTTGGATTCATGCTAGAACACGATATTTGTCAAACTGTGGGGTATACACTCCCAAACACCCTGCTAATGCAGATTCTGTGTAGCGGCAGAAAACGCGATTTGATTCGCAGATTTCTGTTGGCTGAAGTGCTGTGCTACATTCTCAGTGCTGGAGAAAAATGAAAGGGAGAAATGTTGCTCACTTAGTGAGACATCAACATCAGGTCAGTGTTTGGTTATTCAAATTTGGGGCTTTAGAATTGAAAAGTTTAAGGTTAAGACATTAAGTACAGAAAATTTTGACCACCGGAGGGCAGAAATAGTCTGTATCAACCTCAAGAACAGTAACACCTTGGTATGCTATAACTGCCTTTAGCTAATGTGCCATCAAACAATTGCTTACTTTTAGTAGATCCATCAGACACAGAGCGACATGAACTGCCCTTTGGGGTCCTCTGTCTTTCCATTTGTCAAAACTGATCGTTTCTCACCTTTCAGTCCTGCTTTGTCTCATGCGTTCGTCCTCCACACGTGACTCTTTCCACCAAAAGCATTTACACTTTCTCTATGCCATGATAAAAATGGCAGGAGGAACAAACCATTACTGTGTGTGTGAGCAGACTTGCCAAGAGTGGCTACCTTTAGTTTTTAATGGATTCACTTGTGGTAGTCCACCATGCTGACTGAATGCATCAAAAACAGGTAAAAGCGGTTAAAAACTGCAAACTGTAAAACTGCATGTTTGGTCTGTCCAAAACATTTAATGCATTGTAAGTTAATGAAAAATGTAAAAAACTCTTTTTTAAAAAAATCCTTTTTAAATTTTTAACCAAGGCATATTCTGGGTTCGATAAAAAGTTTCAAGTATATTTTTTTTCACAAGAAACTATTCTTTCTTAACTCATCTTTTTTTTTTTACACTAGCAAATCAGCAGGATGACTGAAGGACTAACAATGGAAAGAGGTAACTAAGGCACTAAAAGTGTGGAGAGGTCAGAGAGAGGGGCCATGGGAAATAAGCATATCAAGGCGAAGGAAAAAGCCAGAAGATGTTAGACAAAAACACATTTTACAAGGGCATTTACAGTTGACCTAGATGCATACCAGTTATATATAACAAAGCTGTATACATATATATCTGGCTGATTTTCCTTTATTTACATAACAAGGGTATTATGTGTCTCCAAATATTTTCATTGTTTCTGAACTCTTTGATGTTGCTTTATTGTTCAAAGAAATAACACACTGTATAGTCTGTTAGGAACAAAACAAAGTTTCCTCTTCTGTAGTTGATATCATGATTTATATGGGGGGATGATAGAGTTTTGATTTCTGTTAGTTATATGTACTAACAAAAAACAAACCTTTTGATGAGAGTAGTTATCTCTGAGATCATAAGTGAAATAGAGACATGTCAGAAAAACAGAATCACTTGAAACCAGCTAGGATAGGAAGGTAACAATGCAGAGATTAAATGAATAAGCAGAACGTTAAATAGAAGCTAGAGCTTTTGGGGGAAGTGAGGGAGAATTTTGTCACCTGTCCTCCTTTGGGTTGGTACTTTATATTCTCTGTGGAGCCGATCTTGGACCTGATGTTCTTGAAGTCAGGCAGCGGCTGGTTGATGATGCGGAGCTGTTTGGGCGTCGTTGCAGGTGACTTGGGTGGAGTGCGGACCACGGCCACCTTCCTCTCCTGGGAGATCAAGCTGAGGGAGCGTGGGGTTCCAGGGGTCCGGGAAGACGATGAGTAGCTGGGGGGGGTTCCTGGGGTGATGGCTGTGGAGCCAGGGGTGCGTGGGGTAGAGTGGCCACTTCGAGCTGAGCGTGAGCGCACTGTCTCTGTAACTACAGGGAAGGAATATAAGGATTGAGGGTTAGACCTGAAGGTGAAGAGATGCTTTTCTATAAAGTCCTAAAATTTTAATTATTATAAAAAATACTTTCTACATTTCAAACAGGAAACCAGAATGATATGAACTATCACATGATGCAGAACAGCCACTACCTCTATCGATGAAAGTCTAAAATTCAGGCATTAAAGCTCACTTTTCAGACCATAAGATGTTTTGTGAAAAGAATGTTACAATTATGCTGTAAATAATGACATAATAAACATATTTTAAATGTCCAATACAATACATCATAATAAATCATATACTGTCATAGTAACGGAGGTAATCATAGAAAGGATTCCCTTTACCTGTCATACTAGGGGCTCGTCCTGTCCTGTGCTCTGCCCTCATCTCTGTGCGAAACGCTGCAGAGAGCAGAAGAGCACAAGGTTTCAGAACTAGTAAGGTTTATGACGAGGGGGAAGAATGAAAGAAGAACAGGAGAATGCATTCAACTTAATCTCTGCAAATGGCAACAGAACATTGGGAACAGTTTGACAAACTGACCTAATGCAGATTTTCTGCTAAACTGGTATCACACAAAATACACTTAAAAAAAAACATAAACCACTTTTTTAGCTTCCCAGAAAGACAGATCAAAGAAACCCACTAAGTTACAGAGGCTATCCAAACAGGAGCTAGCTAGAAAATTGGGCATGACTCAAAAAATAAATTATCAGCGTAATTACAGAATTTTCTTTCATGTTAGTTGAATCAACTTATTTTAATGTCGCAAATACCACTCAAATATTGGTACACTGTGGAATTAGTAGATTAGATGAACTGCAGCCTACATGTGGGTCGGCGAGGAGCTGTGGAGCCGGAGCTTGTGATGGAGGTGGAACTCTCCTCCTGGTCATGGTATCCACGGCGACTCAAAATGGAGGCATGCCGTGGCAGAGAGGACCTCTTGTCAGGGCTCCACGACCCACCATCCTGTTGGGAAACACACATCATAGATAAAAATTTAATTCTTGGGCCAGTGAGGCTATGATTCATTTTAGTACAAGGTAAAACAACAAGTTTTGCATTGCAACACTGAAAAATATTAGTAAATGTTACACAAAATATGCATATATTTTTGTGTTTTTTACAGAACTCCTACAGCTACAGTGCTGTGATCCATTCACCTACCTTGGCAATGAGTCTCTGTAATACTGGGGAGCCTTGAGGCTCTACTGAGGAAGGCCGAGGTCTATCTAATGAGGCCACTCTGGATATGGAGGTGGGGATCTTTGTTACTGGCAAACGATGAGCATGGCACTGAGATGGTACAGCGATGAGACACCGTGGGTGAGTAGCATGGCACCAAAATACAGGACACAGGGTGACAAAAGAGTGAACATGCTTTTTCATGCATTGCTAGTGTACAGGATCTGATGCTCTTGATGGGATGAGGACTGAGAAATTAGCATCAGATCTTGTGTGTTTAGCACATAATCATAGGCCATACCAGCCATTCAGGCACATTCATGGTGAAAATGTGAGTAAAGAAATTAAAAATTATGATTAAAACTGCTAAACAAATAAAATAATGAAAAGAATATTGATCACCATGGTCATGACAGAATTTCATGTAACCCTTTTCCACTGCAAGAACTTCATTTAGGCATAAGAAACATTTGGAGTATCTCAGTGCATCTCCACCACAGGAACCAGTGTCTAAATCAAATCGTTACTTTACTCCCAAAAAATTAAACCCTCTTAGGTTATAATTCTTTCCAGAGGTAAAGAAACTTAGAGGTTGGAGTTGGAGGTCCTGAACTCAAAATCTAATATCAGTCACTTTTTAAAAAATAAACTCCAACAACAAAGCAGTTGGTTTTGTGTTCAATGTGTTTCTACAGTTCAACATATGACACCTGTAAAATAATTATAATTATAAAACCTACATGTGAATTAATGGCATCATAATTGCTATACTGTTACACTTCAAAAAGGATAATAAAAACATTTCATTTTCATCTTGGTATAATCTTTGTGACTTTTTTAATTGTGGTGAAAACGCAGGTGAGAACACATTAAAGCAAGTTTTTCCTGAGACAAAAGGTTCTAGGTGCTTTGGATGAAAATGTGACCATAGTAATGTGCTAAAGGACTGTGAATTAAAAGTGAAATATAATGTGGGCTAAAAGTGACAGAACACACTTACAGTATGCAGCAATGGCATGACATTTAAGAAACGCTGTAACTATGTTATTTTAGACACAATAACTGTCATTACCATGGTGGAGGAGTAAAATGGAGTCACGACCATGGATGCTGGAGAAATGTCACAGGGTGATTACACCCACTCAGTAAAAAAAAGACTCTCTAAATGTAATTTATCCTGTCGTCCTGTACAAAAACACATTAAACAAAGCAAAAATGGAACATACTTTATGAATTCAAACAACATAACTTTTGTTTAAAAAAATACATAAGAAGCCAACAGTGTTGCTGATGAGGAGAAAAAATGTTTTTTTTTTATCCAGGTATTAGGTCCTGGATAGCCAGAAAGCTGACAATGATATCTTAAACAACATGTAATATGTTTATCTGAAAGAAATGATTAGGTTTCTCAAAAAAAATAGTAACAGCTTATTGATAAGTATTAAATCTAGTGATAACTATTCTGCGCAATAATGTGGTTTTATATAGTGGTTTTGTATATCTGTAACAAGGAGTCAAGGTTTGAAGTCTGTTTTGACTTTTTTTTTGCCTCAATTGCATATTATAATGCAACCTGTAAACAGTGCAAAGCATGCTTGCGTTTATAAACCTCTCTGTTCTAAGAGTCCTTATAGAAAAGGACACCAGAAAGATGAGTGGCAGCAGATCTGGTGTTGGAGAGTTCAGTTTGCTGGAGACAGAGAAATCAGTCCCAGTTGTTTAGGAGAATATTTTGGTTTCTACTTTCATTGTCAGTCTCCTCTGACTGATGTTTATTTAGTTGCTTCTCTGCAAAGTGTCTTAGTGACTCAGTGACAGACTGTTTGACAGTAAGGCTTGTATTGTATTTCTCATAGTGGTTTTGGTGCCAGAGGTCATGTCATTGTTGGGCTGGAGGAGTATACTCACTGACGCTCTGTCGCGAGACTGTCTGGCAACACTGAGAGGCTGACGACTGTCTGGAAGTGCCTCTGAGAGACAAAGAGAAAAAATTACAGGAAAATTAGAACACATTTTAACCTTCAAGCACAGAAAGGAAACAAGTGAGAACATTTTAAATGTCCTGCAAAAATATAAAAATATAACTGTATTCCCAAAAATGGCATGGTAAGCTGTATGACAAATCGAATGTTCTGTGGGAGAGGGTTACTGCCCCCTTGAGAGCTCTGTTCTGCAAAGATTTGGCAAGATATCACACAGAATGGGGGATTTTGTATTATGTAAGGCAACCTTGGAAAATAATCTAATTGGGGCAATGCAGCAGTATACCAGGCTTTCATCATCAGTGACACAGAATTCAGTCCGTCGGGGGAAAATGAAGTGCACACCGCCTCTGGGAAGCAGCATTACAGAGTCTTTGTATCATCAGGTCCATAGAACAAAACCATAGATTACTAGTTGCCTGGCAACCATAAGTGGAAAAAAAGCTCAAGAGGATACTCAATTCTAAAAAAGACCAGAGAGGTCAGGAACGCTGTAGGTTTCTCTCGGTGTAAAACTTGCCCATTTTTATCAGACAACACTGAAAATATTTGGAATAATAATAATAAAGAAAATATGTGACAAAGCATTGGTCCACCAACAGCTCACCAAGTTCATTAAAACACTTGGCTAGAAATGGTAACAACATGGAAGGGTGCATTTCAAGAGTAGCTTAACACCATCTGACAGTTTCATTTTCGCTGACTTTCCAGTAGTTACATAGAAGTTTACTTAAAAAGGTTCGATGAATCATATCATCACAAACTTTTAACCACAGGAAGTCAGTGAAACAACATTTTTAATTTGGTGTTAAGCCTCTATTAAAGAAGCAAGAGACTGTGAATGAAAACAAATGAATCAAATAAAAAATGTATGAAAATCAATTTTTATTTTGAAAAAACAAAGAAACACACACAAAAAAGAATAAAAAAAACAAATAGAGCTGACAGCAGAGATTAAATGTGGTGGGAGGTGATGTTCTGGTGGCTCTGCTGCAGAAAGCACCATCTGTGTGACCAAGACCAAGGGAATGTGTCACCTGTGGGTCTCCTTCTTGGACAGGAGTGGTGCTGGGTGGGGCGGGTCTGGCGGACAGTCGGTTTCATTGCACTCTTCTTGGATGGGGACTGAGTCTGAGTCTCCATTTTTTTGGTAAGCTCAGTCTTCCTTATTACAGCTAAATTATCAGAGGACATAGGGCCATTGACAAAAGCAGAGACATAACAGGTAGAACAGACTGATTGCGAACCAGGTTAAAATATTGAGTGCTTTAAAAAAAACAACTTTTAAGATATTATATTTGTTGAAATACATGCAGTGTATTAAAATCATGAATCAATTCAATGCATTTTTGACACAAATAGTTGTGAAGAAAAGCAAAAAATCGGAATCGTTTTGATTTAGAACAGCAGGGAACCCTACTTGGCCCACATGACAATGTTAAGCCACAAGACAAGGAAGTATACAGTAATAATCATTCTATGGCAAACATTACAGTTTTAGAGCAGTTAAGATATTTGGCATGGTGATAAAGTACAAAATATCTAAATAACATCTACCTCAACTTTGAGTAAGGTTAAGTATTAAAAAAAAAATCAGAACCTTTTTTCTTCTTGACCTCCTCTCTGGGGATGTAGACAGGCTCTTTGCGGACAGCTTTGCGTTCTGGTGTGGAAATTCGGCCTTTAGGTCGCCCTCCCTTAGTTTTCGGTTTGACAGGCTTTTCCTGTTTTTCTGTCTTCTTCTGTTGTGTTTGCTTGTTCTGGATCACAGCAGGTTTTTTCGCTGGGCTGGGAACCTTAGGCAAAGGCTCAATCTGCTCTGTCATCATACTCTTGTCATCATCTATAGTGTAGAAAAAACAAGACATGAGGCAGAGATAAATTGTTCGTCTGAAGAAGAAGATGGAATAAAGCAACAGGAAGGAACTAATAATCAAAGACACCTCACCTTGTGTGTCAACCCAGGAACTGTCCAGGATGGAATCATCCATTGTTGTTTCATCTCTATCATAGCTTTCGGTTTGCCCTTCCGTTTCTATGGGTTCAACTTCTTTCTCAGGAGAGGCAGGGGTCTCGGGAAGATCAACCACCTCCTCTAGACTGGCAGCCTCCATTTCTGCTTCTTGAGCAAGCTCCACGGACTCCTCCTCCTCCTCTTCCTCCTCCTCCTTTTTCTGAGCAGTAACACAAAGAGCTTCAGCCTCAGGTGGAGCAGAGAAGCGAACATTGTGTCCTGGTTCCTCTGCCTCATCGATGGTCTGGACCACAGTGATAAAATCATCTTCAACTGTCACCACTGATTCGATGGCAGCCCGTGTCTCTGGGATCTCCTTTGCTGCCCCTGCTCCTGCTCTGTCTAACACATCTTCTTCACCGTCCTCTTGGTCCATCTTAACCTCCACAGGCGTGTCTGCAGCCTCCTTGTCCAATGTGGTCTCCTTTTCCTCCTTTTCCTTTAGTTCCTTCTCTAGCTTCTCTTTCTCCTCCTTCTCTTTTAGTTCCTTCTCTAGCTTCTCTTTCTCCTCCTTTTCTTTTAGTTCCTTCTCTAGCTTCTCTTTCTCCTCCTTCTCCTTTAATTCCTTCTCTAATTTTTCCTTTTCCTCCCTCTCTTTTTTCTCTTTTTCTTCCTTTTCTTTTAGTTCTTTTTCTAGCTTCTCTTTCTCCTCTTTTTCCTTAAGCTCCTTCTCTAGCTTCTCTTTCTCCTCCCTCTCTTTTAGTTCCTTCTCTTTTTCTTCCCTCTCTTTCAGTTCTTTCTCTAGCCTCTCTTTTTCCTCCTTCTCCTTTAGTTCCTTCTCTTTTTTCTCTTTTTCTTCCTTTTCTTTTAGTTCCTTTTCTATCTTCTCTTTTTCCTCCTTTTCTTTAAGTTCCCTCTCAATCTTTTCTTTTTCTCTCAATTCTTTCTCTTTTCTCTCTTTTTCCTCCTTTTCAATCCTTTCTTTCTCTTCCTGCTCCATCTTTTCTCTCTCTTCTCTTTCTTTCTTTTCTCTCTCCTCTTTTTCTTTCCTCTCTCTCTCTTCCTTCTCATTCTTCTCCTTCATCTCCTGCTCTTTCTGCTCTTTCTCTATCCTATCTTTTTCCTCCTTCAATATTCTCTCTTCCTCTTCCTTTTCTTCTTTCTCTCTCCTTTCCCTCTCCTCTTTTTCTTTTAATTCCCTTTCTTTCCTCTCAGCCTCTTCTTTTGTTTTCTTCTCTGCTGCTTCCTTCTCTTGCACTTCCCTCATTTTTCTTTCTGATTCCTCTTTGTTTATTCCTAACACTGGCGAAGGTGTTCTTTTAGGGGAACCATACACTTCTCTTTGTTTGAGCTTGGAAGGTGAGAGTACAGGAGAGAGCAGCTTGTCATCATCAATGTTGCTCTCTACAGATGAAGCAGATGAGGTTTTGACAGGCCTGGCAATTCGGTCCTTTGCCACACCAGTCAGCTGGTAAACATCTTCTGCATCCACTTCCTCATAGGCCTCCTGGTGGACCAGCTTCACTTTTTCTCTGAGCTCCTGCAGTTCTCTTTCCTCCTCCAAACTGAGAGGCCTGTCCTCCATCTCCAATTTGCGTATCTGCCTCTCATAGTCGGCAATCTCGGTTTCTGACACTGAGCCCTCACCACTGGCTTGTCGTTCAGTCTCACTCTGTGACCTCCCTCCTTCTTCCAGAGTCACAGTAACTGTAGGTGTCACAAAGGTCTCACTTGGATGAGCAGGTGTTGTCTTACTCTCAGTTACACTCAGTTGATCATCTGCAACCTCCTTGCTTTTTTCTTCAGTAGAGTCTCTTCTCTCTACCTGCTTTTGGTCTCTCTCTTCAGTGGCATCAATGACTACTGATGGCTGGCTCTTGTCCTCCATAGATGTGTCTCTGACTGCTAATTTTCTTGCCTGCTCAGCAACTTTCTCCTCCAGGACAGAGGGGGTAAAGACCTGTGCCGAAGTATCTGTAGGGCTGAACACATCTGCAGGAGAAGGCATGGGCCCTGAATATTCACTGAAGACACAATAGCCCATCTCTTCCATCTGGCTGTCACTCTTTCTGGGACTCTGTTCTCCTGACACTAAGCTAGCAAGTGGGTCATCAGTGAAGGCAGGAGAATCAGCTTGAAATGACTTTCTGCGGGTTGTTTCTGCATCATTGTTTTCTGATGCAAGTCTGGAACGGGTACCGGCCAGGTCCAGCATCTCGGGCAAGTCTTGCGCCATCACAGTGCCATTTTTATAAGCGCTCTTTAAGGACTGTGGTGATTCAGGAGACTCAGGTTCAGGGCTAGGTTTTGAAACTGGTTCAGTGGTCCTTGGAGGAGATGACGAATCCGACGTGACAGAAGCTGCAGTCTCCAAGATTAGGGGAGGGAAGGATGGAGGCTTATCTACTGAGGGTGTAGTGACTGGTAGATAGTCTGCTGATTCATCTAGACTTCCACTAGTGTAAGACATGATATCTGTGGCTAGTGGGGAAAAGTTTCTAGGTCTGCCTTGGCCACTTTGATCCATTGCACCTATGGTGATGTTAAGAGAGTAACTCCTCTGCTCTAAGGCTAGTTTACCTGGGGAAAGCCTACATTCATTACTCCTGTCAGGAACTGTGAACACTCTTGTGTCTTCTGTTATACTTTTTGGAGCTTCAGGTTTGTCCTGGGTTTCAGCTAGCGTGCTGTAGCTGATCTCCTGAGATCTGGAATCAACTGTACTCTTTTCTCCTCCAGCTCTGCTAAGTTCATAATAACCCTCACCCTTACATTGGGGGGCCTCATCAACCTCCATGGCTGATGTTTCAAAATATGCTGACATGCCAGATCTATCTCTTGCATCTCTTGTTGAGTCTCCTCCTTGAACTTTGTCTCCCATGGAAGAGAAATCAGAGGGAGAACTGATGCTGGTGAACTCAACCACCTCCACAGATGGCTGTTTCTCTGACACTGTAATTGGCTCACCATATGTAGGCTGAAGTGTGACTGATTTGACAGATTTCTGGGCTTGGTCTTGGGCATTTGGAGGTACAAAGGATGGCATATCCATGGTGGGGCTCTCAGGCACAACTCGCTCACCAGCAAAGAACCCTTGGACCTGGGGCTCAAAAAACTCCTCTGGGCGTTTCTCTGATCCAATGCTGTCTGGGCTCATGGAACCACTTTTCTCGCTGCCTTGCTTGTCTGAGTCCATCTTCAAGGCTGAAAGGACATCTGTAAGTTGGCTGTTTTGATCACCATTGAAAAAGCAATACTTTGGCATGCTGAGCATGAGATATATTGGCCATAGACTGGGAAAGCCATTATCACAGAAACAAGCAAAGCTCTCCTCAGAAACTTACAGCACAATGATACGGCCACCACTGAAGAAATACGGCGAGATTATGGAGTCCACTAAGTCACAGGTGGACGCGAGTATGGAACTGTGTGTGACGGAACCGGCATGAAGCTGACTTGGGGATGACGCTGATTGATGGGAGACAAGCAATAATAGATGGGATGGATATCCATGCAACTCTTTCAAACATCAGATACAAAAAGTATAGCATTTCTGTCATTCTTTTTAAGTACAATAAAATGTGGTAAGAATTTGACCAGTTCAAATTTATCAAAGTTCAAATAGTTTCATCAACATTGAATTTGTTTTGGTGTTAAATAATAACTTTTACATAAGATTACATAATTTAAAGAATATTAGCACAAGTACAGAGGACCCTTTCCAGTGAATGACAGGGAAATGCCATAGACTGTCAGTGACAAAAGAGACACACAGAGAAAACAACAAATTTGAATTTTGCTGATAAAATAATGCATCTGATGCAAATGAGACAACTCTAACACACTTAACATGAGACAGCCAGCACAAAATCGCCTGTGAATTAAGTACTCAGAATTCTGGTAATAATATGAGTGATCAGTGTTGAGAAAGTATGATTTCATGGATACAAAAAGTGCATAGCACCAGCACACCAGCACCAAGCCATGTGTAAACATAATGAGAAATCTGTAAGCCTCTAGCCAGTAAATAAAAGCACTGTTACGTTCAGCAACACTTCATTACCAAACAGCCGGCCTGAAAACCACAGCAAAAAATAAAACAAGATCTCAGTGCAAAGATAGCATATAAAACCAGATTTAGTTAAAAGAATGTGACTCTTTTCACCAACAAGCCTGTGTTGCCTTGCAGCCACAGCAGAGCGCAGGGAAGATCACTTGCCATTCCACCTGAATTATAATGCTTATATCATATGCTTATGAGTTCGTTTTTAACATATTTGCCATCCTTTTACAATGGACAATGCAGTAACATGCAGGCACGGAGAGCAGAGGGCAGGACACACCTGTCTCAGGGCTCTCCTCACCCTCTGCTTCCTCCTCCTCTCTGTCCATAGAGCTTTCTGCAACAGCACTAGCTGCTTCAGCCGGCTCCAGGTCTAGATCCTGGACCTCGTCTATGGCCTCTGTCTGCTCTAAGAGCTCAGCTTGGGGGCTGTCCAGCTCTGGCTCTTCCCCACTCCACTGCTGCTCATCAAGAGCCGCTTCGGACTCTGCTGCATCTGCACTCTCCTCCTCTTCCTCTTCCACCTCCTCCTCATATTCAGCTGTAAGAGCCTCCATGGCCTCTTCTTCTCAAAAACAGGGTGAGAGGGGGAAACATTAAGACTACAGGCAACACAGACTTGGGCTATGTGAGAACACAACTCATGATGGGACACTTTCAGCTCTGGAAAAAGATGACCTAAAGTGTATGTCTGTTCACACATATAGGTACATTACATACACAGTACAGAGTGTTGTATGTACTTGTTTTTTCATTCTTTTGTCCCTACTTTGGGTGCTTAGTGTACCCAGTATTTAAAAAAAATATAGGATAAATTAGTTAAAGGCATGCATGACATCTCTATCTATGTTCTTATCAGTATTTACTCTATACGCAAAGAAATAACAATTTCCACTTTTCTTTTTGCCTTGCACACACCATATCTGCAACCCAGACTGACCTACCATTATTGGTGACAAATATAAAGGCACTAGCAATACTTCAAGGCCTAATAGTACACTACTGTGGAAGCACTTCTGCTCAGATCATTTCTGAAGTCCACAGCTCTTAGGAAAAGGAGGCCATGAAGAGCTGCAGTCCAGCTCAGTAAAAAGCACAGTGCCTCACATTCTTGACATTGCATGGACTGGATTTTTTAACTGTGTAACAGTCAGTGTGGAGGTGTGCAGCTTTGCTTTTCAGCAGCTTTTGCAGTATGTTCATATTGAATACTTGCGTAGGTTACACATAATGTTCAGTATTCAGCAGCTTTGAAGCCGAATTCTGCTGCATGTGACAATCCTGTTGGAAAACACAATGTTTCCACTAGAGTCTTTGTCAGCAGTGATGACGAGGGTTGGGGAGGCTGTCATTCAGTTTGTAATATTATTATTTGTACAACTTCAATAGTTTCAGTCAGTGACATTCTAATAAAATCTCTTCTTTGCTGGCTTTGTTTAGTGAATTAATATTTACATCTGAAAGACATAGACGGATAGATACAGCCATTTAGAGACTGATCAACACTAAGCAACTCTAGGGCTCACTAATTTATTGTTATTGTTTGTGCTAGTCTATCTTAGACATGCCGCTTTGGAAAGAAGCTAAAAGAGTTTAACTCTATTAAAGTATGCTTTTGAAGAAGGTAGAGGTAAAATAATATTCTTGCCAAAAGATTTATTTTGATGGAAAAAAGGACATTTTATTGATTTGTATAGCCAAACGGAGGTTCTAGGTTCACTCTCCATATTTGAGCAAACAAGTTTTCAAAGAACTTGCCTGTACCTTATGTGTAAGGCAGTAACAGTGGAAGGTTGTATGTGTTTGTGTGGGTGTGGAGCTGAAAGGCTTCCATGTTGCCACAGTTAGAATGTGTGAGAAGTTCAGGATGAGTGTAGGGAGTCTGACATGGTTAGAGGTTATCTTGAGAAATGAACCTAAACACAACCAATGATTGTTATCGACAAATTTGTGCATGAAAGTCATTGATCATGCACAAATTTCTCAATAGACATCATCACGGCATCTCTGAGACAGTCATGAAAGCAATTCAGACCTTCACTAATGACTGAAAAGAAGGTCTTGGTGGCCACAGGATCGTACTAATTGGAACTGTTTTGCGTCATGTACATTGAGTGAATCACAATTGAAATATTGCCCTGCTTTGGAGACCTCACTGCTGTGTGTTGGATTTAATGGAATGGCAACCACAGGTAGCAATGGCTTTGGGTGAAATAATTAAAATGAAAAGAAATATGACTGTCAAACAAATGTGGTATTGCTCAGATTCTGAGCGAACAAACATCACAAAGACACACAAACACACACAAAGACGGACGAAGAGACGAACTGACGGACGAAGAGACGGACGGACGGAAGGAGGGAGGGATGAAGGGAGGGGATCAAATCACAGAAGGAGAGTGGTGTTAAAAAGAGAAAGGAGAGAAAAGAGTGAAAGCGGGAGAGAAAGAGAGAGAGGGAGGAATGGCAGGGGGAATGGCAAAGAGGAACCATGCGTGGTTCACCTTCAATCTGTCTAAAGGCCACGGCCTGCCCTGTGGGGCGAGAGCCCGAGTGCGTCCACTCTGGGCTGAACAATGGGTGCTCATAGTACTCCTCGTCGGAGTGGTAGGGGTCGTCCTCGGGCACGGAAACTGAGATGGAGGGGGCGAGGAACTTGCACCTCTCCCGAGAATTTTGGAAGCGGCGGAGAGGCCCCGCCTCCTCCACATCCCCTACATCTACAAACAAGACAGACACAAGGAGAAGAACTGCAGGGAAATCTGGACACACAGACTGAAAGAGAGAGTGAAGAGGAGGGGGAAAGGTAAAAGAGGGAGAAAAAATAAAAGAGGATGGAGGACAAATCAAAGAATGCCCATCTGAAAAATGATTTAACATACTAACATATCTTTAAAACCAAGCCAATTGAACAAGGGTTTTGCAACTTTGGCAAAAAGTACAAACAGAGCAAGCAGGTACATAGAAGCAAAGTGTCTTAACTTACAAATGTATCATCATGTTGGGACCATTTCAACGATATATAAATATATAATCTTTTTTTTGGCTTTGATCCTAATGAAATGATACCTAATTGACAGGAGCTCATACAAAAATAATTACTTAAACTAAGGCCAGCTGTGGTCAAATGAATTTTTAGGAAATTATTACAATATTTTTTAATTGATAAATTCAAAATAAATTTTTAGGATGGGCATTTTTTGCATTGAAAAGAGAGATAAAGCTTAAGGGAAAAGAAAGACAACAAATTCAAAATATGCAACAAAAACAGAGAGAGTCACCAGAGAGGGGAAAGCAAGAAGAGGACAAGCTTGGTTGAGAGCATGAGAGACCTGACACACAGGACAACAACAAGGAGACAGTGATGAGCAACTCAAAGATGACAAAGCTCTGGGGGCCTGACGTACTCTGAGACAAAGCGAATTAGTATTTTGCATCGTTTGAGAAAGATATCAATACACACTGCTTCACGTAGGAATGGTTACACCAAAAAAAAGAAAGACATACACCACAAAAAGTAATTTAGCACTCACAAAACAGTTATATTAGCTTGATTGTACAGCAGCATTTGAAGCACTTATACAATCAGTAATGTGTTTGTTTTGCCATTGTTGCTACAGGTATAAACCTTTATACCACCTCTTCAATCATCCAATCATTTTAGAACCGAAGGTCACACTTACACCATTGCAAAGACCATGAGATGACTTGGGCTTTTCAGTGCTTATTTTATATCATGACTACGAACAAAACAACAGCCTGAACAACTAAACCTCATCACGACTACCCGCTTCAGAACAAAAAACCTGTAACGAAATCAGCTGTTTACTGTCTCTCTTTTACACTACAAGCAATACAATGTTGACAGACCTGAATCTGCATTTGGTACAGGGCTAGCCCATCTACAGACTCTCCTTTTCACATTTTAGACACTTCAGACTGAGCAAACATTAAAACGAAGCCCATCACAGGGCAGTCTCTGCTGTTTTACCATAACCTGCAGGCAGCTGCACCAAAACCACTGCAGCACTTAAACTCAATTTTGGAATTCACACATAAAGAGACACACTGAATCACAGGGCTAACAGAGTCTGTTATAAATTTAGGGTTTAAAAAAATTCTAAATAACATTTTTTCACTTATTTATTAGCATCATTCATTCTAATCGTGTAATATTAAAAGGCTGGCCAACAGTCATTTATTAGTTTTATGTCAGTTTGGCTAGTTTAAGCCTGAATATTTGGCTAAGCTAACTAGCACATGTAAGCTAGTCTAACTAGCATACCAAGGTTATTAAGATCATTGACCAATATAATAGAGCCTGTTGGCAGTGGCTTTATTATATAACATCTTCCTTTTGTCACTGCGCTTCAGTTTTAGCTGGAGTTTAGCTCAACAGTTTGTCCTCAAGTAGTGTTTATAACTTCTCATCTGTAGCCACAGCTGTAAAAACAAAAAAAAGACTGACGGAGAACAGTGACAGGAAAACAACACGATGATCAGGCATGCAAAACTAAAGACAAGCTTGAATAAAAAAGACAAACAACAAGAAGTTGGAGGGTTACCTATATTGGCTGTCATATTAGTGTGTGGGAAGACAGCAATGTGTGAAGGTTAGAAAGGGAAATGGAAGAAGAGGATGATAAGAGTGCACATGTTGTAACCAGATGGTCATGCAAATGGGTGCTTCTTTCTTTTAGAGATAAATGGCGATGATTATGAAGATACAAATTATTTCTGTTTCAGGTGTACGATGTTGATGAGGAGTAGGAAACAGGATTTTAGGAGAAATGAATGTCTGAAAAAATGGAGAACATGTTCCTGCTTTTTGCAACTCTGGTGCGTACAGGTTTCTTGAATGGGTACCAATGTGTAGTTTGTCCCCCCTGTGAGTTGGGGCATGTCCTGAGAAGGAGAATTTCGTAGAGTACACCCAGAGCCAACCCACATCAGTACCCTCATGTGGTGGCAATTCACAAAACTCCAAAAGCTGCAGTCATGGAAAAAGTAAGGAAACCAGACTCCTCTCCATCAGAGTCATAGTCTCGTAAACACACTTGTATGCTTGGCCTACCTTGTTCCAGAGGACCAAAGTGCTCTGCAGCAGGTGAGGGTGGAGGAGAGGGGGGCAAATTTGTGGTGTCTTCAACTACAAAATGAGATAGAGGAACATAGAGAAACATGAGAGTCATACAATTCAAGAAATCAGGCCACTCCTTTATTTAAAATTAAAGTTAAATAGGTGAGGGTTGGACCTTCCCTAATAAAGATGGTCATTTCGGAAAATTTAGCTGAAGAGGAATAAGGACCACTTAGCCTCTGCAACCATGTTATGCAAGCCATCAAAAATAAGTGACTTGAAATCTCCCCCAAAAACGATATAAAAAAAGCTATTTTATTGCACTTCTAAAGCTTTGTCTAACTTATGATGGTCAGAAAGTAGGTGAATAAAGTACCAAAATATATGCAGCAAATCCCAGACACACTGTTATTTTTCCTTTCCTGTCAAAACACTGTTATATTACCCACAATGCAATCAGGCAACTGAGAGTTTCCAATTACGCCATTAACAGCTATAGAGCTACAGAGCTCACTCTTTTTTATAGCATAGACCCAGATACTTTTCATTTTCAAGCAACAGTCTTTAGATCTCTAAAGTCACTTGAGGCAGTTTTTTAGATTTCAGGCAGCTCCCTCTAGAGTCACTAAAGGTTTTATACTCCTCTGTAAGACTTTGGTACCAAAAATCCATAAAATTACCCTTTAATCTAGTTTTTCATTTTTATTTTCAAGACACTATTTTATCCTTCCTTATTCACACTTATTTTATTTATAGAAAGACTAAATTTTAAAAAATGAACTTTTAAAACAACATATGTGGTTCATGCATGGGATACTTTGTCTTATCATGTAGTTCGACTTGCGTCTTGACTTAATATTATCATGCTTTTTTGAATATTTAAAAAGCAGAATGAGAAAGCAGATGGAATGGATGTCTAGGATTCACACTACCTGATGTCAAGCTAGGATAGGCTCCTGTTTTCTGTGACCACAGGATGGAGGAAAGGATGATTTTCACTGCAGAGCTTGTACAATAATGTGTGTTTATAGGTTTGTGTGTTTGGCTTACCTGATGGCAGCCTTTGAGTCTCCTGTTCTCCCTTCAGTACAGCCACTGCCTCTGCCGTCACTTCTTGCACAATGCGTGCTGACACTTGCTCTGCACGTGGGCGTACACACACACACACACACACACACACACACACACAGAAACCAACTTCAAGATTATTTTTAAAAAAATGTGAGAGGTGCCTGGTTGTACTGGGCAGCTTCAAGCTTTCAATCTCTTAACTAACTCGGTGAGAATATGAAGCAATGTTGAAGGAAAGTACATAGCCAAGTCAATGCTGATTGGAGATTTCCATGAAGTCTTACCTTAGACTTGTTTCATATGAGTACATTTTTGATTCATGTTATCAAAACCAGAGATGAAAAAAACAGTGTGGGGGAACTGAAAATTATTCTCTAACAGCAGGGATGTTAGGGCTCCTGAGTGTCGCCATGGAAACTCATCAGCCCTAAACAAGTGCATAAAATTAAACCTGGACCAGAAAGGAATAAAGAATAAGACAGAGGATAATGGAGGATAATATCACAAGGACCTGCCATCTTAAATGCTGAGAATGCTTGATTTAGAAATGGCCGATACTGAACTGACGTACAAAGTACACAGTAAGCATGTCAAAAGACACATCCATGTGGTTTGCCTTAGCAGTTGCAGTATATCAAAAACTGTTTGTTGCAATTCCAGTTATTTGATCATCTGATTTTTATCACAATAAATAAAAAGCAAGAAATGTTTTCCTTTTGTTTAGCTACTTCCAGGCATAATTTATACACTTAAAATATAATTTAAACTATCCATTCCACCAAATCCATTGATTCCCATGTGAAGTGAAGTATGCAATCAAAATGATCAGTGTATTTTGTGTGCGTGGCTGGGTTTGGCATGTTTTCCTATTTAGTGTGAGATAAAGTGGGCTGGTGGATATTTTCAGCTGTTTAAATAACCGCAGTCATCTGTGAACAGCAAGACTGCAGATGCCTATTACTATGCTGCTGCTTTCACTTTTATCCATCCAAGGCGAAGGATCAAACCTTTTTTGAAGGTGACACTGAAATGCCATGTCAGCTTGTAGATAGCAAACATTCCTAAAACTCAATGTTGAATCAAATCTTTTGCAATAAAATTGAAGTAATATGAGATTTACACTCTCCATGGCAACGCTAGTGTCAACATTTAAAAAGAAGCTGCCAAAACTGTTTGGCTGTCTGACACTGGTGGGTAGCAGGTGCTAAATGAGGACAGTACTGTAGGAGAGAGCTCAAGCTGGTAACAATCAAGAGCAGACATTTGGTAAATTTGAAGTCCTCTCTACTAAAAAAATGTGTTTTTCTTATTTTCGTTTGCCCTGAAATGTCAGACCTTGACTTTATTGACTTGTTTCTGTGAAAAGTTTGTCACTAGAGAGATGGTGGTGGTGGTTGGGGATGTAGGGGACATCTGTGCACTTAAAAAAATTGAGATCAAAACAAGCATCAGTCAAACTAGATTTGTTGGATCACATATTCAAAGGCCACATGCAGGCAAATAAACCTGAAATCTCTGGTGCCATGTGAACTTGTCATTTCAAAGAGTGCAGGTTTGCATTAGTGCACTTAAAAGTTCTGACAGTAGACAAGGTAAAGTGTGCAGTTTTTGGAGCTTCCTTCCACAATCTGGAAGAAATCCCTGTGTCGATAATCACTGTAACATTGTACAAGATATTATTTATTGAAAAACTGGGTCGCATTGTTTTACATCTGATAACGTTTGTCACCAGTTTTGTGGCACAACAGACTCCTAATCCAAGTTTGGGTCTCACTGGAGCTCGAACATGTAAGGTTGACTTTATCCATGTTCCCTGTACTTTTCCTTACCTTAGTCATCTTGATGAAAACTGCTATTTTCCCGTCAACTTAGCACAAGCAGTGGTGTTGTGTGGGACATGAGGCCTGTGATTCATAGTTTTGAAATTTCTCAATGAGGGAGGAAGTAGATGTGCTAAATAGCTATTTCTAGACTTTGTTTTTTTATTACTATTTATTCAGGAAACACATGTTAAACCAAATAATAGCCCTAGCAGAATATTTGTGCCTACTTTGAAGCGTGTCTGAAGGGGGACTTTAAATAGATCTGTGACAATGGCATGTTTTCATGCAAATACAGGGCTTTTTCATCAATATAACACCAGACTGGGGGCCAAAAAACATTCTAAATTGGTCAGAGAGTCTCTACATTTAAGCTTACATCTGTCTGCCTGTCTATTGTATGAACTGGTTAAAATATTACCTGTCATGTGGGGGTCTAGAGATTTCCAATCAAACCCGTCTCTATTTGTTAACAGTGGTTTTGTTGAATTGGGTAGCACTGTGATGCTTTTACTGCTGCTGTTTCAGGACCTTTCTCTATCCAACATCGCCCACACACATTAACACAAACAAGCTGGCAGCCATACACACATGCAATTACACACATACACACTTCTTTCGGGAACACTTAACACAACCCACTCACCAACCCAAGCAGCCATTTCCCATTTTCAATAGCAAAGTGTAATAAACGCGTCCACCTTTTCACTGACTACAGCTGAAACCCTTTCTTTCAGTACTGGAAAATAGATGCCAATGCCAAAGGTAATTAATGTTGGGACTTCAAACTGCCTAAAAAAAGCAACTTTAAGTTTAAATTTGGGGTTTAAATAATCTGTGTGCATGTGTGTAAATTAATTTACTTAGTGTGAAGTTACTTTTAAAATGAGTGCCTGAAGACTTTACAAACACATCCATGGGTATAACACATGGTTCTGGGATGTGTTTCAAGTTCTGTCGTGGTTCTTACAGGGTCCTGAACCATGCAAATTACTTGCTTGTTTTAAACAAATGTATTTCACAAAAATCACAACATAGTAGAGGTGTTGTCACAAGAAGTAAACATACACTTAGGCTCTTACAAAACTGGTATGTAACAGTGTGAGAAAAGCTAAAGAATGAAGTTAAAATAGATCACATGACATTGCTGAGTAATGGCAGGTGAGAAGGTCTCTGAATCATGGACGGTGAACAAGGAAACGTTCTGCTTTCCAGTGACTGAACACTCAATTCGAGGACTTATGTGGTTCTTGGTGCTTGAGAGTGAATGGGAGGAACAGGAGACATAGACTGAAGCCATTTTAGTAGCATTTAACTGTATGCTCACCAGCTCTCTGTCTGAGTATGGTTTTGATTTTTTTTTTTACTTTTTGAGAC
>JAPZDY010000005.1:14740167-14753373 GCA_029783645.1 Ctenochaetus hawaiiensis
GATTTTAAGACTCAAAAGATTTTGGATTGAGAGAAAAAATCCCCCTTGGCAAATTTAAACTTATCTGGATTTATCGTATCCTTAAAAAAAGCTCTTTCTTTTCTCCAAGATTTCTTAAAGTTACAGTGCCTCGACTGGATTTGAAGCATTTCTGAAACATGTCTGTCTCTGAGCTCTGTCGGCAGTTCCTTGAACCTCATGGCTTGGTTCTTTGCCACGATATGCACTTTTAATCGAGACCTCATAAAGGCAAATCATGCTGTGTGTGTGTGTGTGTGTGTGTGTGTGTAGAGGGATATCAATGATGATCAAGAGAAGCACCTCAATTAAATTTTAAGACTCAGAGCAAAGGGTCTGAATACTTACATCAATGGGAAATTTCTTGTTTTTCCAATACAATTACACACATTCTAGTCCTGTTTTTTGCTGTGTCATTATGGGGTACTGAGGGTCGAATGATGAGGGAAAAACTAACAGCCCCACAGTTATTTTAGAGATGCTTCAAGCTTTTGTTGGGGAGGATTAAAGACAAAATTCCCTCTCCTTCAGACACACACTTAAAGAGACATTCAAATGCAACATTAATCAATGCTGACCACAGCCCCGACACTGAGGACTTCTGGTTCAATAAGACATCATAGTTTTTCAGCCTTCCAAAAAAAATCCACAGAAATGCACATTCACAAAGCAACAGCACTGTGAAAATACAACCCTGTCACATCCACAAAGCCAGCCAGCAATGATGACAACTGTCTGGTCTGGCTGTCTCAGCATTTCTCTGAAAGAGTGATGTCAAATGACACAGCAGCATGCCGTTTGTTGGCTTTGACAGGAGAATAAACCGCATGCACAAATATCTGTGTTTGGATACAAAAAGGTTGCATCTTATGTGTGAATCTACATCATGATAAAAAAAATATATGCAAACATGCACACAGACACACTGTCCCAATGAACTAAAAGCGTGTATTACCTGAATGACAGGCAGGCTGAAGCTGTGGACGCTCCCTCTCTGAGCAGAGACTACGACTGGAAGCCCCGAGTCAACACAACACACAGCCAGACACACACACACACTCACTCACACACAAACTCACAGACACAGAGCAGGACTGAGAGGGCATGGAGAGAGCAGGAGTGCCGTTCGGTTTGATACCAGCCAGCACCTCGTATGTGTAAAGCAAGGGGTTGCCACGGCAACAGACTGGCGGGCCACTGATTTGGGTCCCAATGTAATTCAGATGCCAGCAGCATCAGCAGCATGACGTCGTTTCAGTCTCTGTCTGTAGCCTCCAGTATGAAGGGTGTGACAGCTGTGCTGCGGCTGAACGCCGAAACGTATATTTTCCTGACACATGACATAAATCAAATACCTTCCTTTTCAATCAACATGGAAACAGGTTCCAATCCAGTTTGCACACCTTATTATGAATCATTCAGAGCATTTCAGTCACAAATAAATTAGTATGGAAGCCAGTTTGTTTACAGCTGGAACCAAACCGTATAGGTTTTTTGGACCTGATGTCTGAAAAGTGACAACATGGTTCCCCCAGTTAATGAATTTTGTCAAACACTATGATTCCACCTTTGAAACTAGTGGAAATTGTGGAAATTGTGATGTGATTTGATCTGTCTAACATTTTACAGAGGGCGACTCAGTTTCTTCACTTTCATAAATAATTTCTCATCTTTATCCTCTAACTAAATAAACTATATTTTTGAATGACGTTAGGATGGATCTGATATTATACTTATATAAGATATATGTTGTATAGCATTATAAGCAACGGTGGCACAATGATCTTAGTAACTCAGCGGTGTGCATGTAATAAAAAGGACAATGTATCTTATTTTTTTTCGGCAACGAACATTTTTCTTAATCTACCCATTGTAAGATTAACCAAATTATAAAAGTTCAAAGCTAAAACAATACAGTATCTTTTTAATGCATAAAAATAGTTCTGCATGTGTGATGAAACATATGTCTTTTTAAGTCCTTTAACACATTATTATGTAATACTAGTGAAAGCTGAAATGTTGTGCATATAAAGTTAATGTCTTTTCCTTTCAAGTCATGGGCCTCCATTTTATCCAGTGAATCTAAGAGATTGAGACATCCTCAGACTTAGGATTTTCCCCTCTTTTTTAATGTCCACACTTCACACCAGAGCCTCATTTGGTCAAATCTCTTTGCCAGTGCATTCGAATACACTGATTAAGGCTGATAAGAGAGAAGGACTTTAACAAGGGAAGTTACATGTGTCAGCTTCAGTGCAGTATGCCTAATATAACACACAGGCTCCTCAATTTCTGCAAGCAAGCCATTCTGAGGAATAAGCTCAAAAACGTTTTCCTTCCTTTCTATTTCTATTAACTCACTCTGTCTTTCTTTCCGTCTCTCTCTCTCTTGACCACTTGCAACACGGCTGACTGGCTTTTCGAACTTTCTGCTCACAGGAAAGTCAAGAGGGCAATTTCGTGCTTCAGTAGCTTCCTGTTGTGTCTGGAGAGCTTTTCACAGGGAGAGAAGGCTCGCCGAGTGCCAGCATCAGCCCTTCTGTCACCCATTCTGCCCCACTTACCCCCGCCACTGCCCTGCTCTGGAGCAAGGCTAATGTATGCTGACAAGGTGCCGGGCAGACAAACACAGCTTTGGTTACACAGCTGCTGAGGGTATGTCATTTTCATGCAGATGATTGGAAGACATGTATTGATATGCTGATATGCTGATTATAATCATCAATACAGATTACTGTCTGAAAAAAGCAAGAGGAGAGTTTTTCTTCACGTGAAAGGCAACTTTCATTTGGAAGTCATGCATTTTATTAAATTTACACTGAAGTGCATCGCTATTAGCTTTTCTTTCCAAATTACACTAGCTCCTGTCTATTTCTAGTACTAATGGAGATATTTGTTGATAATCTGATTTAGAGAAATCCTCTCACTTGATCTTATTATAACTCATTTCTTATTGATGACAAATTTGCTGCAGGCTGGTAATTTTTTTTTCAGAACCTGCAGACAAGCTCTTGAGAGAAATAATGGTGAAAGTATTTATATCAGATCTAAGTTATTTAAATTTGCTGATAAAGGCTGTGAGTTTGGGATGAAAGCAGAATTTAAATGCTGGGCTCAAACTTTGATTTGTGCGCTTTCCTCTGTCAGAGAAAAAGTACTGTTTTCTGGTTGATATCAGTTTTAAGCCATTACTTTGAAGTTGGAAGGGGGCTGTTTACAGCTCTCATGTCTTTGATACATGCTAATAGTGACCCAGAGGAACACATGAGCCCTTGGCAGTTTCTAATTATGTTGATCTGCTTGCTGAAAGGTAGCCTCCTATTTTTTGTTATTTGAAAGCAAAGCATTGAAGCAATGTGACACTGGACATAAAAAGCATGAGTCATGTTTAAGAAGGGGGTGGTCTGGATTGTCAGAAACTGTCTGGATCGGTATGTGTTAAAGAGAAAATCACCAGGTTTTATTTGCTGAAGAGCAGTTAGTCTTATCCTATGGGAATTCCCCTGAAGTTTGAAAATATGCGAAGAGGTCAAAAATGATGTGTCTTTTGATGCCACTAGGAGGAGCAATCAAAAACTAGCACTTGAATGGAGCCCTGCACGCTAATGTGCGAGCAGCAGCTGAGCAATAACTTTTGTGCAAAGTTTTCAAAGTTTTTTTGCTTTATCATCATCAGTGCCTGAATTGCATGGGTTTTTGTGACCATCGGTACATGAGTGTACAAATCTGACTCATTTGTGCACGCCACAGGAGAGCAGTATTTGTTATATAAAACATAAAAAAGTTGTGAATTTATAAAAACTGAATAATATTGCAGATGAAAGGAATCAGATGAGTAGTTGCAATTTGTTTTGTTACTGTTCTGTGTCATAATAGCTCACTCAGAAGAAATAACTGTTGACATTTACAGGAGTGTTTTTCCACCCACACTTTATGTTTACAGAAAAAACCTTTGTGGTCACATCAGGCCAATAGAAAAAAAAAACATACAAACCCAGCAGAAAGGTAAATGCACAAAAGCACTGGTCAAGGATTTTTTTTTTCAAAGGAAGTGCAAAGAGAGTGGCATTTCAGTCAGACATTTTAAGTGTTGCAGTTTGTTCACACATAATCGGTTATTATCTGCAATCCAAAAAACAAAAATGAACAAACTAAAAAACCATCAAAGGTTCACCCTGTTAGATGTAGGAGATCTGTTGGCTAACTATAGCCAAGTGTACAGGTACTGTTTAGTTTTTTTTACCATAGAATTAGCCCCTATATCTAGAAAGGAAGTACATCCTTCTTTAAAGTCCACCATGATGCATCAACATGTTCTACAGTAGCCCAGAAGGGACAAACCAAAAACGGCAACTGTAGGTTCTCCCATACTCTGGGAAAGGGAGAGTAAGTTTTTCAGATGGTAACAATCTGCAAACTCATCACTAGTTGTCACTGAATCATACACATTTGATAAAACCGTAACTTTATACAACGTTATCACTGAAAAGTAATGATTTGTTTCATAGTTTTAATGCAAATTAACCTAAATTCTGTGTCTCAAATCAATCATGTGTAATCATGTAATTACAGTGCAGTAATCTGACTCTCCTTTTTGTATAAAAAATTCTAAGGCTGTACTGAATATTTTGAGGCTTTAAGACTTTGTTCTTGTACCTGTACCTCATTATCAGCTGCAAATTATTATTGAAAATTTGATCAAAACTGAACGATACTAAGTGATGAAAAATGGTCAAATGGCAACAAGCAGCAACACTCAAAAACACTGTTATTAGCCTTCAAAACTGGTGTCAGTTAAGCCCTAATAATGGGGAGATAGGAGGTTAATTGGGCTCTTATCATCCCATGTTAAAGAGCCTCGTCTGTTGCGAGCTACAGGCGAAGGCGAACAAAAGCCCTGGCAAAGTAAATTGTAGGGGAGCAGTTTCCATGGCTACAGCATTGGTACATTATTGTTCTCGTCTCCAGGGGGTAAGTGAGGGTGGGGTGGGGTGGGGTGGGCGTGAGGGGCAGAGAGACCGATTTTGTGTGTTAATTATAGCGCCGTTAATAACAGTATGTGGTTCTAGTGAGGATTCAGAGTGCCGCAAGCCCACGCACAAGGAGAGACAGGACACACACACACATGATAACACACAAACGATGTCAGAAATCATGGACAAAGCTTGCACGTACACAAACACGACAACAACACACGCACAAAAACATACACAAACTAACACACATGAGCCCATACCACACACACTTGTGTGCAAATAATGCAGACACACTGTGGTACAGACTTTCCTTTGCAATATGAGACTGTGGGCATTGCTTTGAAAGGGAATAAGACAAGCTAATGTGATTTGCCATGACCAACATTTCAGCACACATTTCCACACACCTCACTTTGCCTTCACTTCTATATTTACATTCTTTTTAACCTGAAAGCAAGCATCATTGATATTTTCCTCCATTCTCCATGATCTGAACTATCCACTGGCTCTCCTGATTTGAATGTTTACCTGATTTGATCCACAGACTTTACTGTACATTCATGTGTCTGCGTTTACATAAGTGGGGCGGAGAAACATCACGCTTGCACTTTTTGCTGATGCAGTCAAAAATGCACCACCAAGCTCCTCCAGAGATGAATATTTAAAGCAGGGTGCATTTCTCTTGTATATCATGGGCCAGATTCATATGCATAAAAGTGTTTTTTTTTTCCATTCATGTTTTACTGTTATTTGAATACATTTTGGATAGATTTGTTGAGATCTATTTCAAGAAATATTAAAAAAAATATAATAGGTCCAGAATGATATCATTACAAACATGCATTATAATATATAAAAAAATCAAATGTGGACTTTCTTGGAGTGCCATGGTTGTCTATGCTTTTTAAGGTAGTACTCTGTATAACTTAATATTAAAAAATATATATTTTTAAGCCAATATCATGACATGAAAATGGAGCTTCCTCTGTTTTTTCTCTTCTTTTCTGGCTAAAATGGACTTCCATGGGATTCCTATACAACTAACAGTACAACCTTCAAGCCAAACACAATCTGCCCCTTACTTTACCCTACACTACTCTGTAAAGACTTCAATCGAATGTACTCACTTCACATCTGCGCATTTAAGCCATCCATAAATGCAAGTATAATCAAGGTGAGCCTCTGATGACAGAACAGAAAAACCTGAATATTAAAAACATGTCCTACCTGCAGTAACAGCATGAGCTCCGGTTAGCTCCCCATTGAAACCATTCTCCCTGGTGGAGTAGGAGGCTGCGGCCATGTGGGTGGCACCAGGCTGGCAGGTCCTGTAGGCAGAGGAGGAGTAGCCATTTGCCCCATGGGTGCCAGCGGGCTCCTGCCCCCCTGATGGGTCCCACTGGGGGGCACCGTCTTCTGGCTGTTGACTGTCTGCCATGCTGGTGCTGGCTAGCAGCAGGGGGAGGGTAGGCAAAGGACGGGGTCTCTAATTCTGGCTGAGAGAAAAAGATGGAGGATGGAGGAGAGAAGACGAAGAATAGGTCAAAAACTCAGTGTTCTGAAGTGCAATGTTTGCAGTGTTTTACAATGGAGCATGAACAGTGTGCAGGCCAGAGGAGGCTCCAGGACACGCTGCATCAGTCGCATTCACAAATCTGTTTTTGTCTGTCGTAATCCCTGCTGCTGCTGCTTCACTCAGCTTCACTGTCAACATTTCTGAAAGTCCATCTGTGCGTGTGTGAGTTTGTGTTGAGGTGTTTGTGTGAAATACTGTCCTTGGATGTTTGCAGGCAGGTGACAGCCACTGGATTAAATGCTATTGATTTGTGTTAGTGCAATGACTCATACAGCCAGTGGCCCAGGTGGAAATCATAAATGGCTGAAAAATGAACAGAGCAAACCTGGGATTTGTGTGACTCTCGCAAGGTTGTTGGGATGTAAGGTGGGATCTGATCAATCTGATGAGATTTAGTCCAAGGTTAGACCAACAGTTTGATTCAGGTAGCTGTGTGTCCATTTTTCATGGATAATCCCACAGCAAATATTCTATAAACAAACTTGCCGGGTAAAAGGGATTTTGACTTGTACAACAGGGATTTTCAAGCTGACCAGAGCCACTGTAGGTCTCACACTTACACCCATATAAAACTCCACGCTGAGTGTAGATGATTCAGAATAGTGTGGACAGGAGATCGAGCAAAGGCAAAAAGGGGGGAAATATTGATCATCCCACAAAATGGCCTGAGGCAGAGACAGGCTGTAAGATTAAATGATCTCTTGGACATTATTGGGCAGAAGGTGGGGTAGGGAGATGAATGAGTTTGATGTGAAGATCAATACACAGGGATGTACATGTGAAATCCTTGACTTAGGCTCTGCTTTTCTTCTGTGGATTATTTGATTAGTCGTCTTTTGACCATTTTGATTTTTTTTTTTTTATTCGATGTACGTTGTTTCAGGATGTAGATATTGACACTGGCATTATTTGAAGAAGTTTCAGTCTAAAAAAGTAGCACAAGTATATCGGCCTTCAAACACTTAAATTAATGTGGCTTTGGTGAAAAAGAAGACAAATATACAAGAGAAGGCTTTAAAAAGGAGTTCATGTTTTTTGCAGGAGGTTCGTGGCTGCTGGTACTTGAAGCCTTTGCTGAGCAGCCTGTGTAGTTGTGCATAAGGGGATGTGTGAAGGAGCAATTTGTCATTTAGCTCTGCAGTCCGCAGAGACTCAGAGACTGAAGGGAAGTCTACTGGAGAAAACAGGAGTCAATAACTGCAGCCTGGGAGCAACATACTGCTACAGTGAGCACTAGTCACTGCATTCACAATACATTCAACACTACTGCTCCCTGCCTGTAAACCGAGACGGCTGTGAACCGAGCAGAACTGAATAGAAATAGAGTAAAGTAAAAAAAGACAAGAATAGAATAGTGATTTCAAACCAGAGTGAGGGAAAATATATATCATATTTGTTTTGAGAGGGAAAATGGACACAAATAGCATCCCGAATTAGCAAGAGACTGAGCCTCAGTATATTTACACCATTATAAAAATAGTGTTCAAATAAGTTATTTACGAACATCTTAGGATTATTAACAGCACACGCCTGCTAATAACCAGTTTATTAAAATCAGCTATGGCACCTCAACAACAATTTCCACATTTATAGACACAGCAGTGAGTGTGCAAAAAGAACCAAGTGTGTTTTTATGTGAGAATTCAACTAATCAAAATCTGCTAATAGAAATCCAGATTTAAGGGTGCCAGTAACATTTCTGCTATTGATGTTTTATGTCTAAATATTGCAACAATGTTCACTTTTATATGATGACTCATGTTAATTGACCAGTTTAAAATATATACAACACATTTGGAACATGTTGGATGATGTCAATGAGCCCAACTAACAGATTTGTGGAGATACGTGATATAAAAAGCTTGACAACTAGCAGAATAAAGTGCCATAAAGCTATAATGCAGAGGAACAGGACAGCATTGAACAGACAGAAAGAAGAAAGTAGAACTGAGTGGAGTATGTGATGACTTTAAGCCCCTGCAGCCTAAATGGATCAGAGTCAGAAGTCAATAGAGCTTTGCATGATTCAGCTGTGATCATCAGTATAAATAAAGCCTCCACAGAGACTCCATGGCTTACAAAACACACAGTCTTCTTATGAAACACACACCTCTGTCTGTGTCCAAGAACCACAGCTGTATATTTTGCCCTGCCCCTTAAACATCACTATCCATTCTGTTGCCTGTTCCACCATTGTGACCTGCTCCCCCTCCACTGAAGAGCTCTCTCAATATGGAAAGAGTCATAAAATACAGATATGAGGCTGCTGTCCTGATGCTACGTCTCAGTGCTCTCTGTCTGATGATGAAGGTCACTTTGAGCTCGGCGGCTGATTTCCAGACCTGAGCAGATCATCCTGACTGGAGGCCAAGCTCAGGGTGTGTGCGGTGTTTCAAGAGGAGGGGAGGAAGTGTGGCCTTGCTTCCTGAAGGCCTGTTGAGCTGCTGATGACAGCACCTTATGTCCATAGGTCTGTATATGCATTAACAACAGTGTGCTGGATGTGTATATGAAACAGCACCACCTACTGGGTTAAAGCCAGTAAGAAGACACATTGGGTCATTAATAAGCATCGTGAATACACAGCCTGCTGGGTTTAGAGATTAGAGTGGCATTAGGCAACATTATCATGTGAAACTATGCCTTTGTCATCAGCCTGAAACACAAAACCGGAGCTGCAATGCAGTGCCCTGTCTCATCCCTACTAATTAGCATGCCATGCATTTCCTCTATAGCCAAAAATGAAATACTGGTCGTAGTAAAGTTTAAAAATGAACAACAAGCAGACAACATCCAGGAGACAAACACCAACTAAGTGAGACGTGAAGGGTTATGGTTGAGCAGGACATAAAGAAACAAAGGAAGAGTCTGTTCAAGATCAGTTTAAAGCTGAAATGATGTAGACAAATGAAGAGCAGAAAATTGTATATCACCAGATAATAAAGTGTATTGTCCTCAAGGCACTGTGTCCACTGAGGAGTGTGACTATGAGATGCTGATATGTTAGAGTTAGACATCAGGCGTCTCAGTAAACAGCAGGTCTGTTGCACTTGGCAAAAAGCCTGTGGTACTTTGCCAGTGGGACAGTGGAAGCTGATATGCTCTCGTTCTGTGCCAACGAAGGATGGAGTTGAATAGTGAGCAGACGAGCAGAGCCGGACAATACTGGACATTTTGGACAGTACTGTGTAACTTTTTTAAGTACTACTAAGTATTACATTACTGGTACAAGTCAGCATTTTAATTTAAGTACCACATACACTGCTCTGCAAGTCCACAAGGATTTATTTATTTTCATTTTCATTTTCATTTCAAGCTTGCTTATAAAAGAGAAAAAAATCAACTCTCTCTGTGAATTAAGAGGGAAAAGACCTTTTTTGATTTTTGTGTACAGACACCTGACTTGCTGATTGAATGAACAGATTTAAAAATTTAATTGTACAGTTACTCAAACACAGATGTACATATACATGTCACTGAGAGGGTGGTGAAAAGATGACGTCTTACCGAACACAACTTTCTGAAGCATTCAGAGACAAAGTCTTCTGAAAAATAAAACTCAGTAATTGATGCTCTCCTCTTCTTCATCTATCTGGTTACAACACATGAATGGATTTTGTTCTGAATCCAGACTTAATAGTATGTTAGGAGTGTTTTTCAGTGTGTTATAACAACCAAAGTCTGTCATCATTATACATTTTCTGCTGCTCGTCTCATTTTCAAGTTGTAGCAAACCTCAAGTGAAAATGAATCAGGCTAACTTGATTCATTTTAATGGTGATAAATTTAGCAAACATCCAAACTGTAGTAGCTCTGGCCCAATGACAGATATAAACAGAATCATAAAGTTGCAGTTATTTATATTTTTACTTACTTACAAAGGGTGACAGCTAAACTTGATGAGATTCAATAAGGTTCTCAAAAGGATTTGGATCTAAGTGGATTTGATATTAAATTTGGATTGAATAACAAGCTTTGAGCTCAAACCGTGTCAGCAGCTTCAGGTTCTGGGTCTGGCTCATCTAAAACATGTGTGAAGACAACGACAACCTTATTGGAACAAACTAATAAAACACTGATAACATCTCTGTAGCATAACAAAGTGCTGCGTTTCGGGGGGGGGTTTGGGGTCTTATTAAAAACTGATTTGAGAAGAGAAGTCGAGTCAGCAATAAAACAAATCCTGGCTCAGTTTAATACAAGCGGTAGATCTCCTGCTGCAGCTTCACTTTGATCTGGTGTGAACATTAGCATACAGTCTTTGATACAAGCAAAGGAAGCAAATTTTGGGAAGATATTGCTGAATTAGTTCACAGACTCCTTGACATCCTCTGTTTGAGCCATTGTTATGCTACTTTCCTGAATTTGTAATTGACTCCTAATTTCAGCTCGTGGCCACATTGCCAATTTAGAACAACGTATAGTGAAGCATAAAAAATATAAGCTTGTGAGTCCTAATTTGCATGTAAACTGATGAAAGAAGAGGATAATCCCACCCCTCTTAAGATCAGGACAGACACTGTTAACTCAACAAGGTTTAAGAGCATCCTAAGTCACAAGGACGGATACCACACAAACCTTTTGACACCTTGAGATCTCTGCTGGCTCGCTGAGAAAAAAACATGCTGCCATCCATCTGCTTTTACTCACTTTTCTCCAATGCACAATTTAACACCTCTGAGAAATCAGATGGGCCTAATCCAGAGTCGCCTACTTGATGTGAATGTTAGTTATAATGCAAACAATCAGTACAAATAAGGAATCCAACTCATGATGTATAAATATTCTCAGTCTGTTATAATGCCTTTAAAATGTTTTTCCCACCATGCTATGCAGTGTTTTTCGACAGGGGCTAATGACAGTAGTTGCTAGGCAACATGTAGCTATGTATGAGTATGATAAGTGATTATTGGTTCAACTGAGTTTTACTGTGCACTTAAATAATTTATATTTGATTTGCATTGATAAACTGTGTTTGCTTTCACACTTTGCTTTGGCTGTTACAAGTCCAGGAAGTGTTGGGAGTGTACAGAGGGCTAAATATACATGTTCAGTGTCCCTGTTATTTTTTCCTACTGCACACTGAGAACTGATCATGTCCCAGAGATGTGCAAGTAATGACAAATTGAATTTGGTGACACATGGCGATGAAAATGACTAATCAAACATGTTGCATTTTTTTTAACTATAGTACAAGACTCTTTTTCCAGAAAACCACATCAGAAAACCTAAAAAGTTTTCTACAGCCCTGTCATGGTAATTTTTTCCCCCTAACTCCCTCTGGCTTTAAACACAGCTTTGAAACATTATTCAGAGAAAAAAGATTATATAGGCCTACCATAATAATTTATTTCATAACAAATGTGATGTCTTGAATTTATATGTTGAATTTTTGTTTGATGTGTATTCTTAAGAAAAGACATCTTGATAAATTTGTTTTTTTTAAAATTTTTTTTCAAGTTCAATTTATGCAAGCAAAAATTAAAGATTGTCATGATTGATTTCAGCTCCCACTTCAAATTTAACTTAACAGTGTATCACAGTATTTCATCAATGTCTAATAAGCTGCTTGAGGAAAGCAGTTCCGGGTTTGGTGAGGGCCCATTTAGACCAAATCTGGCAATGTGGCAAAAGCAAGTTTTCTTGGTTATTTTAGTGTGAATAGTCTGGTGATGAGGGATGCAGGGCAGCCCTGTACACAAAGAAAGTAGAAGTAGAGCCAAGTTTTGGAGAAAAAGCAACCCGACATCACATGGTGGTAGCCAATCAGCTGATTAGCCTGCTGAGCTAAACCCTAGATTTGCATTTGCAAATCAGTCGACACTCACACACCTCCACACAAACCTGTGTCTAAATGCTGCCTAATTGTCAAAGGAGGGAAAAATGTGACTCAATTTCTTTTTCCAGCAGTGTTTTTCCAGTAGGGCACAATAGAAATACTGATGCGCACTCTATACTGGCAAAGATAGACACAAATACGCAAATACACACACACACACACTTGCTCCACATAGCTATTCCCATGGTTTCAAAATAGCAGGTGGGCTGAAACATAAATATAGTCCATTAAGAGATGGACATGCAATTTTAAATTTTGATCTGGCACTTAAATGACTCTCCTACAGAGCAAGAACAGCTTCGGAAAGTGGAATTGTATGTTTCTTTATCAGGTTAAAAGTTTCTTTTCCTCGCAGCCTTTGCTTTTACCAGCCAGTGACCGAAGTTTAGTGTTGAGTGAGGAGGAAATACAAAAGGTCAGAATGAGAGCTCTTAACCCTCAAAGCCAGATTAAAAAGTTACAGAGTGACAAACTCATTTCAACCTTCATTTGTCATAAAAGTCTGTCATGCCGTAAATAAGTCTGCTGCTTCTGCAGCCTGAGAGAAGCTGATGTGTTTTATTTGTTTATGTGGAAGTTACAGCTCACTGATTAAATACAGTTAATTGTGCTGTTGTATTACTGTTCAGTGCTGTTTGGAGAGTTTTCATCAACTAACATGAATTGTCTTGGCTCAAAAAATTGTCAAGCAAAAGCTTGCAGAAATCAGCAAACTGAAGGCTAAATACATGCTGTTCTTACAGAACATCTCCTCACAACAAAAATAGCAATTAGCGAAGCAAAATCTAATGATGACA